>OX388320.1:18925181-19508672 GCA_947579605.1 Athripsodes cinereus
ATTATAAATACGAATTTATTCATCGCCATTTTGTCTCGATAAATCAAATTCTGTCTTCATTTTCATATTATGTAAATTATTATAACACGATTTCGATAAAAAAAAACTGAACAAAAAGAAAAAAAACACGTTCTGAATTTTCACAAAGATACATAATAGGTAATAAGTTCGTCGTATATTGTGTAAATATTTTCTGAAAATTTTCATTATTATAAATTTCAACTTATTCAAATGTCTTCTAATGTTTTCTTTAAATATTGATATCATTTATAAATTAAATCATTAATATTAATGTAAAGGTTTTTGATAGAAATAAATGTATGCCAATTGAACTGAACATTTGTAATCTTTACTCAAATAATATTATTGAATTACATGTTACTAATATTTTACTGTGTTTTTATATTACGAAATAAAATACTTCATTATGTGACAAATGTTTAACATGTGTATTCAATTCAAAAAAGTCTTAAATAAAGTGTGTTTTATTTTTTGTGGCAAAAAGAGGGCAAAAATCTGTGCCGTAAGTCGAGACTTAGAGAACTATTATAAATAATTTTGTAATAGATTTGAAAAATAAAAACAATAATACTTGGATGTAATATATTGTTTTACAAAATTCTTCCTCGGGCTTAAAAAAGTCACAAATAAACAATTGCGATTAAATATTAAAATGCGTACCTATTGAAAATAAAAATAATGGAATATTTTTATTCTACAATGTTTATTAATTTATTGATTGAGTAGACAATTATTCATCTAAATAAAATATAATGGCTTAAGTTTTATTATTTTTAATATAATAAAGACTTGGTTTCGACGAAAATCATCGTCATATTAACTTAATACAGTTGGATAATGAGTTGAAGTCGAAACCAGGTCACTATAGGTAATATTAAAAAAAAGTAAAACTTAGCGTCAATATTTATTGATACCGAAAGAGGCATCTTTAATTAACTAAGGCATAAACATTCTTTAACTAAAAGTAAACAGTGCAAAAGTTCCAATAACTAATACCGGGTTAGTTGGAAGACATCGCATTTTAACGATAAACTCGCCCTCGGTATATTGAATTGTATAAATGACATTTTCTATGTTAATTTGTATTATTGTAAACAATGTACATTGAAGAATAAAATAAATAAATAAATAATATCAGTGTTGAAAGAAATTTATTTATTTATTTCAAATAAAAAAACCCACACTGCTAATTGACAATTAAGATTTACAAATTATTTATTTATTTATTTATTTATTTATTTATTTATTTATTTATTTATTTATTTATTTATTTATTTATTTATTTATTTATTTATTTATTTATTTATTTATTTATTTATTTATTTATTTATTTATTTATTTATTTATTTATTTATTTATTTATTTATTTATTTATTTATTTATTTATTTATTTATTTATTTATTTATTTATTTATTTATTTATTTATTTATTTATTTATTTATTTATTTATTTATTTATTTATTTATTTATTTATTTATTTATTTATTTATTTATTTATTTATTTATTTATTTATTTATTTATTTATTTATTTATTTATTTATTTGTTTACGGCTAATTAGCCATTTACACAATATTTTTTTTTTACATAGGTACAATATCATAACAAAATAAAACAAAGGTACCAAACACAATATTAATAAATCAATATTACAAACATATATAAAAAAAAACATGGGTAGGTATATAAAGGAGGAAGGGTTCCTGCTAAGATGTTGATTATTAAAATAATTTTAATAATTTTGCAAATATCATTTACATAATTATATACTGTATGCGACCTGTGAAAGAGATGGATGTTGGTGTCGAGCTGAATGGGTTTCGGGTGAATGCATTGATGTACGCAGACGATTTGGTGTTAATGGCTGAGAGTGAAAGGGACTTACAAGAGATTGTTACGTGTGTGTATGATAGTTGCAATTTGAATGGTTTGAAAATGAATGTTATGAAGACGAAAGTTCTTGTTCCTCATACACGAACCGACGTGCGTGTATGAGGAACTGTATGAATGTGGAGGAAGCGAAGGAAGTGTGTAAAGATAGATCTGTTTGGCGTTCCGTTCTCTCTGCCTACCCCACTTGGGAAATGGCGTGAGGGTATAGTATAGTATAGTATAGTATAATTATATAAGTAGGTATACGCATAAAATCACAAAATAAAAACATTAACATATAACAAATTCCTAAAATAAACACATTAAAAAAAGTTTATTAGATAATTACATACAAAAAATGTATCCGATACGTAAACATGAGAAATAAATGATATATAAATTATAAGTTTTTTCTAATATGTTGCGAATAGCTTTCTAAATTATTATAACACGTATTTCAGTTACAAAGAAAGTTCAGCAACTGAAATATTAACACGTGGAAACTATGTCCAGCCGTAATTCATGTAACGGCATATTATTGTATTGCAACGGATTTGTCGTTATTACCGCTATTAGTATGTAGTAACGAAATAATAACGACAGAATGTACCTAGGTATCAGCGGCGTGCCTTCAATACATGCAATAAATCTATAAAATAAAATGTATTTTAACTTTAACCGTATTTTGAAATTTCCACTACGACCACGAAATAACATAATATTTTGTACACGTAGCCATATTCAACTTTGTAAACAATTTTAATTTAATTTTTTAATATCGAGTAAAATACAAATTTATCGTTTAATTTGAGTTTAAAGATAATATGTTATAATTAGAAATACACTAATATTTTAATATTGATTGGTTGACTTGACCGTTTAAGATTGATTGCAGCGTTCTAATTTATCGTCACCAGAACACTTCTAATTTCTCGATTGAAAATCTAGTGTAATTAATGAAAATCTTGAAAAAATACGTAGGTACTTACAAAATTTGTAAATCTACAATTATAATTATATTCTATTATTTACAAGTGAAAAAGAACATTTTTACAAAGCGTGACCGATGTGAAAAGTCTAGTCCCGCCACTGCTAGATAACGGTATACACAATATCTATGGGGATATTTTATATCACATACTGTGAATGTATGTACTTGTACATATATATTTGTACCTATCCGTTACGTGATTCCGTTACACTGGTGATGATGATGATGATAATAATAATAACGGCGATACATAGAATCTACTGGTGCTAACGGATTCCGCGGATAAAAACAACGAATTTCTGTTTCAGCATATAAATGATACACTCTAGAAACACGCTGCAATTTCAAGAAACACGTGAGGAATTTCATTGATTTCACTCTAGCAACAAGGTTAATGGAGTATGAACTGGATGTGTGAAATGATGATTAATTTTTAGAACTTTGACAAACATTTTTTTACATTTTTTACTTCTTTTTATTTTTTTTTAAATTTCCATGTACATATGTTTTAGCATTTATAATTCTTCCTTCATCATTTTATTTAAAAAAGTACCTCAAATATATAATAATAATAATCTGGACAATTTATTGAGCGCCGTTTTGTGGTACAAACCACCGCAAGGGCGCATTTTCAGTTTTTTTTTTAATTTATTTATTGTTATTTATCAAATTTTAATATATTTTATGAATTTAATTTACCTAACTATTAAAAATAATTAATGTATTTCTAACTGTCACAAATTTGAAACATGAAATTTATGTTAATTAATTGATAAGAAAGGGATCTTAATTGGTTTGCTCATTGTTATAATTAATTGTTTATATTTATTGTAACAACTCTATGATCCATATACAAAGAATAAATAAAATTGAAAAAAAAAATACTTTTCTTAAAATATAATGCATATAACAATTATAAACTGTCAAATGCAAGCAATTAAAATATAAAATATTGTGACACGCGCTTTATCAAAAGTTCCAGCAACATTATCATATGTAAGGTTTCTTTATGAATTTGATAAACATAAATGTTCAACATTGTTTTCATGTAGCAGTAAGAAATTGATATGAAGTAAATCGTAGCAACACATATTTCTAATTGTATTAATAGCGCGGAGGTAACGCTCTTGCCTTTGAGTCACGAGGTCCCGGGTTCGATTCCCGGCCAGGGCAAAGTGAGGAATGACCTTTTTCAAATTGTCCTGGGTCTGGGTGTTACATGTATATGTGTTTAGTGCATTGTATATGTGTGTATCGTCGCGTTAGTACCCATAATACAAGATTCATCTTAGTTTGGGATTAGCTCGATCTGTGTGAAATGTCTATGTATGTTATGTTATGTTATTAGAAACATTGTAGACTTATGTCATAATATGAGTCACGGATTTGTTGCTTGCTTGTAATTAAGGTATCCCTCGACAGAATATCAAAAAGTTCTAGATGAATTTTTCGTAGCAACACATTACAATAAACTATTATAACTTTGTTTCCGCAATATGTGTTTTGTACAAATGTTGGCTGAATGCCGTTAACGAATTAACGGCCAATAATAATAGAAATAACGCCGCACTATAAACGGGGGAAAAATACTTTCCGTTACGTTTCCAATAATTGGAAAAGTTCCGCCATAGAACGCAATTTAATAGTGTATTGATTTTTTTTATTGTTTATGTACTTGTTGAATTACAAGGAAAATAACACAATATTTTCAGTTTATTACAAGATTGAAGATATATTTCTACGTAGAAATTATAGTAAAAATTTATACATAAATACAATCTCGAATGTTCATCTCAGAACACAAGTGGTTAACCAACTTCCTTTGACTCAGCGATTAAGCAACCCTTGTTTTGATATATAAAAAAAAAGAATTTTAATAAAAATATTGTGCTTTGTATTTAATGTGCACTTAAATCATTTTGTGTTAAAATTTATATGTCAATACTCTACTGAAAATTAATAGAAGACATTATTGCGTTAAGATAAAATATACAACTTTTGTAAAATTTTAAATTTTAAAATAAAATATAAGTACCTATTAGTATGTGAAAGAATATTTCTGACTTACTGGACACGAAGTCTCTGTTCATTAGAAGTGTTTTTGAACTATCAACTTTCAGAGCAATTGATAATCATTTTTCATAAATTTCTTACGTTATTTTGTTGTTTTTATGGAAACGATTTATTGTAAAAGAGGGTGATGCGAGTCATTGGAATTCGCGTGCAAAAAGAACCGTAAGGGTTCGATAGATAAATAATTTTATCAATATTTTATCGATTTCTGATTAAGGTGGCGATATAATGGGTGACTTGAAAACTTTTTGAATAAGAAACTAGCTGTGGGGTTTGTTCGGGGGTTATTCCGTTCTCTGAAACGAGAGAGGGTGTAATAGGGTATCGAGACGATTCAGAATCACCCCATTGCGGGCGTCCGACACGGCGCGGTGTCTTAGCCCAAGGGAAATTACAGGGGAGATTTAAAGGTTGCCGCTTATAGAAAAAAAACGTTAAGGTTTTGTATTATTCTTTGACCAAAGCAGCGATTTGGTTTGACTTTGATGTGAAGATGAAACGCTTTACAAGTTTTAAATATATCTACAATATATGTATTTAAATTTAAATCTGATTATATAAAACTTATTGTGACCAATGTGAAACTTTGCCGTCACACAAGTGTCACATTTTATTAAGGTTTTATTCAATTTATCAAAATAATTAAACCAAAACTTTATTGCACAACAAGCAACAAAAAATAATGGACAGCAATAGAATTACAACATTAGGTAGGTAGGTATACACATAATTTTGTGCAATGGGCGAGTTTATTGCAGAGAGGTCATATACCCCGACCCAACAAAATACGGTGTGACCCTTTTACATGTTAAAAATATAACGACAGAGAAAAAAAAAATCAAAACAACACAAGGAATGACCACTGAAAATTTATTTGTATAAGTAAATCAGGATGGTAGCTTTTTTTAATTAAAATAAACCTATATTTGGTATACTTATCATCCTGAATTTCTTATTTATAATAGCACGCAGTGGACAACCTGTATGTCCGTTTAGTGCAATTGATTCACTGAGGTTACCCAATTTTCAAAGAAATCAATCGATGGTATAGATAGATTTTTGATATTCCCTTTATCGCAATGAATAGATACACTATCATGAATTATTTTTATTTAACTCTATGTTGCAATAAACGATAATTATAAACTATTTTAAACAACATCTGGAATATGGATTGGAGAGATTGATTATGATGTAAAATAAGCATGTTCAATTATATACCTATATTTACCTATCGATTTTGTGATTAAAATTATTAGAAATTTCCATGTTTGTTTTTTTTTATTTTAAGTAGAGAATAATATTAACGAAACAGAAAATCAGGTTGACGAACATGCTGATTATTGAAGAAGGTACGAGTACAGAGTTTATTAATAAAAAATACAACATATACGCCTAGATGCTAAACAATATATTAAGTTAGTCTAACACGTACAGTCGTACAATGTTCATACACCTTTAATGTTATTCTTTTTTAACCTCTTGTTTTTAGTCATACATTTACGTATTTGCATTCGTTTCGTTTGTTCACTTCTCACGAAAAGCAATGTAGGTATTAAACTCAGTATACTTCCTTTATTTCATTCTTTCTTACTTTTTACGCGAGTTCAATAATAAAACTTTACGACAATTGTGTTCGCAGTAAAACTGTCAGGGAAAAACGTTTTTATTTTTTTTAGTATCAGTGCGTGAATGATTGTATTTTATATTCCTTTTTTTTCTCCTGTCCTATTTGAATGTAACAACATGATGTCATATGTGGAAAACAAACGTTGAAGAATAAGTCAAAATACAATAAAAGATCAAAAAATAATATTTTATTTTCATACATTATCATACTGTTTCATGACATGCAGTACAAGTGTAATCATTTTTATTTTAATAGGTACAACTATAAATGTAAGTTTCATAAATCATTTGTATATTATAAATGAATACTTGAACTTATAGAGTTCTCAACAATTATTAGTTATCTCAACCCTTTTAATTAGTTTTTTAGTATCCTGAAAAAGACAAATATTCGTCGATCAAAAAATATCACGAATAAGAAATTTTAAATGTTTACAAATTGATTAAAACAAGAATAACAAGAAGTAATGTCTTTCATTTTATAATTTTTGCTATTTTCTAAATTTGCCATGAAATTTAATTATTTAGTAAGAGAAAATTTACTAATTCACTCTTAATTATATTCATTTAGTTTTGAGTTATGATTTTTTGGGACCACTTACATACAATATTCACAAAGTACAAACAAGATAAAAAAAAAAACTTAACATATAAAACATACTATGTAACATTTAAGAACATTTCTTCTCGCGTTTCTCTCATTTTGTAAAAACCATAAAAATGCTTGCAAATTTTCACGTATCAGTGTCATGCGAAATAAAAAATGAGAAGTAGGAGAATTGCATTATATATTTATGTTTTTATTTGTACAAAAGGACAATCTAAGCTGGTTTAAGGCGATACGAGCGTTGTTAAAATTTAATATTCAATACGATGCAAGCAAAAATCATCCTTTGTAGAAATACTTTAGGGATACGAATTTATAGGACCACAATAAAATAAATAATGTGGGTATTTTTACGTGAGATTTTTTGAAAAAAAAAAACAAAAGAATTTCGTGCTTTAGTGTTTTTGTATAATTCCATGAATGAGTGTTTCTATAATTTTAAAATTTATAGAAATACAAAATGACTAATTAGATTTTTCTTATTTTTCTAAATTTAAAACTCGCACAAGTTTTGTCATTATTGTCATCATCATCATCATCGCCCTCAACGCTCCTCTTTGAAGCACAGGGCAAAAACCAGCTTTCTCCATTCAAATCGACTCTGCACCAATTGCGTCACCTCTTCCTACAACATTCCTTGCGCTTTGATATCGTTGTAATAGGAACGGTGTATTGTGAAAGAGGGACACCTGTGCAGACAGAACCCTTGCGTACGGAAGAATAGCACTCTTTTTAGGCAACTGCTATTGGGCATTCTCAGAACATGACCCAGCCAGAAGTTTTATATAGACCTTGAAGTGGATTTATTCCACAAAACGGCGCATTATAAATTGTCTATTATTATTATTATTATTATAGACATGTTAATAAGATGTCTAATAAATAACTAAAAAATGTTTATCTTCACTGAAAAAGCAAATTCAAATAAGTTATTTTCATCTCATATGAGTTAATACTTATTATCTTTTTCGAGTAAATATAATTATGTTTTATAAAAATCATATGAAAGACATGAATTAATTAAATTTTATCTCAATGTCACATTGAAGATTCACATTTCTATGACTCTTCAAAGAATATTTTATTACGGGTTCATTTTGATTGTCTGCGATGAAAAAGCATCTTATTTTGACTACTTCAATTACAGTCTAAACAAAAGTATTTGTAAACAATAATTGATGTGAATTCTCATTATGTGATGTTGGTACTACTTAAATATTTTATCTTAGATATGTCAACTTTTTCTCTAAAGATTTGAAGCAAAAAATGAATATTGCAGAATAAAATCTATTATAAAATAACATCTTAAACCAGGATGAATGTAAATGGGGTTCAATTGTTTGAAAATTTGGAGAAAAAAGAACGTAGCCAAGACGGTGATTATTAAGAAGCATGGACAACTAAAAATGGTTAGTTGGAAATTTGGGGTAAGTCGGAAGAAATCGCGCCTCTGCAATAAACTCGTCTTCTGTATGTTGATAATATCTTATTTTAATGCACTTTTCTATTAAATTGTATGTATTGTAAACAATGCACAGTGAAGAATTAATAAATAAATAAATAATTATCCAATGGTTAGTATATTTTTACCAGATTTAGAAAAATGACAGCTTAAAATTAATAAAGACATCATGAAAATGAGATTTACACGACTTTCAAAGACGTTTATACTACTAGTTAGAAAGTTTGACCAAACCAAAATAAAAATGGCAATAGATTGTTTAAACAAGATAATAAATAATGCGTGGAATATTATATTTTTTGCAGAAAATTCTTTATTCTGGAAATTAAGCAAAGATGAAATAAAACAGATTTGTTTTAGAGGAGAAAGAGAGAATGTTGATAAAATATTTCACTTATTGTACACGATTGTGAAAAAACTTTAGTTATAGCACGAAACGCTTACCGATTCGGTAATAATTTAACAATAGGACGAATGGCGTCCCGACGCAGCATCCATCGAGTATGCAATGCAAGGCGAAAATAGAAAGTTTTACGAGCTTTACCGCTGAGGGGTGTTTTTTCAGTTTTTTATATATATACCTATTTGTTTTATACCCAGGTAGATATCCATTTGACGGAACCGCCACTACGGAGTAAAAGGTTTTTTTTCCATTCTTTTTATTTTCTTTAGTGTTTAAATATTCACTGCGGAATTTACGCCTAACTTTGCCCGTGTATACTTAGTTCGTGGAAGAAAATATTTTAAAGTAGATTTGAATTATTAAATAGTCCTTTCTTTGAAAAGGAAAAGAGTTTTTGTTTTACCCAAGAAATGAAAAAAAATATCCATAAGATATTTAATGTTTGAAATTCAGGAATGAATAATTGTCCTGAATATTTAAAAACTTTTTTGGAATCAGCTATGAATGAGATCATTTGAAATGTAAGTCTGGTGATTGGATTAGACATATCAATCAATTGAATAAATATCGATATATTTTAGTGCAATGTTTGGTCTTTCAAACTTCAAAGATTTTCTAATCTCACTAAAGTTTTGGTATACTTCAGTAAAACATCACACAGAAGATGTTAAACATCTTCAATTCCTATGCCTCCCATCCTTCTGGATGACAATTTTTTTATAAGGACAGAGATGATTTTACAATCAGTTTCTCTACTGGCTACCGTATGTATTAGAAATGCTAATATAGTACCTATAGGCAAATAAAATTCTTTTTTATTTGTAGATATATAATATTATGATGTATCCATAAAATGTTAACTTAAATATTTATTAAAGAAAGAACAATACGCCTTGCAAAAAAGCATAATAACCCCCACATATAAATTGTAGGTACTCAAAACGGAAGGGTGGTAAAGTAGTAGATATGTCTAGCTGTCCATGTGATTAATAATTTAAAATCAAAAAGTGCAGGGACAAGTTTGAATGAAGATGCGACAGAAGTATTAATAAGTGAACAACTTTTACAATATTGCGCTTCCGTAAATGAAACTTCCAACACATTCCCTGCAGTTGCACATTTGTACGAAATTAAAAAATGAATATTTTATCTGTCTGGATCTTAATTAAAGTTTTCTTGTATGAAATTTTGTTTTCATTTTTGGACAACTACTGCTACTATGCCGTCCCTGCATAATCCCACAAGTGGAGTAGCCAGCCGACAAACGCCATGTTATGCATGCAACAAGCTCTCATCTCTATTCAAACAAAAAATTGAGTCATTTAGGATGGATGACATATTACTTCATCGCTGAATTTAAGATATAAAACGTATTTTTTTTTCAATCACCTATCTTCTACAGGATACTCAATAACTTTCGGAAGAGAGTGGGATACTCAGTCGTTGCCGGGTACTCCAAGTCTCATGGCTGTATTTATGTATCTTAATTGTAATTAAAAAGAAGCTTCAATAATACTTATATTAAATAAAAAAAGTGGGAATATGTTCACTTGTGAGCAAGACTAGAAACTTAAAATTAAAGCTTTATTGGCCTACAAAAGCGTTATCAATGTCGTAAGAAGAGGTAACATAATAAGTCGTATAAAGTATTCACTGAGTTGGTGTTTAGGTAGTAGAATTCCACAACGAATTTAATGAAACAAATGTTTTATTCTACTTTGTGATTTATTCACGAAAAAGACGTCTTTCGTCTTGTAAGGACATTGTCAATCTCATGACAAGATTGGCAATGGCAATGGCAATAATGTCCTAACAAGACAAATGACATCTATCTCAAGAATAAATCACATAGTAGAATAAAACATTTGTTTCATTAAATTCGTTGTGGAATTCTACTACCTAAACACCAACTCAGTGAATACTTTATACGACTCATTTGACTACCTCTTCTTACGACATTCATAACGCTGTGATATCATTGTCAAAGTGACAGTGTATTGCGAAAGACGTAGGTATAAAAATATGAGCAGGTATAGTACCAAAGAAATATAATAAATTTTATATGATTGTATTGACGAAAAACAAAGTTAGTTGTAAGTACCTTGAGAAACAAATAAATATTTAACTCAATACCCCATAAAAATAATACATTTATATTTATTATCCAATAAACTATTATGGGTTTACTTTAAACTATACTAGAAAAAAGCATATTAGCGTTAAGGTACACATCCATCTATTTTTTTTTCAGTTCGACACTCGCAGACACGCGTAGAGCTGAAAAGACTGGCGGAGAATAGAGACGAATGGAGAAGAAAAACCAAACTCGTTGCAGACCAATCCAATGGATTGTAACTCATTATATATATATTCACAATCAAAATTACAATCTATTAAGTATCAGTATCCTCTAGAGGTACCAATAAGAGTTCAGAATTCAAAAAAATGATGCTGAAATCTTCTTTATTATTCACGTATATAAGTATTCAATGATTGCAAATTGAAAATAGTTTTTTTTTTAATTTTTCGTGGTAAAGTGCTTATAATACGGCAATTCGAGGCAATTACTACAAGTGGGGTAGCTAACGGATTAGCTTCATGAAATAATTAACACGCACATCGTCCTATACGTGTCAGTAAAAAATTAGGACATTTAAGATGGAAGACAAATCTTGTAGCTACTTTTAAGATGTAAAATGTCTTTACTTTATCAATTACCTGCCTTTTACAGGACACTAGAAAATTTTCGGAAAAGTGTGTAAGACCAATTCTTTACCGGATGCTCCACGAAACAAAATGAAGTAGAGTTGGGCTAATGAAATAACAGAATTGATTCTAATATCAGAAGGTTAAGGAATATAAACCTAGTATGAAAAGAGAAGTGTCAGCAGACAGAATTCAAAGAGTTCTTATGATATACAGCGGGCAGCCGATAGTATGTAACTGATGCTATTCACCCAAGAAATTGTCAATTGAACGGGGAGAGGGAGTCTACGTTCAACGACTGGCGCAAAAGAACTGATGATGTAATAATATGAAAATAAAAAAATACAAACAGGTTCATATCACGGAGGGTTAAGTTATCCTCTGGGAAAAACGCTGATATATATATATAATTATATATATATGCGAAGTGATTTTTATTCGTATAACATGGATTTTTTACACCTACGAAAGTGTTGATATGATGTATTTTTTCGATAGGTATGAACCAAATCACAATCTATGCATCACTTCACTCTGGTAAAAGCAACAACGACAATTTATTAATGTTGGATAGCAGGTTCAAAGTTCACAAGGTCGGATCCTAGTGACGAACCAATGGCTTAGCAGTTGCAAACAATATCGATAGGTGGCGATGGAGTCGCGGTAAATGTGAATTTGCAGCTAATAATAACAATAATCTCAGGTTACCCACACACCCCTGTGGCCTAATGGTTCGAGTACTTGACTCGTAATACAGAGGTGATGGGTTCGAATCCCAGTAGGTGCGGTTGGTTGGATGAAGTCGCTTTTCAGCGATGAATGCAGTCACCCGCTCTGAAAAGATTGATATGAGAGAAGCATAAGGGAGAAAAAAGGTGGAATTGGTGAACGTTGCCATGGTATAAAGCGCTTAAGCCAGCCAAAGCCGATTCGTAAGCATCGGAACACCTAATACTCTCTTCTCTACCCTGCAAGTGATGCATAGATTGTGATTTGGTTCATACCTATCGAAAAAATACATCATATATATACATATATATTTTAATACGTAAGGTTGCCGTTTATTTTCATTTATATCTCATACAAAATCGTCACGAATCCTTATCGAACAAAATAAAATTGTTCATTCTGATAATAAAAGAATGTTACAAAAGTGTAATTTTCAACAAAAAAATGACCCATTTCAGCGTGTCCCATTTCGTCCTGTAACTTTATTATATGTATTATATAGTATCATTTAATATTAGAACCTTCGTTATTGAGGGTCCGAAAAGAACCTTTTCCGGAAGATTATTTGGTAGGTACCACATCGGAAATTTTTCAAGTAACGGCATCCCCTTTTTTGTAGTGTATTTATTTGATATTATTATATTAATAAAATTGGCATTTGTCTCTTAACAAATAATACGAAATAAATTGAAACATATTATTATTAGTTTGATCCTATTTTTCGAGGGTCGGAAAATCCATTACCTGCCATTAAAGTGTAAATAGAAATTTATTTTTATTAAGTTTTACGATATAACTAATGAGACGGTAGAAGGACATTTTTCCAATTTTTATTCATTAGTTTACGCTGTTGTTCAGATAATAGTTTTATAAACCTCCACTAGATTGTTGGAAGTGACTGTGGAGGAAGGCAAATACCTAGTAGATAGCCTTAAAGAAACTGGTAAGGAAAAGTGGCATTGTTGTGTTCCAAGAATTAGTTTGTTGTGATATAGGTCTTGAAGCAGTAGCAATGGAGAGGTATCACTGGAGAGAGTACCTATTTAAGACAAATGAAGAAAATGTCTGTATGTATATATTTATTCACTCTTTACTGCACATTGATAACACACTGCACTGCACACAGAACGAGGCATGATGGTCACGATCCTCAGGATTGAGGGACCGACAGAAATGATGAAAATGATGATGATGACTGCACATTGATAACAAACAATTGTACAGAGATAGACATTTGAATTTTTAAAAAATCAATAAGTATTTATATTGTATACCATACTTAAATATTTTCTTGAAAAAGATTTGATAGCTAAAATAAATTGAACAAATCATAAAAATACTATGATTAGGATTATTACTACTATCCCATCACGGAACATTCCTAAAAATGAGGTAGCCAGCAGACCACCTGCACGCAACGACCACGCAATAAACGTGTAAGCTGTCTTCTCTATGTTACAAACAAAAAAATGAGCATTGAAGATGGGTGGCAAACCTCATCACTTCTGAATTTAAGATGTCAAATGTCAAACATATTCTGAACTACTACAGATTAATCATTCCAACTGATCACACTCATCCATAGTCAACCTATTTGAATAGGTATTAACTAGTTAGGTATGTTGTATATGATACACATACATATTATGTGAACTTCCTTAAGGAGTGCACAACACAGAGTTTCGACGCATATGAATCGACTTTAGGCTCTGTGTTGTGCACTCCTTAAGAAAGTTCACATATGTATGTGTATCATATATAACATACCTACCTAGTTAATACCTATTCAAATAGGTTGACTATGGATGAGTGTGATCAGTTGGAATGATTAATCTGTAGTAGTTCAAAATATGTTTGACATCTAAACTTCTAGTTAGTAAAAAATCCAGTCCCCGACATCCAATTGTGTCAAAAAATTCATAACATAAATGTAAAATGTCTTTATTTTTTCGAACATCTGCCTATTACGGGACACTCGGAAATATCCGGAAAAATAGTGTGAAAAAAATTCTTTGCTGAGTGCTTCACGGAAAATCTATATGTCTAAATGGGTGAGTATAAATATACATTAATATATTCTTAATTATTGACGAAAATAAAAAATAAAATCTTAACATACGATTTTGAGAAATAGGATTAGAACATAAATAAGCAGGATCGATAGATAATACACAAAATTACTTTCTCAGTAAGAAGATTGAGAATAGAAAGGAGATATAATAATAATAATAATATGCAAGCTATAAAAGAATATTAGAAAGACAGTAGAAAGAATAAGGATTAGTTTAAAAAAATAATAAAAAATAGATCATCTAGAATAAAATTGAATTGGCATTCTTAAGGGAGTAAAGTTCCATTAATATTTGATCAGACGTGATGTTTGCGGATCCATGGGGTTTATATCTACTATTGTTTATGGGAATAATTTTCAACTCATCATCCAAAACAAAGTCAAAAATATGTACTTCTTCAAATACCTTGTACTACCGAACCTCCAGGAGTAGAGGCGCATTGGTGGTAATTTGCAGGAGAGGAAAAAAGTCATCCCCTATGGGAATATGACTTAAGAACTTATCAAATCCACCCCCCTTTAGATACAACAAAAGTAAAAATAATACGAAAAAACGCAGCAACCCTCTGATAGTATTAAAATAGCAATTGCCACAAAGAAACGAAAGTGTACTTACTATGAAAGAAAAGAGAATTGGAAATTGCAAGTCATTGTTGCTGTTCGAATTACATTCTTAGTTTTTTATTTATATCAAATGAGTTTTTCGTAATGCATTTTCAATGCCCTTTGCTTTTGAATTTTCAGATCCCATTTGAAATTTTATCCATGTAAATCTATATTGATATCATGTAAGCTAAATGATTTTGAATTGTTGATGAAGTTTGGTGATAATATAGGAAGGTATAAGAAAGTATACTTATTAAATGTATTTTTAATAATCCTTCAGATATTTGTAAGGATAAGACTACTAATTGGAAAACTAAGTGCACGCAATGTAAAAATGAACAAAATCTAATCGGAAGAAGTAAGAAGTTGAGACGCCTTTCTCACTTCTTCCGATTACATTTAACACAATGTTAATTGCGTTATAAACTTGGTTCTCTAATCTAGATGTCTGATTGGTTTTGTAATTTGCGCACTGGCCCCAAAACTAGCTGAACAAAAAAAGAAATTTGTAATAAATAAAACAACACTATGGCAACTCCAATCAGCAGATATATGAAAAATACCTACTGCTAAAATACTGACTAGAAAAGACCGCTAAGCCTAAAGATATCAATATGTTTTCTTTAATTTTTTTCCTCCCCAATAATACATATTATATCTTGCTTAAGTTTTCGTTCATAGATATCTAGAATCGCATGAAAAATTGTCCAAAAAACTTTTGAAATACCTACTTTAATTTAACTTTATTGGCATACGATATCGCATACCAATTCTTTAAAAGAATGACTAAATATTTCATGAACTTTAATACAACAAAGAAAACTAGAAGTCATTTATAATTTTTGATGACATTTTTGACTTTTAGAAGTCAAATGTTAAATGACAAGACTAATGTACATATACAATAGACAATAAAGGTTAAGAATAAAACATTTTTATTCTTTTCTTAATTTTGGGGTTACAAACACAACTAAATATCACCTATAATGGAGAATAATAGAAAATTAGGTACCAGATTTGTATTTTGTAAAATGAAACCCCTTAAACCCCTTAACGACCTTTAAAAAGATAACCTTTCCAATCTTATTAATTCATTAGTTTGTTTAACCTTTTCATTTCTCAGTAGCACAAGAAGTAAAGTTGTTTCTTCAATTTCATAGAAACTGTATTGAAACAAATTTATTTCTTTCAATGAATCGACTCATCCAACTCATCTTGTTTGTTGTCAATGAAATGGTGTGTCAATCGAATAAGAATATTTTCAGAAATATCAAAGATCTTGTAATTTTAAGGAGTTTCATCCTACGGAACACCAAATACTTAATCAGGATTTTACTTTATTAATTTATTTTATTCTTCACTGTACATTGGTTACAATATTACAAAATAAAACAGTGTCATATAAATATCAGTTATACAGTTCAATGTACAGAAGGCGAGTTTATCGCTAAGATGCGATGTCTTCCAACTAACCCGGTTATTAAAATTAAAAAACAAAAAAAAAAAACACATAGATACATATGTACATATAACCCATATACATCAACAGTAAGAGTAAAAAAAAAAAGTAACACATGCAAGCAACAATATACTTATGGACACATATGTATTATAATAAAAAGTACATCATATATTGCAGCGTGCACATGCATAAGGGAAAGAGCAAAGGAATTAGGAATCAAATGCTAAATTCAATGTAAGGAAATGATTTTTGACAGCTTGTCTGAAAGAATGAAAGATATACAAGTTTAATATTTGTAATACTTTTTTTTTCATAGACACAACATATTGGGTAGCTATCAATGAGGATTGCTATTCATATTGTATGTTTTATGACCCGAAGTCTGTTTTACTATGACTCAGAGAGAAAGTACTGAAATTTCAGTAGGTAAAGAAAGAACTAGCTAGAAATGGAAAATGTAATCCATAATTTGCTGTTAGAAGCAAGTAATATGTTAAGATTTATTTATATCTGGTCGAACAAAATAGAGAATCTCACAACGAATTTACCCCCTCACTCGCTAAATAAAATTGATGGGGAGTCAATCTATCAAACAATAAACATGAAATAAAAGAAAAATGTAATATCGAATGAAAATCAATCATACGTTTGGATAAATGATAGATCGATGATTCGAGAAGTAACATTGATAGTTGCTATCGACATTTTGATAAATATTCCTGAACATAATGTAATAATGTAAAAAAAGATCATCATTTTCAATTTATGATTTGTGGATAAATTAAATGACAAATTACAACATTTTTGAAAAAAAACCATGGAACACTCTAAAACATCAAACCACGAGCTTATTAAAATTAATTTCAAGATTGTTGACATTTTATCCGGAGTCCGGAGGGTGAAAGAGGTGTTCCGGCTAGCACAGGACAGAAAAGCCTGCGCCAGGGTGATAGCCAACGTCGGGGGGACCTGAATTGGCACTTTAAGAAGAAGAAGAATATTTTATCCACAGAAATCAATGGTTAAAGATAATAATATAGTAATTTAATCATTATAAATGATATAATGTTAAGTTTTCGATCACACTAACTTTCAGACGAATAATTTATATCTGTCATCCCGTGGAGCACCCGGTAAAGAATTGGTCTCCCACTCTTCTGCGTAAGTTTTCGAGTGTCCTGTAAAAGGCAGGTGTTCGAAAAAATTAAGACATTTCACATCTTAAATTCAGCGATGAGGCTTGCCACCCATCCTGAATGTCTTGATTTTATATTGGCACGAAGAGGATAGTTTGCATGTTCTTACATGCAGCTGATCTGCTAGCTACCCCACTTGTGGGATATGCCGTGATGGTATAGTAGTAGCAGTAATTAAACCAAAAAAATGTAACTACACTTAGACTAAGAATTATAGAAAAAAAAATGAGAATTTCGTTTGTTTCTTTATGGAATTTTACAAGATAAAACAATTCATAAACGGGAATATTTAAAAAAAATTCATAGAATATATACACGCGGATGTCGAATTTAAAACAAATCTTGACACAATAATAAAAGCTAAAGTTACAATAAATGAGTATCAAAGACGAAATAAAAACTCGATATAGCGAGATGAGAAAGTAACGGAGGGTAGGCAGTTATGAAATTATATTTTTGTACCAGGAAAACAGAAGTAGGTAGATACAATAAGAAAGAAAGATATTATTATATTAGATCATATTATTTCAGGAGGGGATAATAAAAGTCAAAGCTTCTATTTTTCAATTTATACGTACCTAACTAGTTTGTACTTACGATTTACTTTTGATATTATATTGTACTTATAAAAGTACGTATTACAGTTAAATAATTGTCTTCTATAATGACATTGTAGTATGTACCAGTCTTGTGTTTAATCTATATCCCTTATTATATCAGCGGTGTTACAAATATTATGCATGTGCTCATTTCAGAAAAAAATGTTAGCCCATGCCCTTTACTCGGGTTAGGAGCATTTAACGAATATATGTAGAAGAAGAAGAAGAGTGAGAAATTAATTAATAGTTTTCGATCTTTTTTGCATACTTCACAAGGAAAATGATGTGATGTAAGTATACGCGAGATATAAAATAAATCATTATTTTTAAATGGGGATGTGAAAGTAACTCGATTTACAAGTCATTTGCATAATGTAGCAAATATGCAAACTGCTTTTAGAGAAAATACAGTAAGTTCAGATGACGACGTGGTGTTTACGAATTGGCTTAGGCTGGTTTGGATTCATAAATATTCACTCTCGTAGCGTAGATGTGATAACTGTCATTCTTGAATTAGGGTTAAAACACAATATTAAAAGGTTCAACAAACGGCATTATATAATAAATTTGTTAATTATAATATATTGAAAATTTAATTCAGCGGAGGATTAACTTTTTTTCGCGATATGAACAAAGCTGTTGTTTACTTTGATATATGTTAACTACAAATTTATTTTTCAAAAATATCTTTTATAAAATAGACCCACACCACTGCCTGACTGTACTTCAATTTAATAATTCTCTGCTATAGATCTATATAATATTATATTTACTGTAATACATAAGGTTTCATACCTTAATACAGCAGATACTTACCTATTCATATAAAAGAGGGTGATTTCCTCAGGCTCAATATTTAAATGTGCCCTTAGCTAACGGTTTATCTTGAGCTAGGTCTTTACGATAGTTGGCCAAAAAGAGCGCTGTTCTTCCGTCCGCAAGGGTTCTGTCGGACCAAGCGTCCCTCTTTCACAATACATCGTTCCTATGACAACGATATCAGAGCGCACGGAATGACGTGAAAAAAGGTGACGCAATTGGCGCAGAGTCCCTCTGAATGAAGGAGGCTGGTTTCTGCCTTGTGCTCCCGAGAGGAGCGTTGAGAGCGATGATTGATTGATTGAGGTCTTTATTTGGTAAAATTTGATTTTCAGTTCAAAAAAACTTTAATATTTCACACCTCCATCACACAAAAATGTAAACAACAGAAAGAGTAACTCTCAGTGACAACCATTTATGACTTATAAATATACTATAGTATGCTATACTATAACACCATGGAATATCCCACATATAGGGTAGCCAGCGGATCCTCCATATGCAAGCTTTTCTATCCGCATTAACAAAAAAATTAAGACATTCAGAATGGGTGGCAAACCTCATCGCAGAATAAATTATGTAAAATGTCTTTTTAATTATTTTGATCATAATAATTTTTATCATTTTCAAATGATAATAATACCTTAATGTAAGGGCTAAAAAGTATCACTGAAGATAATTCTATCTGTCCCTTAGATGCTTATGTAAAATATTTCTGAAGAATTGAAGTTTCCCAGATGTAAAAGCAAATTCATCCGAATTAAGTTCTGGTTCAGGATAAACGTCACCCTAAGGGCACAGAGAAATATTGGGCCATAGTATACCTCAATACTCTTATGTATCACTGTCTTCATTATCTTATTTCTTTTAGACATACTTGTCTAGTCTTAGCTTTGTTACTCAGAGTTAAATATAAAAAGCAAATAATATAAATATATACATATATATGTACATACCTATTTGGGACACATTAAATATTTTTTAAACCATTTGCGTATGTACCTACATATATCTGCTTTGTCTTGAAATGAAACGATTTGACAATTCTCTATGCTTTTCTACGAAATTTAATGACGAATGAGAGGTTCTCAGAAATTTTAATTTGAGAATTGAATTCTGTATTATTCTAGAGCCATTCGCAAATTCCATAAGATCTTTCGTAGAACTGAGTTATGGCGAGTTTAACAAAAGGCAGGGGATGGTGAAAGCTCCGTGTAGCTCCTTTTAAAGAATAGATCTCCGCGTCTTTTTTTGAGTGTTTACAGACATCAATGAAAAGGTAAAGGTAAACCCATCCACAATGTCTGTTATTTTACTGGCACGGAGCACCGACATGAATGTTTATATGTGTATCGTCGCGTTAGTACACCGAGAAAAATACTAACGAAATTTCACAACGAATCATTGGTACGTACTATCAGATTAGGACCAGAGATCGTACAAACGATTCATTAGTACGCATCTATAATATTAGCTCTTCGCAAACAAGTTATTGGTAAATTTACCAATGATTTGTTTGCGAAGAGTTAATATTATAGATTTATACCAATGAATCGTTTGTACGATCTCTGGTCCTAATCTGATAGTACTGTACCAATGATTCGTTTTGAGTATTTTTCTCAGTGTACCCATATTACAAGATTCAATCTTAATTTGGGACTAGCTCGATCTGTTTGAATTGTCTATGCATGTTATGTTTTTACCTTTAGATATTCCACTGGCTACCTCATCTGCAGAATATGTCGTAATGGTATAGAGCGAGAATATTAATCACATTTCTAGTACACAGTATTATGATAAACTACAAGTTATATAGGTACTACGCGGCAAACAGGTATCTTTTTGGTAATGGTCCTGTACATTAAGGGAAAAGTTCTACGCATCACGCCAAATCAAAAGGGTGCACAAAGGAAATACTATTTTTACACAAGTTCCCTAAAATGCAGTTTGATAAATTAGAGTTGACATGAATATATACAGGCTCCTAATGTTTAAAAGAATAACAGGGGATAATATTTTTTGTAAAAATCACATGTACCTACCCAGTAAATCGACCCTTCATCGTCGAGAAAAATAACAAAAATAAAAATAAAACGGCAAATCCCACAATTGTGGAAGTCAGCAGAGCAGTTGCATGCAAAAAAACATGTAAACTGTTTTTATTTTCAGTTTTTCATTACTGAAAATTAAAAACAACTTGTGTATAAAATATTTTGCAAGAATATGAAGAAATATTCAATGTCATTGTTTTCCTGTTAAACGAATATAAAATTATAAGTATCTTCAAGGCGGAATTCATCAATCAACTGCTACTTTTGAAGTCTCACAAGCGTTCTTGCATTTATTCTATTGAAACATATTCCGGACTGCAAGGTGATAAAAAAGTCGCAGATCTGTAATATCGGTAAGTTGTTCTACGGTTGACACCTCTATTGAAATATTTCGGTACTAAGGGTAAAATAAAATAATAATAATAGCATTGGGAGTTCGGTGGCAGAGAAAGATAAGAAGAGACGAGAGAGGAAAGAGTGTAACAGGAAGAGGATAAAGAGGAAGAAAGGACAGAAAGGTAGATGAAGGGGAAGAGATTAATACATTTGACTTATAATAGTACCTACATAGTAATAATCATACATCTGTCTGTATCATTTGTTGGACGGGTGGATGATGGCAATGGCTACCCACCTAGAAAGTATGTACCTAGGTACTAACACAGTGTATAATAATCATAGAAATATAGCAAGGGAAAGTACAGAAGATGAAAAATATCGTACTTGACTATTATAACTATTATTAACAGAACCTGTGAAAAAAATAGTGACCTGTGTTTTTTTTTCGTTTTTAAATCATCTTATTATTGGTAGCTTGCAACATTACACGTGTCAAATAATAACATTATACTTTTTTTATTAGGTATTAAAACACTCAAGAGTTAACCAGCAGAGTATGAATAAAATATGTATAAATTATTTTTGGATTTTGTAACTCTCAATATAAATGTATGTTTTTATTATTCGAAAACCTGTCAACATTGTCAGCCTTTTTGGTCATTTGATGACAGCAGCTTTAAATTTTCCACCTAAAAAAGGATATTTTATTTCATACTACTTAATGGCTGACAACAACGTAAGAATTGACTACTAAAATTACACCATTACGACGTATCTGAGAAGTGGGGTAGCAAGCGGACTGAATGCATATAATAAAAATGCAGATTGGCATCTTCGTGGCAATAAAAAATATATTCAAGTTGGATGCTATGCTTCATCGCTGCATATTATATAAGTTTTAAGAACACCTGCTATTTACAGGACACTCGAAAACTTACAAAAAGGATGTGAGGTTATTCAAGCACCTTCTTTTTATATAAAACTTAAAAATTGAAAAACAAAGAGCGGGATACCTATTCTTTACCGAAGACTCCACGGTCAAAAGGCGGGCTTATTGCTAAGCAATAATAATATCATCTCAAAATCGAAATAATGAAAAGAAATAATTTAATTTCTCCCATATTCTTTTATGTGCATGTCTAACAGAATAAAAGATACAAAAAAATACGTATGATAGGTATAAGTATGGTCAAAACATCTTTTCAGGCAAGAAGTAATTGAATCAGACAAACGTAGAAACTTCTTCTAACTATTTTGTAGCAGTTTTATGTTCTGAGAGATGAGTGGATGAGATGAAATACCTACAAGACAGGAAGTATAAATGTATGTGTATGTACCATTTCAATAAAAATATCCAAGACAGATCAGAGAAATGAATTAAAAAACACATTTATCTACCTATTTGTGCTTACTATTAAGATCCCAAAAGTGATGTAGATGTTAGATCAGCTGTATGTCATTAACATACAGGTTGTCTTCTCTGTGCTATTAAAAAACAGACCTCAGGATAAATTATTATTATTATTATTATTTGGATGATTTGTAAAGCGCCGTTTTGTGAAAAAAAATCCACCTCAAGGGCGCTCTTTACTAAGGTTGTGCTTGGATTATTCCGTGAGATTTCTTGAATAGATAAGTCTTCAGTTGGTTCTTGAAACGAGATATGTCCTGCGTTTCTCTGATCATTTGTGAATCAAATGGAATGATTCTTAATTTTATTGAAGATTTTAAATATCCTCTACGTAATGTTTTACGAGTAGGTATCTATCTTTGTCTTTCACATGGCACTCGATTTAACTTACCATAATATTCTATAATAAAATTCAATATTGTGAATTGAGTTGACTTTTAATTTGGAAAACTATGTATTAATTATTTATTTATGAAAATACAAATTGTATGAGTTTTACTGTTTTTTTTTATTAATTGAGTGACTTGCAAAGTGAGTTTGACAATGACATTGTTACTCGAAACCGGGTCACATAATTAAAAAATGTAGTAAAACTAAAACTATCTGACAAAACCAATTAGAAACTTCTATTGGAGAACCATGTCTACACAATGCAACTTTGTGTAAAATCTAATCGGAAGAAGTGAGAAAGGTGTCCCAACGCTTACGAATTGGCTCTAGGCTGGCTTAAGTAAAACTATTTGTGTTTTCTTTTTTAAAAAAATAGGACTTTTCTGAGTTTTGCTTCAATAATTATATTTATTTGTTTATTTATATACTGACACAGTAAAGGACTGTTGCCTTGTATAAATAATACAATTTAATATTTAATACAAATAATATAATTAAATTATACTCTTAGTTCTCTTTGTAAGATTATAGTAAAAAAAATAAAAAATACTAAATAAAAAATAAATACTATATACCTACCTACTAAGTATATAATTATTATTAATTATAATAGAAAACTCATTTAAAATGCTCCTTGCACTATGAAATTAGTATCTTAAATTAAATGATACCAAAATAATATCATAAGAAAAAGAAAAGAAAATTGTGGGTGGAAGTGATTCAACTTATGCTTATTTATTCTGAATGGTTAAAATTAGTTTCCATCCTGTCTTCCCGAAAAGAATATTTAAGGGCGAAAAAAGTAGTCTGAAAATTTAATAATTCATATCAAACATTTTGAGCATTTTAACTTTCAAAAATATTAATACAGTCTGTAGTAGCCGTGTATGAAACTAATGAAATAAAAATGTATAGGTTGCGAACTCCCTTACTTATCAAAAGGATTTTCAATAAGTGAACTATTAAATTTCAATTACTGCAATCCTCTTTATCAAGGATAATATCAAACTTATCTGAGAACTTCGAGACAAATTCATTTAATAATCTTGAAATTACGACTACGTGCTTGACATTGTGAAACCAAAGTATATTTATTTATTTATTTATTCATTCGCACTTTAAAAACTCCTTCCAGGATTACAGGGTAGAAATGATTCTTTTCAATAAATTGAGTAAATACATTTCTGTAACTTTTTTCCCGGACAAGGTTCAGTATCCCAATCATTTTCGTATGTTTTCAACTGCCCTGTAACAATGGAAGATGTTCGAAAAAAGGGCATTTTGGTATAGGTATATTTTATCTTAAAAATAGATAAAATATACGATGCCTTTTTTGTTATATAGATTCAACAAAAAGAGACAAGTTTCTTGTCATTAAGATACTGCGTCAATAAAAATATAATACATTCAGAATAGGTGCTGTGTCTAATTTCTCAATTTCAGATGTTAAATCTATGAAATATTCAATTTTATTTAATTTTTCCTGTTTTTTATTTTATTTTGATTCTTATAAAACCGAGAGGAACGTTAAAAGAAGTAGTATGAAAAATCAAGATTTTAAGAAAAAAGAAAAATAATTTTATTTATTTAGTAGGTAGGTATATTTATTTTCTCTGAAAATAAAACGTATCACATTTTCTTTTATGTCTGAAAGTAATTTAGAGATGAAAATCTAAATTGTTTAATTTGACGCCGTCTTAATTCATCCAAGATGTCTCATTCTATTATTCATATAAATCACTCACTCTCTCTCTGTCTCTTTCTTTGTCTTTCAGAGTTCAAAGTGAAATGGAACGTTTAAATAAATAAACTTAAAAAGAAAGAGACGTAATGATGATGATAATAACAATACTAGTATGCACGATTACCACCGATTAACGTCATCTGTCTCTTTCTCTTAATCCACCGTCTGCGAAATAGGAAATAATTTAAGGCGATATAACCCACTACTGTAAAAGTTTATTTTGCAAAAAAAAAAATTAACAAGAATTCTTCGTGTTTAAAAAGTGACACGTCGTGGAGCGCCCGGCAAATAATAGGTTTTCCCTTCTTCAAGTTTTGAAGTGTCCCGTAAAACGCAGGTGTTTGAAAAAAAAAATATATCTTAAATTTAGCATTAAAGGGTGTCTCACCTCTCTCAAATGTCAATTTATTTTCTGTTCGTTTGGAGAGGATAGCTTGAAATTTATAACATGCTGTTGGTCTACTAGCCAACTAATTTTGGGTATGCCGTGATAGTACGGTTGTAGTAAAAAAAGAAACTAAAAACAAATGATGATCCGAAATAGTTGATAAAATTTGCTTACTTCTTGAGGGATACATTTCTCATGATCTGTAGAGAGCAGCCCGTGTCTTCATTACATGTGGTAAGTCCATCGATTTTTTTAGTAGATAAATAAGAAAACAGTAAATTGTATACAAGTTATCAAGAATTTGAAACTTAACATCTTCAATTTAGCAATTAGGGACACCATCCGTTCTGAATGCTTTATTTCTTTATTGGCACTGAGTTGGCACTGACCTCTATGTTGCTTGCATATGGTTAATCTACTAGCTGCGTCACTTGTAAACTAAACATACCTACCATTAAAGTATTGATAAATATTCACAAATTATTTTTGGGTATATACCTCCTTAACCTTAGATTGAGTAATAAAATTAGAAAAGTAACAAAAAATATACAAAATGCGAGTTGATAGATGAGTGAAAGAGAAAGAATGATAACTGTGATAAAGAAAAAAGAGATGGATGTAATTCTTAAATACAAAAGTAATCTTTGACTCCCTGTCTGGATATGGAAGTATTAAATCTAATTCAAATTATCTCACATTGTCAATGTTGCGAATGTACATAAATTACAATTTTATTAAATTTGTTGATATTCGAATGTTAAGAGTATTTAATTTTTTTTTTGTTGTTGAATACTTTCAAGTATTTTTATCTGTCATGTATGTTTAAAATACTTAATTGTGTTAAAAGCCTCTTTTTTGGATGAATATTTTACTTATTTTTAATATTTATTAAAGCTGAGAGAAACGTTTTTCGTCTTCATTAATCGACGATATATATAATTTATTTTAGAAGGATTAACAGTTTGTTTCGAAACATTCTTAACAACTACCTATATATATTTAAAGTAATTCAATTTCATTGTGATGTAAAAAAAAATCAAAATTCATTTTAATATGGATTATATTGACGTGTAACCATAGATGGTGAAATATAATATAACTTAAACAAATTAAAGAAAAAGATGGTATTTTCTACAAATATGTATCTCAAAAGGTAACAAAATAACAAATTATTTGTTCACTAACTTATCTATTCACGAATTATCTGTAATATGACAAAAAATTAATCAAAAAAAAAAAACGAGTAAAACATTTAAAAATAATTATTTTACACATTCGCTACTTCATCTCATCTCAGACAAAATGTTGATATGCGACATTCACTTTTTTCATTCCTATTTCAAAAAAAGCAACTTCTGCTTAATACCTACCTATATAATATTTATACCAAATAATATGTCGTCAGTCGGTATTACATATATATTACTGAAGTACTAAATAATAATAAATATACCTATAATGATATATAAGATAATATGCGATGAGACTTACTGATGAAAACATCAAAATATCATTTGCAAATATAGGAAAAAGATGTATAATAAATACAGGAATACTAAAATTATATCCGACTTCTATAGTACCTACAGTAGGAGAAATAGAGAACGCTACACTCTAACTGTACGTTTGAAAGATCTGAAATTAATAAACATGCAAATAATCATCTTCGTGTCAATAGACATTTAGACGTTCAGGATGAATGACGTAGCTCATCACAGAATTGAGGAATTTAAATATTTTTTACCTACATCTGCAAGTATTCATCATGGTTTTTTTATTTCAAATACATATTACTGGATTACCTACTACTACTTTTGTTATAGATTCCATCACGCCATGTCCACAAGTAGAATACCCAGCATACCAGCTGTATAGGTATGACAAATATGCAAGGTGTCTTCTCTGTGTGAATTAAAAAAAATTACGATATCCAGGATGGGCGGCAAGCCCCATTGCTGAATTTAAGATCTAATTATTTTTTCGAACATCTGTATTTTACGGGACTCACCAATTCTATACCGGACAACCTTTTATGTTCATATAATACACTTTTCCTATGACAGCAACATTAAAGAATTATTGTAAGAATAAAAAATAACTTGATTGGCGCAATATAGATGTAAATTGAAAGCGCATGTTTTTCTACGATGAGGCATACGTTGAAAAATAAAAGGAAAAAAAAATATTAGCCTTTTGAGTTATGAAATCCCATTTTGTACGTTGATAGGCTATGAAATGATTTGTGGCATATTTTTTTTTATTGAGATAAATTAGAATTTTTGATTTTTCATTTCATTTTAGATAATTATTATAAACATTTACAATTCAGCTATGAGGTATGCCACCCATTCTGAATGACTTCATTTTATTAAATTGGTGCGGAGAGCACAACCTGCATATTTAATATTTGCGCTTGATCCGCTGGCTACCTCACTTGTGGGATATGCCGTGATGGCATGGAAGATTAGAATAAAAATAAAACCTAAATGTAGGTACATTACTTACTAGGACATAAAATTGTAAAAAAAAACATAATTGTCTCATATAATGGTCCCATTTCAAAAACAAATTTTGGAAAAAATATATTGTAATCTCTACCTGAAATTAAACTCATTTCTTACACTCACCCTAGCAGAATTACGTTTGTCATATTATATATAAGATGATGTTCGCTACCACCCCTAAAATAGGTAAACACCCTATAAGGCAGACGGGATAATGAGAATTTATTCTTAATAATACCTACTCTATTATTATAATAATCTGTATGAGATATGTACGAATATATTATTTAAAAGCACCCTCTGTGCTTTATTGTAGCTTTCGCTCTTAATACAGTGAAGCCCTTCATAGGAATATAATGAAGGTTGGCTAGAAGAGATTGTCTTTGTTATAAACCCGCATCACTATAAGCACATTTTTGTATTCAATTACTAATTATATTACACCTGTAACCCATAGTATGTTTAATTTTGGCCAATGTGACTTATGGAGATAGTATTGTAGTCCTTGTTATTCTCTTTTCGATGGCATGACCGAGAGGAATGGTACTCAGAAACGTGGCCGTCGGAGGATTAAATTACAAGACTTTATCAGCCAGATCCTCCAAGATGAACAAGTGTTGAGCGCATTGAATAGGAAAGCATGCATTAGGAATTGTATGACAGTGTCGGAAACAAAAAGTGTTTGCAAAAATAGGAGTAAGTGGCGCTCGATCGTTTCTGCTTACCCCGAAAGGGAAGCGGTATGATGGCAAGATGATGGTAGTTTTAATTTGTAAATAAAACTATTACTACTACTATACCATCACGGCATATCCCACAAGTGGGGTAGCCAGCAGACCAGCCGCATGCAAGAAACATGCAAACTGTCCTCTTCGTGCCAGTATAAAATCAAGACATTCAGGATGGGTGGCAAACCTCAACGCTGAATTTAAGATGTAAAATGTCTTATTTTTTCGAACACCTGCCTTTTACAGGACACTCGAAAACTTACGCAGAAGAGTGGGAGACCACTACTTGTAAATAAAAACTACGTCAAAATTGTATTAATGAAAAACAACGCCATTTCAACATGCAAGTGGGAGATAGTGTGAAAAGCAATCATCGCAAATCATTTTTGACAATATTAATATTTTGACAATATTATAATTCGTTAATATTAATATTATGTACCTACCTAGAAAAAAAAGGTTTCACTGATGACATTGTCCAAGGCAAAGAAATCAAATGGATTTCTGTTGCTTGAGATCGAAAATATGTAACGAGTTTATCAAAATTTTATACACAGCATTCGAGGGGTTATAAAGTACTATATATTTTCAAAAGTTTTCCAGACTACGTCCATCCTCAGTGAAAAATATTTAAAACTAAATAAAATGTTCAGATAATTATCTTAGTTAACTTACTAGTGACTATATTTATTACACTTACAAGTATTCGGAGACTTTCGACTCCATTTTCAGGCAATTATAAGAACAGTCCAGTTAGTTAATTGGTTATCTCACTTGTGGGAAACGATTTGATGGTAAAGAGAGACATTTCTCGACAAAATTTTGTATCGTGTTTCTTTGCATCCCACTCAATGCTTTCATCTCTACTACACGATCCTTCTGCGAAACATTCTAAAACTTGCGAAGATTACATAATGAATCTCTCTTACGACGTAATTACAGATGTATGGTGTAAAAAGCTATTTCTGGAATAAGTAATTTTTAATCAAATATAAAAAAAAAATAGTAAATTGGATTATAATTTAATCAAGCAAAGTATGTTTTGAAAGCATTACTACATGTTCTATAAAGTAATCTATTATTTCCATTTAATTAATTATCACAGCATCAAGCTCTCAGAAGCTTTTTAAGTTTCATCATATTATAAATAATAATTCTCATGAAGATGATAATAATTAATAAATGAAAACTTTGAATCTTCGAATTTTAGTTATTATGGTGTGTTTATTTAATATCTTCGTTGATGTCATTCAAATTACGTTTCAAGGAGAAAGAGAGAGAACTTATACATAGAAAAGTTGTTAGAGATTCGTAACCTGGATTTTCATTTATTAAACATGAATATTTTACTTGCTGAGGATTAGTTTGGGAAGTCTCAATATTTTTTTATTTACCTGGGGAAATATTAAATAATTTAATGTTTTTATTAAAATTTTAATATTGGAGAAAACGACGAACTCTTTTCACAAGATAGTTGTTAAGAGGCCGATAAAGGACGCTCATTTTCTTGCATTTTGTTGTTGTTTTTTTTTATTTGTCTATAATACACACTTTTAGACGTGTTCTTTAGTTATGATGGTCGAAGGATCATAAAACGGCGCCAATAAAACAAAACATCGAGCATCATCATTTTATAAAACAGTGGTCATCAAGTTGTCAGTATTGAGTAACTATTTCGGACTGCTCAAAACGGACACGTTTTCTCAATTTTAACAGTTATTGTTGGAAGGGCCAATCGTTACTATCTACATAAGATTTGGTTCGCTACTACTGAACATACAATCATGGCATATCCCACAATTGCGGTAGCCAGCAGATCAGCTGCATGCAATAAATATGCAATCTGTAATCTCCAAAGCAACAAAAATAAGGCGTTCAGAATGGGTGGCCAACCTAATCGCTGAATTTAAGATGTAATATGTTTTTACTTTTTTGAACACTTCAGGATACTCGAACACTTATATAAAAGAGTGGTTCCGCTGGTTGTTCACAAATATAAAAGGTTTATTTATATATTTACTCGCGTAAGATAAAAATATTTCTCCAGTATTGAACACAGCAGCTGGACATACACCAAGAATATCTCCTACTGTTTATTTAATGGAAATAAACACAAGTTGTTTAAATAATTTTACTATACTTAATAATAGGTGCACAATAATCTGATTTCGACTTACAAAGTCATTGTTTAACTCGTTGTGTGGGAGACCAATTCTTTATCGGATGCTTAAAGGTATGCCGTTATTATATATCGTGATGGTAATATTGCAAACAAGACAACAACACACTTGTAATATTTTCTCCATACATAATCACGGTATTCACAAGATAATACGAGATGTACGGTACCCTGGTGGTAGAGTCCAGGACTTTGAATCGAGAGCTTCGATTCCATCGGCTGCCCACTTACTCCACCTTCACGATAAAAACATATTGCTTAGGTACTGTGAAGGTGTCTGGGGAAATGAATTAGATTTATACCAAATTCAGATTATGATGGGGAAAAAACTCCATTCACAATGTAGGCTAAAGAGGTCTTTACTAATTCAATAATTTATTTGTTTTTCATTATTATTCTTTTGGATGTAAAAGTATCCTTTTACTGACTGCGGTTTGTAAAAGAAGAAAGAAAATAAAATAAGTAAGAAGGTTTTACATAGTACAATAATTCTGAAAAGAAAAGAGACAGAATGTGAAAAAAAAATTTAGACACCAGTCTGAGAAAGGTACCTATATGGATAGGCACACTGCTGAAAAGAAAAGAGATAGGGAGTAGGAAAAAATATATTATTATTAAGACGTCTGTTTCAGAAAGGTCTTTGTAACTGCTCAAATAATAAAGCCAGGCTTTTGGAGCATTCATATAGAGATAATTTATATTATAAGCCTCACAAACAAACGCTTGTTCCTTTGATAAAAAAATAACGTTATTTTTTTATCTACATTCTGTAACAGTGTTATGGTATAGGAATAAATATGGTAAATTGTTTATCTCCAAAAAAAATTTCGAGCATGTTAAGCATTTGGAAGAACCTTCGGAATTGAAAAAATTTTTGTTTTGATTAATTTTTTTTAAATGAAAGTGGATTTGTAAAAGAATAAAACTTCAAAATAGGGAAAAAGGGATAATAATGCAGTAGGTTAGCAGAAGGAATCTAATCCAAGATCTACAGATTGGATGTCAAAACTGTTAAAATCAGACAACCATCAAGCAAATCTTAAGCAAAGTGTTTTATTTTCAGATTTTAATAGTTTATTTTTTTGAAAATATTTCACAATTAATGCAATTTAAATAAAGTTACATATCTATTCGAGTCTTTGATTTAAGGGCTATTATATCTAAAAGCTATGAGATCTGCATTCAAGTTATTGATATTCGCACTATCAGACAGGCGATCTAAATGCTTTATATTTTATTTTGAAGATTATTTTCTCAGAATCTCTTATTGTAAATTAACTTTCTTTACATGGTTTTAAAAATCCAAAAGAAATACACAACAAAAAAGGACTGACCTTCATGTTCCTCCCGACGACCGAAGGTTGGGGGCTACTGTTAAAGGTCTTCAGTTCCACACTACACGAATAAAACTCTGGAGTGATGTTAATTATTTATTCGTATTATTATATTCAATCGCAAACACAGATGCTATAGTATTACAGGTAGGACTATGTATTGGAGATTTGTGATAGTAGCGGAGCGGAAATGTGCGCTCTTAGATGTATGATGGAAAATGATCTCAAAGATTTTGTCTGCATATCGGTTTTATGCAATTTGAAATATGTGGGTGTGTCATTTGGTGCCACCCTTATTTGATAATGGCCAATAACAAGGTTTGCTAACTCTTAAAATTTAACCAATGAAATACTAGAAAATGTTATAATAATTATAGTTACACCCCCTTGTATTATTTATTTATTCCTTGGAAACACTTATTGTGCAAGAATAAGCTTTCTCTTCTATTGTAAGGTGTTAGCCTTTACTCTTTTGTGTTATTTACACAATAGCTTGCAGGTGTTCAAAGAATTTAATCCAAACAATATTAATTGCTAAGGTTCCTGTTGCATCAATATTTATAGTGGTCTTCAAGGACAATATCAACATTTTTGTCTATTCAATACTATAGACAATTACCAACTCTAAACTATTTAAAAATAAAATTTCAAAAGAATTTCATCCTTTTCAATTTAGTCTTATTGTTACAATTTTAATTGTCCGTTAAATTTATTAGTTACATCTGCTATATTCTAGGTATCTACTCGTTGGTACCTAACACCTCCCTCATCAAGTTGAGTTATCGGGGAACAAAAAGATAACTCAACACTCACATATCTCCAAACACAAAATAATTACAATTTAGAAATGATTCCAATTCTTAAATTGCTACTTACAATGTATGTATTTTCCTAATGCATTGGTTACTTGCAGTTGGGATAATTTACCTTTATTGGCAAGTAACACCCGCTTACAATACTAAAATTTAATGCAATTCAGCATAATCTACATTTTTATGCAAATAAACATACAGTTTTTAGTAAGTATTCAATTCTTAATTCCTAGATACAATATTCCTATCGCGTTGTTCATTCGCAGTGGGGATAACAACCCTTTATTGGCGAATAATTTACGCGTTACATGACTACAACATTAAAATTATAATAATTAATTTATGAGTTGTATCAAATTTACAATTAATAATTGATATTTAAATTTTTACTTCCTAATTACAATTTTCAAGATATTATGTAATTATCATAGGAGTAAAACCATATGGGACAAGACCCTAAAACAACATTTTCAATTTACTAGGTACTTACAATTTACAAAGCTTTTGATAAATCTTTATATTAAATACAATATTAATAAGGTCTGACAATGGTCAGATGGGTAAATTATGTTTTATTGGACAGTGTCATAAAAGACAGACAGTATTACTCTCACATCAATTATAAATGCATAAGTTAAATCAATGAATCTGAACAATTATTACAATGTTCGTAAATATAACATAAATTATACCTATTACACAATTGGTTAAGGTATTAACTCGTAATAATTTTATATATATAAAATACAAAAGGTATTTCATCGCACATATATTTCTAAAGTAAGAAATCAGTGTGACTTATTGTTACTTTAAAGTCATTAGGTAAATATTAAATTTTTAACGCAAAAGATGTCGAGATGCACCATACAATTTATTTTGTAATAATTACTTTTAGTGCATGTTAAAGTTCTAAATAGAACATATTAATTCCCTTTAATTTATAAATTATAAACAATAATATTGTATATATTATATTATATCGTTAAATAAACGTGAAAATTGAATATCAAATAGATAAGATTTTGATACTTCTAATTTAAAAGATTAATTATCATTTATTCAATCTTTTCGTTATTGAAACAAATATCTTACCATGGATAATCAACAAAAATGCTCAATGTTTACAAGCATAATAATTATACATTATTTTTTATATAAAACCCATTAGGTACAAGCTTATGTTTTAATTCTAAAGTTTTGTATTCATTTATTTAATTCAAATTTTCCTTTCATTTACAAAACAATACTTCAATGTTTATAATTCAAACCAACCATATCAAATGACGGAAAATAATTCAAATAATTTAACTTAGAATATGTGACAACATAATAATGCATTGCAATGGCAATTTAAGGTATAGAATATGCATGAATTATTAATAAGATTTCACTAACATGGTAATACAAAGAATAGTTTATCACAATTTCAATACATTGAATTTTTAGTTCTTTTTGCAGTGTTATTCACTAATTTAATCCTGATGCAATTTCAAAGATTTTGTATTATTTTTATTATTTTATTTTTTATATATTTCACCTTATATTTACACACGTATATAGTTACAATTACATATATTCATAGGTTTCTGTTTCTTTTAACTCTCTTTTCTCTACAGGAGCAAACTTTTACATGATCAATAAAAATGTTCCATTACACATTCAATTACAATAATCTTGTTCAAGACAGCAAGGAGTTGAACTTGATTTAATTTATGTTATAAATATAAATGTAACCGTTATATTCATTGGCAAGGGGTTCGTTTACAATAATTTTAAACGAATATTACAGAACGTGATACAAATATCATTTTTAAAAGTCGGTAAAAGTTACCAAATACGAATTATAACTTCCATTATCTTCAGATATCCTTCTTACTCGTCCCTTATAATGCCAGAATTTTTTACTTTATGTTTACTTAAAAATTTACCTTTTCCAAATTTAAATTTAAAGTATTTCTTAATATCCAGTAATTCCTTCTAATATTAATATGTATAATTTGGAAACTTGCAATTCCCAGCAAGGAGTCACAGTACATAGCGTTTCAAATAAGTATTGTGGTGATTAATTATTTATAAAAAAAATCAATAACCTTTTCGAACATAACATTACAAATTATTTAATTGCTCAAAGGTTACAACTAAAACAATATTTAAATAAAATCGATTATTGCCGTGTCAGAAATACACGTTAATACAAAGTTATTATGATGTAAAATACTTGTACAATATATTTTAAAATAAGAAACATTTATAATGTCTATAACATCTCAATATCAGTAAAATTATGGAATTGATAAGTATGATTTCCGTTTTATCAGAAATAGAAATTGATCTAAGAAGGTATGATTTTCTTCCGAATCAAGTAAAAAGAACATATAATTACTTTAAGTATTTTGTTTACCTGAAACAAATTTATCAAAGATAATAAAGCATTACTTTCACATCTTTTTAACATTTAATGTTTTTATTTTTAATTAACATTAGCATTACGACAAAATGCTTAAAACATCAATTTCATTCAATTCCCTCAAAATGATGAAGGTCTTATTCATCACATTCATTATCAAAGTATCAAAATATATTAGAGATCAATCAATTCATTCCATTTACTTCCTCAAGTGATGAAGATTTTATTTATATTTTATTTCATGCACTTTCCTCAAAGTCATGAAGATTTTATTTATCAAATTCATTATTAAAATATCAAGTACAATAAAAATCAATTAATTTATTTCATTCACTTTTCTCAAAATGATGATAATCAAATTTATAAGTGTCGAATATATTCAATAATTTTATATTGCAAATATATAATATATTACAGATAAGGTAATTTGTTCCTTTCACCCACATCAAAGTGATAAGGTTTTTTTTTATATTAAATAATTTTCCATGTCCCTCAATTTGGGAAACATTTTTACATATTAATAAATATTTAGGTTTATATTTTTAATTTAATATCCCTCACAAGTAATTATATAAATTTTAAATAATTTTTCTTTCACTTCCCTCAAGGTGATAAGGTTTTTATATTGTATCATTTTCCAATTCCCTCAAAGTGGAAAAGATTTTTATTATTTTTATTTTTATTTCATGCATGCATTAGTATATACTTTATTGCCTTCATGAAGTAATTCAAATCCATTGCAAAGCAATGTACATAAGTCAACATTAAACATCAGCAGTTCCACCAACAGCTTATACAAAAACAAATCGGCTATCAAACGCCTACAACATTTCAAATCAGCCATTTTATTAATCGGCTTACACAACAACAAATCGGCAATCAATGCCTACAATATTTCAAATCAGCCATTCATCAAATAGCCTACAACATCACAAATCGGCTTCCATAGCCTACAAAAACAAATCAGCCATTCTTCAAATAGCCTACAACATCACAAATCGGCTTTCATAGCCTACAAAAACAAATCAGCCATTCTTCAAATAGCCTACAACATCACAAATCGGCTTCCATAGCCTACAATAACAAATCAGCCATTCTTCAAATAGCCTACAACATCACAAATCGGCTTCCATAGCCTACAAAAACAAATCAGCCATTCTTCAAATAGCCTACAACATCACAAATCGGCTTCCATAGCCTACAATAACAAATCAGCCATTCTTCAAATAGCCTACAACATCACAAATCGGCTTCCATAGCCTACAATAATACAAATCAGCCATTCTACTAATCGGCTTACACACACAACAAATCGGCTTGCAAAAGCTTACATCAACAAATCAGCTTGCAAAAGCTTACATCAACAAATCAGCTTGCAAAAGCTTACATCAACAAATCAGCTTGCCAAAAGCTTACATCAACAAATCAGCTTGCAAAAGCTTACATCAACAAATCAGCTTGCAAAAGCTTACATCAACAAATCAGCTTGCAAAAGTTTACATCAACAAATCAGCTTGCCAAAGCTTACATCAACAAATCAGCTTGCAAAAGCTTACAATATTACAAATCAGCTGTTCCACTAATCAGCTTACAATACTACAAATCAGCTGTTCCATTAATCAGCTTACAATATTACAAATCAGCTGTTTTATTAATCAGCTTACAATACCCCTGGACGAATCAAATCCACTGTACCAATTTACAGTGTACATAAAAAAAGGGTATACCAATCTTTTCGTCCCTTTCTAATGAATTGTATCATAAATTTTATTAAATACGTGTACCATATTACAACCGTTTATTTGATCAGTTAAGGTTACTTAATTTTTTTTAAATGGCAAATTAACTTTGGAAAACAATTGTGAACATTTTATTTATTTATTACAAGTAGGTTTTTAAGTTCATCTCATTAATCACATTTCTGGGTTAGGTTATTTCTTAATTTATTTTAAGTTCCTTTCTGTTTTATTCCTCAAAGTGTAACAATCATTATTAGTGTGACCTAATTTTTTACAATAATTACACGTAATACTTGATTTGAAATTTATTTGTTTCATAAGCATCACGTTATTAGATTTACAAGTATTATTTTTAAATGTATTTTCATTTACCTGTTCATTTGTAGATTCACTAAGACGTTTGCGCTTCTAAAATTAATTCGTCTAGTGATATTACAGAAGAAAAATAATCTTTGAGAATTTCTTTACGACTTTGCCAAGTTTGTGTAATTTTAATTGATACCATTATTTTAGCACGTCCAGTTAATTGTTTTCGAGCAAACGCCAATAAAATTGGTCGCTGATCTTCGGTTGCTAGTTCGAATGCAGCATCCGTATTAGCTATAAATTCGTTCAATTTTAATCTGGACCCATCGTAAACGTCTATCCAACGGAAAAGTGTGGATAGGCTGTAAAGAGGTTGTTTTCCTCCAATTTCCATGTCCAAATCATCTGAATGCACAGATTGATTTACCTTAGACATCTTCGCAATTTAACGAATTAAATGATGTGCTTAGAAAATAACGATAATAAAGAGAATTTATGTTATGAGAAAATAATTTATGTTACAAAATTTTTAGTGAAAATTTTTTAACTGTGTTTAGAAATATTGATATTTATTATAAGACAATAATTATTTATTTGTAAATTCGAAATTTCAATTGACTCGATTTAGACGATAAATGAATTTATATATGTATATATAAGGAGTAAGTTAAGTATGCAATAATTTCAACAACACACAATATCAGTTGAAGCAATTCAAATAAATGTCAACATAATCGATATATAATTTCAATTTGGCCTTTTCGGTTTTCAACACGATAATAATGAAATAACAGTCTAATGCTTTAAAATGTTATAACTTAAGTTTTAATCGATTAATTAACAATTTTACAATTTCTCATCAAATCTGTGATTCACAGTTCACATATTCAGCATTTGCTTCATGCTTCTCTGATATAATATTTTACACAAACAATAAAATTATACCACTGAGTATTTACTCGTATTAGCAATATTTCCTTTTTTCAATTAAAATAATATAAACAATATTTCTCAAGTGTAACAATATTTCCTTTTCTCTCAGAACTTCGTTTTTGATTTAAATTTAATAAGAATAAAAATTTCAATATGTATATCCACATACTAATAAAATAACTACAAGGTTATTTACAGAACCGAGTTTAAATGCTCGTTTTAATTTTCTGAACCAAGTTATGCACTTGTTTTAATTTCACAATTAAGTATGAGTTTTAATTTCAATTATTTACAACCTCATACGTATTTATTAAATTCCCAGTTAAATGCCTGTTATATATTATATTTTTATAATTGTTTTAAGTTTATAATTTTTTATTTATTTATTACCCAATTTAAATAAGTTGAAAATCACAAAAATCTAAAAAATAGGTGCTGTTCCTGATATATGTATTAATGCACCTTACAACCACATGTCAGTTTTAACGGAATCCCTTTTCCAACCTGGAATATTTCCAGTTTTAATGTGATTTTAACAATTGCGCTACCTGATATAAGTATTTTACGCGCGAATAACCTTATACCAGTTTTAATTAGAGATCCCTCAGATATGAGACATTAATTTTCCTCTGATTTAAATTGAGGTATCTGAATAGAATTCAGAAATTTATATTATAATTTGAAATTTTATATTCCAAATATCATTACCTAATGCTCAATCTGTTAAATTTGAGGTGTTACATAAATAAAATTCCTCAAAGGTTTATTTTGAATTGAAATCTTACATTCAACATGGACTGGCTAATAACAATTCAAAATATACTACTATCTAATATGCGTTTATCAGTAGTAGTCAACGTGAAATGAGCTACTGTTGATAAAGCATATTATGAAATAAAAATCCTTACCTTATACTATATCTGCGATGTGCCTCGTCGCTGATCAGGCGATTCTGCGGTGGTACAGGAAGTCCAACAACGTGACTTAAACAACAAGACTAGCGTAGGAATCTTGATCTGCCTCGAGCCTCTTCCAAGATGATACCGGTCTCGTCAACCGTGGAGGAAAATCTTGGGCTGGATTCCCAGTGTGTGGTGCGACCTCTTGAATTCTCTGGACCTGCTGGATCCTTGGACGTCTCCTTGGAGTCTGCTGATCTTCAGAGAGAGTGTGGGTGTTTCTCTCAAACCGATGGACCGTTTTATGTGTATCAGTGTGTTTATCGCCCGTTTTAGATAACTTGATGTGGTAAATTACTGCGCGACGATACTCCAATGTCGTTTTTCCAGGTAACTTGGAAAGATGTAATTTGAGTAATTAATTACACAGCAAAAAGTTCAATCTAACGCGATAATTAACTTGCACGCAATAAAACGTAGAGATTATCCCGCCGCTGCCACCAGTGTTAAAGGTCTTCAGTTCCACACTACACGAATAAAACTCTGGAGTGATGTTAATTATTTATTCGTATTATTATATTCAATCGCAAACACAGATGCTATAGTATTACAGGTAGGACTATGTATTGGAGATTTGTGATAGTAGCGGAGCGGAAATGTGCGCTCTTAGATGTATGATGGAAAATGATCTCAAAGATTTTGTCTGCATATCGGTTTTATGCAATTTGAAATATGTGGGTGTGTCATTTGGTGCCACCCTTATTTGATAATGGCCAATAACAAGGTTTGCTAACTCTTAAAATTTAACCAATGAAATACTAGAAAATGTTATAATAATTATAGTTACACCCCCTTGTATTATTTATTTATTCCTTGGAAACACTTATTGTGCAAGAATAAGCTTTCTCTTCTATTGTAAGGTGTTAGCCTTTACTCTTTTGTGTTATTTACACAATAGCTTGCAGGTGTTCAAAGAATTTAATCCAAACAATATTAATTGCTAAGGTTCCTGTTGCATCAATATTTATAGTGGTCTTCAAGGACAATATCAACATTTTTGTCTATTCAATACTATAGACAATTACCAACTCTAAACTATTTAAAAATAAAATTTCAAAAGAATTTCATCCTTTTCAATTTAGTCTTATTGTTACAATTTTAATTGTCCGTTAAATTTATTAGTTACATCTGCTATATTCTAGGTATCTACTCGTTGGTACCTAACACTACTGTCTTGAAACATTTTTTTTTTCAATTTCGATAATGTTTCTCTGTGATTTATAAGTACCTAATATGATTTAAAGAAAAGAAAATATTTAATATGTACGTAATCTTATTACATAACATGCATAGACAATTCACACAGACCGGGCTAGTCGCTAGTCCCAAACTAAGATTGAATCTTGTATTATGGATACTAACTCGACGATACACATAAATACAACGCACTAAACAATACATGTAACACCCAGACCCAGAACAATTTGAAAGAGGTCATTTTTCGTTTTGCCCTGGCCGGGAATCAAACCCGGGACCTCGTGACTCAAAGGCAAGTGTGTTAACCTCCGCGCCACACCGGCTGATAACAATAATATTATAAACTGAATCATATTATATTTGTTCTCGTACCACGCTATTTAAAGTCTTGATAATTTAATACATTTAGAAATCGTTAAAAATATATTAAAATATAAACTAGTATAAAAATATATTTTCTTGAATAAATAAATGACGACACGGCTATATTTTTGTAAATGTGTTTACCCACATTCAAAGTTTAATTGAATTGTACTTATTAAAAAAAATGCTTCATTTTTATTTTATATTATATTATACGGAGAGGACAGCTTGCATGTTTCTTACATGCAGCTGGTCTGCTGGCTACCCCACTTGTGGGATATGCTGTGATGGTATAGATAGATTTTTATTTTAAATACAAGCAAACAAATTGATAACTATATATATTTTTTATTTTTGTAATAACATTATTTAGTTCGTCAATATTGAAACACTACCCCATCCCTTAAAATTAAAATATCTGCCGTTTCGAAAATACGTAAGATTTACACCCCATTCTCTTGAAGATTACCTACACAAATCGTCCTCACCCCGAAAACAGGGAAGGTTTAAAGTTTAAGTCACTCATATTCTTCAATATTGTTGTTCAAACAATCTATAGTAGTTTTAAATCTGAATGAAGCTCTTAAAATTAAATACCTATTAACAGTATTGTTTTTTTTAACATTATTAATGTTATCAAAAAAGTTATACCAAAAAGCAATATTTTGGAATAATTCGTCTATCTTTCATTACATGAATAGTACAGTTTTCAATTGTTCCTTTCAAGGTACATAATATTTATTTATTTATTTATTTATTTATTTATTTATTCAATTTACGGCTCATATAGCCATTTACAATATATATACATATATAAACATACAAATTCACAAATTGGTGTTAAGTAATTCAAATATATATAACCAAAATAATAACAACAACAAAAATGCAACCAAATATCATCAATAAAAACAACCATGTATAAATAAATGGATGGGCACTATTTATAGACAATTCAAGTTAGTAGGCATCCATACGAACAATCACACAATACAGCAATTATTAATTTACTTGTCACAAATTACAAAGCAAACATATAAACTTTGTTATTATTCTAATATTTCTTTTTTTTATACGTCTCAACATTCAAATTATAGAGACAAATCAAATTATGGAGAATAAAAAACCAATCTGCAACTATTAAAATTGCAACATTCAATTTAAATTGTACAAAGAGAAAAAAAAACAATTGTCAATAAAATAAAATATAAATCAATCAATATGTTTGTATGTTATCATTAAAATGGAAAAAAATGAACATTTAATATCACTCGGGGTACTTGTCTAGTTGGGAATGTGGAGTGAATGCATGACGAAAAAACGACAAAAAAAATATCTGAAATAAGGGATCGGACGTCCTGAATGACGTATGTGTGTTTATCAGAAGTTGTGTGAAAGTGGAGGAAGCGATATGAGGTTAGATCCATATGGCCTTTCATCTTCTCTGCTTACCTTGGGATACGATGTGAGTGTATAGTGTATTACACTTATTTTCAATTCGACTAATATAATAACTCTGTCATTACAATGTGGTTTTCATACAAAATGTTACTGTTCTTTGAAAGATATCAACAACAACATGTTTACATAAAATAATTGCAGATGCGATGTAATTTTATTGAAGATAATAATAATACAAGGAAAGTAAGTAATACAGTCGAAATATATTGGTTGTGTAGGTGTGGTGCATAGAATAATATTGTAGACAGATTTAATTTGCCACCATTAAAACCCACTTCATCCCCCATTCCCTATTTAATTAGAGTGTAAGATTATCGCTACGTTTGTAATACATTTTAAGAATCCATATCTCCCTGAAAATAATATATTATTTTACATGAATGAGCGTATTTTAAATATCATACGGCATTTCTTTCAAAGAAAAGCTAATATTGAGCTCTAAAAATGCTTAAGAAAGAAAATGAAGGTGAAATGTTTGTCCATCGTAGTAAAAATTACAATAAAAAGCAGCAATGGATAGGGGTCTCTAGAGAAGACACTTATGTACATTGTACATGAGTGCAAAGGATTTAGATTCAACTGATATGTGTTTAGAATAAGAGAAGATTCATGGACCTTTGTATATGATGAAAGTTGTGGATTTTTTTTAATAATTAATACCTTGACTGAGTTGAGGTGTCCAGAAATATCTTATAGGTATTCAACTCATCTTTTTGCTTACTTATTTTTCGGTTTAAATATGATTGTACTGTTTTATATACTGATCTGTTAGCTGGATTAAGGGAATGATTTTTTTTTATTTATTGCTCGTTTTACTTTATGGATAGATTTTCTTCTCTCGGCTAAAGGGAAGGAGTATAGTAATAAGATTCCACATGTTTAGATTATGATGATTTGTTGGTTTTTGACTAATCAGCGCGTCATGATTTAATTAGTGTAGGAATTTGAATAAATAGAAGTCACAAGACTTCGGTGGAACTCCTTTAATAACATCTTGGATGCATAGAATGCAAAGCTTGACAAAGATAAAAATTACACAGTGAGAAGTATTCTTCTAAAAAATTAAAAACTATTTGTAATATTTGTAATCAGGAACAATTTAATTACTTACAGAGTGTTTGCATCGTAGATGTTCGATTTCCGTGGACTTAATTTTAATGTGTGTTTCATTATTCTAAAGTAAAGAACAAAATGTTGTTAGTTTTCCATACCTGCAACAAAAGAAAAACATAAATTTTAGTTTTTGAAACATAAGGAACAGTAGTATGTAAAGGTTTGATAATGCTATTTCTAATGTACTCTTTTTATACTTATCATTTTATTTCTTGATCTGAAAACTATAAATGATAAATTATTTTTAGTTTCTATATTAGATTTTTAGTCCATAACTGACGTACTTTTTTTTGTTTATCTGATCATTTTCAAATTCAATTATTTAATTTTAGTATATATTAATTTCTTTTCAATAACAATATTTTTACATATTTTTTAATGAACACATGTACAGCTGTTGACTAAATCTTACTTGTTTCGTTTGTGTGATTATTATTTTGTTTCGTTTTTAAACAGTTACAAGGCTCATCCGTGTAAAAATTAATATATTAATAATTAAAATCTTTCATGTTCCAAAATAATGTGACTATACAGCTCACAAAATGTGAAATAAATACAAAAAACATTAACAGGAATAACTATTTATCTAATACTCATTTGATTGCATACATTTAAGCTTTCATGATGTCTTATTTTACTGAAAACTTACATAAATGTAATTTAATTAATATTAAAAAAACGATGGCCGATATTGTTAGTACTTTTCTACAGCAAATGTGCGTATGATGCGTATGGGTTTATATGAATGATACTCTACTGTTTCAAATCGATAATTTATTACCAGATGTAATTTTTAATCACTCGATTTTGGATTAAATTGAACGAGAGTTTATTCAAAAAAACAATACCTATATTGTCTATCCCTCATCAAACTGAAATCCAATTACAATTTTTTTTTTCAGAATTACATTGCGTACGGCAGTGGTGTGTTTCCAATACATACCCAAAAACCTACACAACATATCAAAATTCAAAAAGTTACTACCTTTAAATTAATACTTAAGTTCTCTAAGTTCAGAAGCTAAGGAGTTACAAACCACATTTTATTTCGGTTTACGGAATTGGTAATTTTTTCATTTCAAAATTATCTTTCTATATTTCTCGGAACCCAGAAAATAATTAAAGTTCTCTTGAAGGTGAGTTGCTGAACGGAAAATAAGACATCTTATGTACAATAATTAAGGCTTCAAATCGCGCAAAAATTTTGACACTCGTAACTTTCATTAAACGATTTTTTCTAATTATTGATATTTATGAAAAGTGTCTCTTTTGACATGGAATTCAACTAAAAACAAATTCTTGCTACACCACTGCCAAAAATAAAGTCTATCGCTTGGTTACATGTGTCGTATATAACATTTTTTACGTTGTTGAACGGATTGTTTGAGCGTCGCGACGGCTATATACTCTGTACATAAAAGCTTTAATTTCACACCGACACATATGTAAAATAATACATACATAGGTACCTATACTTCATTACAAACACTTTATAATTAAGTGAAGTATCAATATAAAACCTAGACGTCTATTTGACATGTGTTATTAGAAAAACAATAACTTTAGTAGTTTAAAGCTTTGGAAAATTTTAATTCATTCAAGGAAGAACAAAATGTTGAATATCTATAAGGGTAGGTTGAATATCTATAAGGGTAGGGTAGGTATTCGTAAAATGTATTGAATGATTGACCTTCTTCGATCCAGCGATGAGGTAGGTATGCAGCTAATCTTGAATATATTAATTTAATGGTAGTTTAGTTAGTTCACTGTTGAATTCAATTGTGGGATATGCTGTGATGGTACAGTTCATGGTCTCCCATTCTTTCTCTTGTTGAGCCTACCCGGGTAATGAATAATATTTTTAAATCCCCATTAATTTTTTTTAGACTTTTATTTATATTTATTCAAAGTGTAGCAAAATAAATTAATGAGAGACTTGATCTTGATGTTAATTTTACATATTATTTTTTTTTATTCGGACGTATTACACCCCCCTTGACATCTATCTGATGCCTTCGTGGCATAGAACTTCTAGTATAGGTTAATATTAAAGTAAGTTGATAGATAAATACAAAGATACAGGAATTTATAAATGGATTAAAAGAAAAAATATATTCCACGATTTTATTTTTATGCTATTATTCAAGTTTAATGGTAATTTTTGGCAATAAAATCACATTTTAATCACATATTAATCTCAATAAAATATAATGTCATCTATGAAAGGTACATACTTTGTATGATGATGATTTGAATAAATTATACGGAAGTTTTTTATTCAAATATTATTTTTGCGTGAACCTTCTCAACCAATTCACTCAAAAATGAAAAAAGATTGATTAAGAGAATCATTAAGCTACGGTATATATTTACATATATATATATGTAAGCTAAGCCTTTTGTTTTTTGTATCAAACTGCTTAATTTACATCTATGTTAGTTTATAGAAACAAACATACTGTTTTAAGTTTTACTTTATTTATAAATAGTAGTAACCTAGTTTCGACTTACAAAGCCATTGTCAAACTGACTGACTGAGTAGTCTGTTTCGATAAATTAACATCGAATTTTACAAAACAAATGTCAACTCAATCAATATCTTGGGTTAGTTGGAAGAAATCGCGCCTCTGCGATAAACTCGCTCCCCCTATATTGATTGTATGATTGTATTTGTTTTAAATGTATTTTTGTGTGAATTTGCTTGTGATCAATGTACAGTAAATAATAAATAAATAAAATAATATCTAAATTAGTGTTTTTTTTAATGTGATATCTATCCAATCCTTAGTGAACACTGCAATGGTGTAAAGTGCTTAGCCGATTTTTAAACGTCAAGACACCTCATACTCTCTCTTTCTGTCCTGCAAGTGGTTCATATCTTTAGATTAAGTTATAATTACATAGTTTACATATTTTGGTAATTTGTTATCATACTTTAAACATTAATATGTAGGTGTTATTATAATTTATTCTTCTACCAATCTCCCATAACAAAACTCACACGAGAAAACATCAAATAATCAAAATAATATTAGCTTTAATAATAAAAAGAATAAGTAAATAAACGAAATATCATAGAGCAACGCTTTCGGGACACTTGGGAAAAATCGAGTCCTCAAATTTATTACGATCAAAAAGAATACGTACGTACAAAATTACTCCCTGGGTGAGTGGGCAATGCGACAAAACAGGGCAATAGAATATTAGGACATGTACAATGACGCACTCACTAGAATGTTAATACAGCAATAGGGAACATGCATGTGTGAGGAATATGAATAAATGTTATCAATTCTTATTAATAAATATACGCTGATCACGAATATCCTAATAAGAAACCATAAAATAAAACTTTTCATTCATTATTTTCATTTTAAAAATCCATATTTTCTGTTATTGAATTAGTCCGGTGTGACGTCGCTAGGCGCTATTTTGTATTGCCACACATTTCACTCTTAGTACTGTTTGTAGCGCCTGATATTGTCAAACACTGCTCCGCCACGAGTGGACCTTTTTGCGGCGAAGTGTGAAAATTGCTTTTTTAAATGGTGATAAAAACCTTAAAAATGCACATTTAAAAATATAAAAAGTACCATAATTTTTCTAATTTTCTGTACTATTTTTTGGGTTGAAAATTTTTTTTTGTGAAAGTTCCCCATTGTACATAATATTATCACCACTAGATAACCTAAAACTCTGCGTCGTTGTGAAAATAACAAAAATGTTTATTAAACTTTATATAGCCTGGTTCTATTTATTCCGCAAGGGTTCCGACATCCCTTTTTTACAGAACACTGTCTCTATTACAATGGCATCAAAGCGCTGGGAATGTTGTGAGAGGAGGTGACCTAATTGGTGTAGAGTCGCTCTGAATGGAGAAGGCTAGTTTTTGCATTGTGCTCCCGAGAAGAGCGTTGAGGGCGATGATGATTTATTTTAATTTGTTATATAATTAACGACCGGGATGAGAGGTGTGAAGGAGCTGTTTCGTGCAGCCCAGAACAGACGAAATTTTTTTCCAGGTGATCGTCAACGTCGGGGGGATCCGACAAGATGCGTAAAGAATATTATCATACCGTCACGGTATATCTTACAAGTGGGGTAGCCAGTAGACCAGTTGTAAGTAATAAACATGCGAGCTGGCCTCTCCGTGTCAACAAAGAATAAAGACATTCATATAGGGATATATTAGGTGGAAAACCTCATCGCTGAAGGATACCTTTAATTTTTCTTTTCCTATACTGATGGAAGGTGGCTAAAGATGACGTATGAACGCATATACACACGTAAAAATGGATGAGAATTAAATTTGTATAGATGCCATTATTTTTCGTATTATTTACCAATAAAAGTGGCTTTAGATGATACAATATAAACCAACAAACGTGTAAAAATATTTGTAAAAACTGTAAGTAGAAGGGAAATAAAAAGGAAAGCGGAAAAAATATTATTCTATTCTATTCTATTCTATTTTTCTCAAGGCCATCCACTCGTTTGCGAGTGATTTAGGCCAATATGGAACAACGGGTTTTTAACAATGATATATGTATTAAAAAAACAAAAAACAATAATGAGGTGTTTCACAGCAAAATGAACCTTAATACAAAGACGGGGTAGTAAATAATAATGACAATACTTCATTCGATGCATCGCACAGCTGTTGTTTACACTAACACATAGCTACCTATTATAACTAATTATACCTATTCTAATTCAATAACAAGGTGACTCGAAAAGTTAAATATTTTTATTATTTACTTTGAGGAATTTTGTCATACATTTATACACCTCTATTGAGTTCAATGATAGTAAAAATTGCACATTGAGGGGGTATGTAATGCATTCCTCCACGAGATCATCCATGAATTCTGATCTGTCATATTTGGGGCACTCGAAAAATACATGGTCCAGAGATTCCTCATTGGTACCACATTCGCACTCAGGGGAGGGGAAAACTCCGATCCTTGCTAAGTGGGTGGCAACCAAACAATGTCCAATTCGCATTCTGGAAATGAGGGAAATGTCCAATTTTGATTGTCTTTCAATTTCAAACCACGGACGACATGGAATCTTTTTTTGTATGTTTTTATAGAACATTCCGGTTGCTGATATTTGCCAATAACTGTGCCACTCCGACCTTATGAGATTCATGATGGTGGGTAAGAAATCGTCCGTGGGTTGGGAAAATGCGTTAGGCAAGCACCCGCCTGTGCAGGCCAATTTTGCCAGGCGGTCAACGGCTTCGTTTCCGGATATTCCAATATGAGACGGGATCCAACAGAAAACAATATCATATCCCATGCATGAGGCATAGAATGCAAGATGTCGGATTTCAAATACTATACTGTTGCTACACTTTTTCGCATTAGATTTAAGGTTTTGAAGAAGTGAAAGTGAGTCAGTGTATATTACTGAAAATCTTATTTTTAGATGGATGATTTTTAGCAGTGCCTCTTTCATTGCTATGCATTCTGCGGTAAATATTGAAGAGAGTATGGGAATTTTGAAAATTCCTTCCAAATGAAGTGATGGAATATAAAAAGCAGAGCCACAACCTTGGGAACACTTGGATCCGTCAGTGAATATAGCCACGTGATTTGGCCATCTCTCTTCAGTAGTCGACATGAATATTTGGTTATTACTATTATGGTTTTGAGATGAATATGATTTGAAAATACCTATTGACTCCTCAATCTGAAGAGGAAAAGATAGAGCTTTGAAAGGGGTCGTGAATAGAGGTAATTTTTCTCTGGGGTATATTGGAATATCTGACATAAGTGAATGAAAACAAGAGGCAAGCAACGGTGGAACCTTTCTGTAAGTAGTTTCCTCACCGCAGACCTTATTGGCCAAAGCACTTAAACTCAGAATAAGTGGGTTATCCACGTATTCGATTCTCTTCATAATGAACTTACATGCCAGGAATTTTCGTCGTAGGAATAATGGCATCTCGCCCACTTCTACCTGCAGAGAGACTATTGGAGACGATCTCATTGCCCCCAATATAAGGCGCAAACACTGTGACTGAATCTTATCTAATTTGTAAGCTTGATATTTTGGTAAAGGATCCAAAAGATAGCTGCCATAGTCCAAATGACTTCGAATCAGAGAAGAGTATAACATCTTCAGCGTTGAGGGGTGTGCGCCCCACCAAACCCGCGAAACCGCACGAAGAATATTCAAGTTTTGAAAAAAAATATTATACTTTAGAGACGAAGAAATTGATATGGTCAGATTGTATTGTAGTCCCTTAAGTAACACAGTGTAATGGCCACTTTAGGTATCAGACACAGAGTAAAATGAAAGTTTGGAAGTAACGATTTTTTTCTTTCTTACGTTTTTCTAAAAGAATTCACGAAATTCTTAGTTCTATTATCGATATGTTAGTAGAGTTAGTTATTGTTATCTTCTATTAAATAGACAATAAGAATAAATTTTATTCCAATAATATAAATTGTCAAATATGAGTGTCAAACAAGTGACAAGTGACTTTTATCACCTCAAACTGTAAATAAGTTATAAGTGTTCTTAATCAATAAATTTGTATTAAGTGTGTACTAATTTGAACATAAAGAAGAAATTTTCACGTGTGAGTGTTTTTGGCATTATTAGTGACTCAGGTGGTGAGTTCTAATAATTTTCTTTAAAAAAAACAAAATTATTGCCACAAGTTTTGAGGGTACAACTTCAAATGTATTGGCCATAGACAAATGACAACACAATAGAACATCACCATAGACGATCAATAACATAGACTATCAACACCATAAACAACCAACACCATAGATAAATCTATGGAAGAAGATTGAATAGTATTGCCAAAAGAAAAAAAAAATTTCGCCATTTCTCACAGAATTTCGTCATAAAGATTTTTACATGCATGAAACTCTAAAGAAACAAAAATATTGTTCTGAAATAATTATATTATTAACTAGAATTTGGGATTTTTGAATGATTTTAACTTATACTACAAAATGTCCAGAATAATAACTCGAAGCCAAAAAGACAAAAATATACTAAACTTAACAATCATAGACGACTCTGTAAGTGAAAGCACTCTGGATAGGGAACCAGACATCGCAAATGTACTTAAATCTAAGGTAGAAGAGATCGAGAAGACAAGGGAAGACGTAAGACAGGAATTATATAAATGTCAAAGCGAACTTAAGACAAAAAATAGAGAAGTTACAACGTTAAAAAGAAAAATTCAAATACTTCAAAAACAGAATGAAAACCTAAAGACTTTCAAAGAGGTAAATGTGGAACTAAAGAAGCAATTAACTACGAAAGAAACTAAAATTGACGAGCTTCTAAGAGAATTCAACGAATGTAAAGAAAAAAGAGAGATAAGACTGAAGGAGTATGCGGAAAATAACAAAATGATTGCACAAAAGTTGTCTGAACTTCAAAAGTCAAATGTTGCGCTGAGACTGGCATATGACGACGTCCATTTACGGTTGGAAAACTATAAAAAGTATATTAACGACAAGGAAAACAAAGAGCTACCAAGGACGACTAATGACTTAGATGAAAAATTGAGAAACTACACACAGTCGACTAGTAAAGGTAATCAAATAAAACGAAACTGTCCAGTGAACAAATTGGATGAAGGAATGCCCAGAAGATACAAATCATTATACGTTGTAGGAGATGAATATGCAAAGGGAATGGGAGTGAAATTGACAAGCAGGACAGATCACAGGATCGACGTCCTAAGCAAGCCAGGCGATAGCATACTTAATTATAAATATGATATTATGAAGAAAATACGAGAGTGCGGAAGCAGCGATACTGTGGTTGTGCTTGCCGGAAATTGTGAAAACCTAAAAAGAAGAGCCAACTATCTAAAGACTATGGAAGAACTAATCACGGAATCAAAGAAAAAAAATACAAGGCTCCTCATATCGACAATACATTACGCAAAGAATGAAAGAACTAACGAAAATATATATACACTGAATTGTGATCTCTATAGTATTGTGAATGAACTTGAAAATGTAGAAATAATGGAAATAAATGAACGAATATCAATATCTGAACAAATAATTTTCAAACTAAAGTGTAAAAAAATAAAAAACAACATAAATGTACAAATCAGTTTAAATCACGAGAAAACAGAACTGTCAAACGTGACCATGGATAGACCAGGAAAATATTGCGAAACGCAGAGCTCTTCTTCTTCTTTTTTATCCATCAGACTCCCAGGGTATACAACGAGAGAAGGTCAAGACTCGCCATAGCGCATCAGAACGTCCAGGGCTTGAGAAACAAAAATCACGAGATGCACCTATCCATTAATATGACTGATGTCGATATACTAGCGATAACCGAATCGTGGATGAATGATGGCGAAATTATGAACTTTACAATAAATAATTTTAAAATAGTCAGTAGTTTTAGCAGAAAGCATTCATTAAGGGGCGGTTGCTTGATTATGGCAAAATCTCAATATAATGTAAAAAATAGAGTCGATATTGTGAATATGTCAATAGAGAAAACATGTGAAATTAGCTGCATTGAAATTGAAAATATTGTTGTCATTTGCCTGTACAGAGCTCCATCATCTAACATTCATGATTTCTTTACCACTCTAGAACACATATTAAATAAATTGACTAAAAATAATAATAAAAAGATTGTCGTATGTGGAGATTTTAACATAGATTTAAATGCTAACAGTAATAATTGCAAAAATTTTCTAGACTTGATGAATGGTTTCTCACTGACACGTAGTATCTATTTTGCTACTCGAAAAACATCTAACACAGCCACATGTATCGATAACATTTTTACAAACTTGACACTTAATCACACCTCTCCTATAAAATTTGTAAAATCAGACCATGACGGCCAGTTAGTGGAAGTATTGCTTGAGCAGCCTCCTAAAGACAATAGCTCAAATGTACAAAGTACAAACCTTAGATATATTAATGACGAAAATACTTATAATCTTATTTGCTACCTTAATTCATTGTACACTCCTGACTACAACCATGACAATTCTACCGATGCTTTCTATGATTTTTTTTAAATATTTTGTTCTTGGACTTGACCAGTACATGCCTGTTAAATGCATAAAAAATAAACCAAAGAAAACTTTTAACGACTGGGCTACTAAGGGTATAAAAGTTTCGCGTATTCGACTATTTGAACTTTATAACCTAAGAAGCATAAACAATAGCAATTCATTTAGAAAGCATGTGTCGAACTATAGCAGAATCTTTAAAAGGGTCTGTAATGATGCTAAACGTATATATCTTAGCAATAAAATATCAAATTCTAAGAACCCAATTAAAACAACTTGGAATGTCATCAAATCGGAAACGGGAAGGTCGGTTGAAAACTCCCAACTGACTATCATGAGTGACTTCATGGCAATAGATAATAACAATGCTAATAAAAAAAATATTGTGAATAACTTTAATCGTTTCTTCACAGACATATCTAAGCTTTTGACGCAACAAATCGATGTAACTGAACATGATGCAATGAAACACATGGTAAATCTACCTATATGTGTTAATACTTTTAAATTTAAGACCATCAACGAAAATGATATTATCAAAGTAACTAGATGTATTAAATCCAAATCGTCACAAGACCTTTGGTATCTCTCTATTAAATTTATAAAAACAATCATAGCTGATATAGCACCACATCTAGCCAAAATATTCAACACTTGTCTTAGAAAAGGTTACTTCCCAGATCTGTTGAAAATTGCAAGAGTCACTCCGATATACAAGAAAGGAGAAAAAACTGACTTTGGCAACTACAGACCCATTTCGATTCTGCCTGTGTTCAGTAAAATCCTAGAAAAAATTGTCACCGAGCAGCTTGCACAATTTCTTAGCAATAACAGTATACTTCACCCACAACAATATGGATTCCAAAAGGGTAAAAATACCTGTGACGCTGTATCACAACTGCTAGGTTATGTTATGGAATCCTTTGAGAACGGACAGGATACTTTTGGCATTTTTTGCGATCTATCAAAGGCGTTCGATTGTGTCCAACATGACGTGCTACTTGCTAAATTAGACCATTATGGAATTCGTGGAGTTGAAAAATCTTTTTTAAAATCCTATTTGAGAGATAGAAAACAGATAACAGTGATTGACAATATAAAATCAGATATTTGTGACATAAACTGTGGTGTGCCCCAGGGATCTATTTTGGGACCATTACTTTTCTTAATATATATCAATGATCTGCCTAGTCAAATCAGTGATAATAATAAAATCATAGTGTTTGCAGATGACACATCCATACTGATAAGAGACTTGGATAATTTACAGTATACTAAAGATATAGTAACACAAACCCTTGAAAATGTAAAGAGTTGGTTTGGTGACAATAAATTAGTTCTAAATATGACGAAAACGAATGCTCTTCGCTTCTCCTTACGGCGTGAACACGAAGTTCCTGTAAAAGAAATCTTGAGCAACCAATCATTGAACATAGTAAACAATTGTAAATTCCTAGGGTTGGTTGTAGACAGTAAACTTCAGTGGTCCCCACAGATTGATCAGCTTTGCACAAGACTCAGTTCTGCGATCTTTGCAATAAGAAAAGTTAAAGAGGTTTGCGGGTTTGATGCTGCAAGATGTGTGTACTTCGCGTACTTTCATAGTATAATGTCATATGGTATAATGTTCTGGGGGAAGAGTGCCGAATCAGGCAGAGTCTTTATACTGCAAAAGAGAGCCATAAGGACCATTTTAGGATTGCGCCCGAGAGATTCCTGCCGTGAACACTTTAAAAAACTGGGCATACTCACACTTGCTGGCGCGTATATCCAGGAGTGCCTTATGTATGCTCGAAAAAATATAGAGAACACACCTCTAAACGCAGACTACCATAGCTATCCAACGCGAAGTGCAGGCAGCATCAGAACCGTAAAATGCAGACTAGCAAAGGTTGCGGATAGTTTCGTGGGTTTAAGTGTGAAGCTGTACAACAAACTGTCACTGCATATCAAAACATTGGAGGATGATCGCTTTAAGGAAGGGGTGAGGAAGTATTTGTTAGAAAAATCATTTTATTCAGTTAACGAAATGTTATTGGAAAAAGATTCTAGTAACATGGATGCAGAAACATAATGTAGTTTGATATCACATCTGACGACATAATCACTGGGCCCTTTACACCCAGGGATTATCGATCACCATTGATATTAATATATTGTTGTACGCCTTGTCTCTTTTAATTGAATTATATGTTTTTAAAATGTACTCTGGATTGACACCCCCAAGTGCCCATTGCGGAGCCTATGGAGGTCGAATAAAAATATAAAAAATAAATAAATATAATATAATATGTATTCTGCTTTATGGTTGTGAGACGTGGACCATCAGCAAGAGTGAAAGCAGACGGCTGGCAGCCTTTGAAATGTTGTGCTACAGACGCATGCTGAAGATTCATTGATCGGAACACGTCGAAAACGTAGAAGTGTTAACCAGGGTAGGCGAAAAAAGGCAACTTCTTAAGAGAATCAGCCAACAATGGGCTAACTGGATTGGCTACAACATCAGGCAACCAGGACTGCTCATCGCAACGAAAATGGCAACTTCTTAAGAGAATCAGCCAACAATGGGCTAACTGGATTGGCTACAACATCAGGCGACCGGGACTGCTCATCGCTATCGCGGAAAGTAGGACTGAAGGCACAAATAGCAGAGGCCGACCAAGAGATGCGTATATGGACCAACTGAAGAGGGACATGAACTGCGGCTCATACGTAGAGCTGAAGAGACTGGCTGAGAATAGGGAGGGAGAAAAAAACCAAACTCGTTGCAGACCAATCCAATGGATTGTAACTCATTATATATAAATGTTGTTAGACAGGCAAAGAAAATTAGTAGAATTTTAATCACATTACTTCTTCACATAAATTCAATCTGTATGATTTGTGTATTTTAGCTACGAAATTGATACTTTCTCGCTAAGCCTTCTTTGGTCGAATGACTGCTTCTGCTTCTTTCTTCTTTGTTGTCAGTCCCTCAGTGCTGAGGATCGTGACCATCATTTGTATAGGTGTGGACAAAATGATCGAGTGACTACATTACGTTAAATTGTGTTTTCACTACGGCTACAGAAAAAAAAATTGTAACTATTCTAGTGTCCTATAAAAGGCAGGTTTTTGACATTTTAAAGACATCTGAAATTCAACAATAACCCATCCTTATATTTTATGGCATAAAGAAGATTACATGTTTGTTCATTATACGTGGCTATTCTTCTGGCTATTCCACTTAAAGAATTTACCGTGATTGTACGTACTAATACAAAAAAGAGATAAATATTTTTTTGTTTACTTTTCTTAGAATAATTCTTTATTCTTCTACCGAAATAATTATTTTCTTTTTTCATGATTAATAAGTATAAATAATAAATATTGCAAAGTGCGTAATTCTTATTGCGTAGTTGAATAAGAAAGTACCTAGGTATTTCGTAAATTACCTACCTCAATTCCCCGAAAGCAGCAACAGCAAGCAACAATCGTCTGAATTATAAATGCGTAAGACTAATCTATCTACTACACAGTAGGCAGTGGCGACCTATCCATTCCATTTCAAAATATGTTACAAAGTAAATTTCTTATCCATTTTTGTTATTCCCCAAACTGGTTATCTTCTTTTTGTTTCGCATTATAAAAAATGATTATAGAATGATTTAGAACAACATAGTTATTATTGCAACACTTATGTATGCAAGTGAGACGTGGACATGGTTAAAGAAGGATGAATGTGGCATAAATGCAGTTGAAATGGGATCACTGAGAAGGATGTGTGGTAAAAGTCTGAGAGATCGTGTACGTAACAGTGATATACGAAAGGAATGTGGAATGAAAGTTGGTGTAATAACAAGGATGAATGTAAGTAAGTTAAAATGGTATGGGCACGTGGAAAGAATGAATGAGGACAGAATGACTAAGAAGATATATTTGGCTGAGTGGAATGGTGCTCGGAGACGTGGACGTCCGAGGATTAAATGGCAAGATCATTTAAATCAAATCCTACAGGACGGTCACGTGTTGAGCACGTTGAACAGGAGAGCATGCATAAGGAATTGTATGACAGTGACGGAAGCGAAAGATGTATGCAAGGATAGAAGGAAGTGGCGCTCGATCCTTTCTGCTTACCCCGCGAGGGAAGCGGCGTGATGGTATGTATGTATGTATAGTTATTATGTATAAAGATGCTGCTTCAGAACAGACTTAAATCCAACGAGGCAGTAAATTCCATCTTTTTTAATCATTATTATATAAGAATATGGGTATTAAGATTTAATAATATACCTATAGTAATATTTTTGCAAAGTCAAGTTTCTATTTTCTGGAAATAAATAAATAAAAAGAAAATAATGTGAGATCCTCAAAAGACCGGTGTATATGTAAAAATAATCTATTGATTTGTGGATACCTATCTGTAGATGTTGAATGATGCGAATGACGCGCAATTTGAGTTAATGGCCACCTACTAGTTAACCCATTAATGGGAAACAACTGGAGTCCTAAAGAACTGATTCTAGGAAATGACATATGACTATTGAAGAAGAATGTTTGAGGCCGAATACGAAAAGCAAGTGAGTACCTAATTGATAAATAAACAAAATTGATTTGAATCTACCGCATGATGCATAACAAGCTTGAGTTATATCGGTCCATGGATAGAAGTTAGAATAAAGGTACCTACTCAGTTTTTGAACTCTTGGATGTTTTGCCAAATTCTATTATGCCAAGGGCTAGAAAAGAGAATTTCAAGAATCCAAAAGTGTTAAATTCAATATAATCCACCAAAAAATTTAATGAAAGCGATGTTTAATCAAGTAGTAGATTACTACTATCTGCCTTAGGTAATCGATTGATAATGATCTGATAATTCAAAAGACGTCTCTCTCGTGATCAATCATTCAAATTTGAAGAACGCAATTGTTTTTATTTACCTAATTATGGAATTCTACTATGTGTGCACCGACACTATACGTATCTGCCGTTTCAAGAAATTACTACAAGGCCATAATTTTATCTTCTGTCATCAAGTGTTGTCTTACAATCTGCTTAACGTTGCCGCGAAGCGAACCATGTACATAGGTTCTGTTAAGACGATTTTTTAAAAATTAAAGCTTTAAAGTTTCAATGGCTGGCTACCCCACTTGTGGGATATGGCGTGATGGTATAGTAGTAGTAGTAGTAGTAGTAAAAGTTTCAACGTTGCGGGTATTTTGCTAAATTTAATATTTAAACTTATTTAAGAGAGCTGAATCGAATGATCTTATAACGAAAGAACGATGACTATAAAAATGTAGTTCCACCACTGCTATATTTTAGTTGTAGGCACGTCACGGTGGTGTGGAGGTTGGGGGTTAATAGTAGATATAAAATATTATAAAAATTAGATTTGAGGTTACTACAAGATTCTAATATTAGTGGTATCTAGGGGTAAGTGGAAATGAAAGAAATAGGGGAAACAATGCAGTAATTACCTCGATTCATAATGCTCTTATAGAACTATAGTATTATTACTCCGTATAATTATGTAAGATGTAAACAATTGTTATATGTAATCTTGGATATTAGAAATATTTGTTTGGACATTTTTACACTAAAAGATGAGCCATCTCCATCGATTCGTGATAAATGATATGTTTTGAAAAATATTAACCAGAATTTTCAACACAAATATACCGAAAACCCTGTCAAATGTCATTTAAAAAAACTATTTTTGAACCGAATTGATTACTAAGCGTGGCGAATTTCTCATCACGGTGCGACTTTTTATTTATAACATAATAAAATAACAGAGAATCGCTTGAAAGCTTACTTCGTTAGAAATATCCAACGTTAGAAATATCCACATCGTTTCATAAACAAGAACACTGCAAAAAACATTTGACGTTTAATATGCTTTTATTGTGAAGGTGAAGTAAGTTAGCAGCGGAAAAATCGACACTATAAATCTAAGATTCAAGTTAGAATAAAGACTTATGTTTTACTTTTACCTATGATGAATCTGCCGAGAGTTTTTATTTTTAAAATATACTCTAATTTTTCACGGAGAAAACAATTTGCTTGGACTTATTTATAAAATATCAGATAAATAAAAGTTACGGGTATCACGTTGAGCCATTTACTATACAGTTTACCCTAGTACGTATTACCGTGCATAGTGGTAATAGGGGTGCGTGTGCAGAGCACAAAGTTCCTACCCCCTGAGAACGTCCCTGGAGTCTAGAGATAATTAAGAAAAATAGCAGCACTAGAATGTAGGCGCCCTTTAACCCAAGCCACCCCTGTGACTTGTTACACATAGTGTAATATGTCTTTGTTGTATAAGAAATTGTTAAGATTTTTCATGATGTCATTTGGAGCATCTTTTAAGATGTAATTTGGGGCATAATGTTGCTACGACTGGGTGTATAAAATATTATTTGGGTAAAATATTATTGTTATTATTTTTATTTCGGGATATCTCATTCCCTTGGGGTTCCTGAAAAGATATGACTCACAAAACTTATTCTTAATATTTAATGTGTTGTGTAAAAATAAGTAATTGAAACGTTCTGTTATTTGCAATCTCGCATATATTTGACTAAAAATGGTAACTATTATTAAAAGTTCTCGTACCAAATACTTGAATCGCTTTATTTTTCATGAAAGATAAATATGAAATAATAATAATAAATTTGTAATAAAAGTAAATAATAAATAAATAAATACAAATACACATAATAAACAAACAACCGTCGCAGAAAAAATACGTAAATATACAGAACTAGCAGGAGAAATAAAAAATATTTGGCATTCTAGATCCGTTTATATAATACCTTTAGTCATGTCAGCTACAGGGGTAACTCCGAAATCTTTAATAAATAATTTACAAAAATTAGATTTACCGGTTAATTTGTATATTAAAATTCAAAAATCTATTATATAAACACTTGTAATATTGTAAAAAAGTTTTTGAACACAGATATTTCAGGCACAATGCTGGTATTTTGATCCCGCGTTTTGAGTCTAATCCTTTGATATCCTGTATATCTGGATAGGTGAATTTTTCCCGGCATTAGACTGTTAAGTTTTTGTGTGACCATGACTGATCATATGGAGACTTATCTGGTTGTATAATGCTGAGAAGTGTGGATGGCAATTCTGCCGCCGCGTAAAAAAAAATAAAAAATCCGGGTTAGTTGAAAGACATCGCATTCTAGCGATAAACGCGCCCTCTGTACATTGAATTGTATAAGTGATATTTTTATGATACTGTTTTATTTGGTAATATTGTAACCAATGTACAGTGAAGAATAAAATAAATAAATAATAATAATAACAAATAAAAGAAAGAATAAGAGATAAATAAGTTATTTATAGAATTACACATTTTGGCTATCTCATAAAAACTTAAAATTTATCGAAGAGATTGATTTGAAACGTTATTTTCTCTCATTTGTTGAAAAATTAAAGGTACCTACTATCTCCCACAGTTGAAGCAACCGATAGACTTATTGCAAGAATCAAAGTTGTCCTTTTTCTATTAAAAAACAAGACATTCAGGAAGGCTGGCATTCTTCATTGCTGAATTGAAGATGTTAAATGTCTTAACTTGTTGTTTTAAGTAAATTAAAAATATAGGATTTAGTATCGAATTCTAAAGCTTGGTTGAAAAACAGTTTGAGTTGGTAGTATTTTTACAGAAAAGTAGCAGTAAATGCTATGGTGAAGAAAAAATATGTCCATGTAAAATTTAATGGAAAATAAAGTATCCAATATAAAAATAACTTCTTTCAAATCACTTGGTGTACAAAAAAGGAAAGGGATAAAAAAGGATAATTGTATTATATGTTCATTGAATTACAAAATACAAATTTGTCTCAACCCTTTTGTATATAAATCCGCGTCCGAGCATCCCTCTCAAAACATTTTTATTGGTTAATATTAATAGTAATAATAAAGGAGGGTCAGTAATTCATTTATTGGGTATTAGTTTTTCTGAATTGCGGGTCATTAAGAATTGAAAGCAAAATATCTAGGAATGTCTGTAATTAGATTTATAATTTATTATTAAAATTACTTATACCCATTGTAATGTGTCATTATTATTACATTTTTTATTAAATTATGTTCACATGTTAAATAAAGGCATGTTGCCGTGTATATTTCTAAAATAAAATAACATAAATAAATAATTTAATTAACTATATTAAATAAAATATAAAAATATATTATTGAGCACTGTTTAATCCCCACTTTATTAGGTTAGATACCGAACGTTTTCGCCTATACTTGTAGGCATCTTCAGGGAAACTGGTAAAGGGAAACTGGAAATAATATATTTTATTTCATAAAATTAAAAATGGATTTCCACAGTGTAAACACAAAAACTCTTGAATTATTAATTAAATTAACAGATACAAGGTATTTTTTGCAAAATATGTGTATTTTTTTGGTATAAGTATATATTTTTTTATTTATTTATCTTAAATATTACAAACATTATATGCAATTAGGTACAAACAATAGAAATTCATATATTTTATCTCCCCACTAGACAAGTCTGTATCAGGAAGATATATGCTCTTAAAAACATAAAATGAAACACAATCACACACACTTTCAATTTCAGATAACGATATTTCCAACAGGTAAGAATTTACAAAAAAATTGTTTGTAAAATGTAAATTTTATTAATTTCAAGATATTTCGAATACCTATCTAAATTAAATTAAAAATGATGAGACACTTTCACCTTCCACTAATTCAAAATAAAAATTAATTTTAAGATTTAATATTTTAAACATAAACAATACACCTTCATTAAGGATAATTCTCTATACATAGCCCTCAGTACTCGTTGCACTCTGGCTGGCGTCGCTGTATGTAGGGTACCTATCTAATTAGATCAACATTCACCGTGTTGTTGCCAGTCACACGTCACATTAACTAGTCTAGATACTATGTACAAAGTAAGTAAGTACCCACTATTGCCGACACGGCACTGCCGGCGCGGCGTTCTCCTTACGTCTACTGATACAACAATAATAATGTAACAATATCAACCTTTGATTCTACCTCGTGACAACACCCTTCTTATGCTTTCATATTACACAAATCATCATCATCATCGCCCTCAACGCTCCTCTCGGGAGCACAGGGCAGAAACCAGCCTCCTCCATTCAGAGCGTCTCTGTGCCAATTGCGTCACCTCTTTCCACGACATTCCTTGCGCTCTGATATCGTTGTCATAGGAACAAAATACAAAATACACGCAAATTTCTGTGTTTTTTTTATAAATCTAGTCGTGAGTTTTTCATCTTTAATATACATCTATACCAATGGAGAGATTGCCAGATATCTTAGGATTTGTTGTCATAGGAACAAAATACACGCAAATTTCTGTTTTTTTTTTATAAATCTAGTCGTGAGTTTTTCATCTTTAATATACATCTATACCAATGGAGAGATTGCAAGATATCTTAGGATTTGTTCCATGATTTGTTTTGTGTTTATGTGGGGTGATATATGTGTGTTAGTATGTGGTGTGGGATTTGTGATGTGTTGTTTTTTTTCTTGTTTTATATGGAGAAATGGTTTGTTTTTATGTTGTTTCATGTATGGACAGTTTACAGTAGTGTTTTTCTAGTTATGAATGTGATTGTGTTAATATAGGAGATGAATGCTTTTTGAGATTGTGTATATTATGTTTCAATATGATTGATATGTTTTTGAGATGTTTGCCCAAGAACAGGTTATACCTAGTTGGGCAGCATCAATGAAAATATGTATAAGATATGTAATTTATTAGTGTCATAAAATAAAATAAAAAAAATAAAATATATAGCACTTTTGTAAGTGGGGTAGCCAGTAAACTCACGTATTGCGAACATAAAAAAGTCATGATAAAATAAGACATTTGGGACATTGGCCTATCTAATATTTAAAATTCTCGTGTCACGGAGTGTGTAATCATACTCCTCCGAAACGGTTGGATCAATTTTGATGAAATATTGTGTGCTTATCGGGTAGGTTTGAGAATCGGCCAACATCTATTTTTCATACCCCTAAAAGTTACGAGTGGTCCACCCCGATTTTTTTTATTTAATTTTTTGGACAAATTTTATTAGTTCTATTTTTTATGGTGAGGCATTAAAAAATACATACAGCACTAAATTTTCAATTTTCTACTATCAACCCCTATTTTTTAATAATAGCGATATTAGTAATCTAGAAATAATGTATATGGCAAAACAACATTTGCCGGGTTAGTTAGTAGTAATCAGATTAAAAAAGAGACACATTTATATAATATTTATATCCTATTACAATATTTCCTTAGCCTTTATTAACAGATTTCAGAATCAGATTATTCCATTTACTTTTAGCATGACAGTTAGATAGATAGCATAGCTCGTGCGATGAACATAGATAAATAAATAAATAAATGATAAGTGAAGCAATCTCTGTAATAGTAAACACAAATGTACAATAATAATAACAACAACAAAAAAAAACAATACTTAGCTGGTGGTATGGTATGGCTAGCGTCTGATAGTTCTAGTAAAAGTTGTTAGTAATTTGACATAAAACACATTTCCTTTGATAGGTAAGGGAAGATGTTACCAATGTAGGGTTTCATATATGTATATCAAGACGTTTGATTTATCTCAATTTACCGAATAAATGTATTTACAAAGTAATTATTTGAAAAAATACTTGTATTAATAATTGACAAAGAGTCTTTTTGAGTTTGAAAAAAAGAAACCTCTATGCGATACAGAAAGAGTAACGCAGTGTTCAGGATTTTTTGTACATTTATACGAGTAGTTTCTTAGTTTCCAAATTAATTATATATTTTTTAAACAAGCATTTGAGTTAAAGACGAAATAGTCTAAAAGATGAAACAATAGTTATTTAACTACGTGAACAAATTAAAATGTAAATAATCCTATGTATTAGTATTATTTTTTAATATGTATATAATCATCCTAGGCCATTGGTTTGGCATTCGAAATTGTTATGCAATTAAAATCAATTTTTCATAAACAATTCAATAATCATGAATCAGTTTTATATCATTGTCAAAATTGTAATTAATATATAAGCGGTGAATTTCTTTCGGAAAACTTTCGGTATAGTACAACATCCCAACATCATATATCAGATGTTAGGAGTTGGGACAGATTGATTATTGTAATAGTTCTTTTGAGATCTTCCAGCCCAAAAGTCGTCTTCCCATACCACCCTCCTTACGAGATTTCTAATTAACAAAAGTGGCCATTGCGTTCCCTACTAGACCCCCTTTACCCGAATGTCCCCTTTTGACCCCCTTAAACACCCTGAACCCCCTAACGAAGCCTGGGTCAGACAATGAACGTCCTAATGGCAATGAAAATCACGTCTTTTTCAATTATTCAATACAACGCCGATTGCTGTACGCTAGCTCAGAAAGAAACAGTACACTGTGTTCCTATATTATTTAGACCATTTATTTAGAAAAAAAAAAATGGTAAATATATAACAAAATCAGTATGAAAATAAGAACATGAAGCGAAACATGATGACTCTGAGTATATCAAACAAGTTTTTCAATTGTTTTTAATGATCAAATAGACATTTTTTAATTTTTATTGGAAAAGGTTTACAGAAAGAATCAAAACGGATGTATTTTTTTTTCATTTCGTTTCTAGTATGTATTATTGTTGGGTCATTTTGTGTAAATTCAACTCATAAAGCTTATCATACTCGTGTAAGGCTAAGAAAAAACAATACAACCTCATTATCAAACTGTATGGTTCATTGTAAAAAACGCTCTTTATAATTTATTGATTAATAAAACAATATATGTATTTATTTCACTGTTGACTTTATTAATTTTGCTCATCGGCTTTCAAGAGCTTCCGCTCTCATTGTCAGCCAAAAGAAAAGTGAAGCTTCATAACAAAGGTGGGTTATTTTTTTGTTTACTACTCAAAAAACAAAATGGAATTGATGACAAATGTTTGGTTTGCTAAACATATAAAATTTCCTTATTAATAGAGAAAATACAATTATTCTTCAAATTTAGGACAGGATACATCAAATGTAGTATAGAAAATATTGTAAATAAAGAAAACCTTCTTTCCAAAGCAACGAGACCTAAAAATACGATCACAATTTGTACTTCCAATACACACGTTTCGCGAGAAGAGGGTGAGTCGGATAGTGTCGCTAATTTTTTATTTGATTAATTTTTCATTGCATTTAAATTGTGCAATTAGCAGACATCGAAATGAAATCAACTTCAAATTACTAATGCATTTTGAATCGAATAAAATAATTAAATTTCCTTATTGAAGGAAGTTGTTAGTTCAACTATTATTGAAGAAAATAATATCATTATTTTTGTACGTACTATTTTAGTACCTATTTCTATTATTTATTTAATTTATTTAAATTTTCTCTGCGATTGTGAATATCATTTTAAACAAGCTACTGTTCTTTAAATATATCGATATAAGAGCTTCAGAAATCTTCCAGAAAAGGGTTGAGTCACATTTTATTTCGGAACTCAGCAAATGAAATCATTCCTGTGGGATAACTCCATCTCGTATTTCACAATATTTAAATATATTTGTAAATCAACAGCAGTTTCACCATCATAGAACATCGCAACAATCTCACTGGGCAAATATTTACTTCTTAAAATGAAAGATATACTGAAAATGCAATTCTTATTCACCCGTTCCACTCTCTAAACATCATCCCTCGCATACTACCACCTTCATAGCAACCATTTTACCTTCCCTCCATCTTCCCTGTTTGGTTTTGATAAAGACTTGAGTTTCTTCAATTGATATACATATCTACCTACAAAGATAAAGATCTCCGTATTCAAAGATGTGCTGTGCTAAGCTAAGATGTTGTATTTAATGATACACTAGGCCTACATTAATATTCTGATCGCATTGTAGATAATTCTTCGTTCGAATGAAAATAATGAACAGTTACTTAAATAATTATGTTAAGTAAGATGGGCTAGAAAAACCTTATTTGAATAAGGAAATGAAAACAAAAACTGATGTGCTTAAAATTAGTAAATAAGACCATAAAGTTAAAAAAGAAATTACTTTTGTGAATTTGCTGTATAACAAATAATTAGAAAAACTTGTAGGTAAATGGTGAAACAATCACCACCAAAGAAGTTAAGTATATCATCACAATAAATGCCACAAATCGGGTCACCAATGGATTGACTGTATGTAAAAAACGTGCAAGATGATAAATGGTTAATAATATAAATTATATTTAAACTACAAAATAACTATATATTTTAGGAAGGATTTAAAGGTAATCTTTCAAGGGTCAGCTATCATAATATGATGTGATGTAATTTTTTTTTACGAAATTTTCAAAGGACACTCGAAAACTTATAGAAAAGAGTGGAAGACCTTTTCTATCTAAGATATGAAGAAATGAAAAAAATCTTGTGAACAACTACTACTACTATACAATCACGGCATATCATAAATTGTAGAATTCACTAACAATCTACTAATCATATTTTGCATCCCTATCTCATTTACTTCCTTATTGGAACCTTCCTTTCCTTTGTCCGGGGGCTTCACGGCTGAACGAATGAACAAAAGAATATGAAAAAAAAAATTTAAAACACATTTTGATTGAAAACAAAAAAAAATGTGATATTTGATGTATTTACCTAACAAAGGTGCACTCTGTAACCAAAGTTGTATGTAAATAATAATCACAAATCACTCGGGTGGAATGCCGTAACCGAGTAGTAATAGAAATAGTAATAATAAAAGTGTTTGCTAGACTTTTATGTATTCCAAATAGTCATTTCTGACACGACAAACAGTAATAATAACAAAAATAGGATGAAACCTTTACCGTTTGCTGAATGGCTTAGAAAATGGGATGCTTTTCCTATTTCAACATCCCATTGGTGGAACTCATTCACATAATACTACAGTACTTGTGATGCAAGCAAAAGTTTATTTTAGAATGTGAATATTATAATACCTACAAATAGCGCAATCTTCTATCGCAAATAGTTCAAATGGATCAACTTGCAAGAGCTTTGGTTCAAATTCTTTTTCTGACTTATTAATTGTGTCGGTGCACACGTAGTAAAATTCCATAATTATGTAAATTGAAACGAGTGTTTCTTTCGAAACAAGAGAGACGTCTTAATCAATCTGATAAGTCGAAAGATGTCTCTCTCATGATCAATAATTTATAGAAGAAAGAAACCTTTGTTTCAATTTATCTTTTCCTGGCCTTCACAGAATTTAAATCATTGCTTTTTGTTAAACTGTTCAGAGGTGTAGTATTTTTATAAATTAGAAATTCTGGTCCGTAGTTAAAATATATGAATCTCTACAACAAGAAAAGATTTTTAACTATTTATTTAGAATGTAAAAAGAGGTTTTTTGCTATTTATTTAGTATGTAAAACTCATCTCAAGAAATGGAAAAATCGATAAATAAAATAAAATGTTATTTTTAAGGTCGAGTTTCATAGAAATAAAATTCTATATTTGTACGGAAAACTCTGTGGCTTGTGTGAACCTTCTTTTCATTCTCTACAAATATTTATTCTTCTTCTTCTCGATGGATTGGCTTTTCACCCGGTAATCAGAGTGATTCCGCCAAGAAACCGCACTAGATACTTTCCAATTATTCTTGAAGTTAGAAAAGCTGAAAGTTAGGACACTAAATCAAAAACACAACACAACAAGTATATAATCAATCACTTATTTTTATAAGTTTATTCCATTCTGCGCTAGAAATCTTGTCATCAATTTGAACTGGTTTACAATTAAGGGACAAGAGGTATGGGACGCTGACAGGAAATTGAATATCCAACTTACCAAGATCCCGGAGGAAGCTAGGGTATTGGTCATTTATTGGACATTCGAAGAAAATATGGTTCAGATCTTCCTCCGCCATTTCGCAATCGCATATCGGACTCGCCACCACGTGGATCTTATATAGATGGGATCTGAGACATACATGCCCAATACGCATCCGACTACAAATACTTATTTTACTATAAAATTCAAAATAAAAATGTAAAATTGAACGAAATTTAAAATAAAATATTTTAGCCACAACAAACATATTGTTTGTCAATTACCTATATCTCTTTGAATTCATTCTCATTAACTTATTAACGGTAATTGGAAAAATATAATATCAATTAATTATAAAATTATTTTCTATGAGAATTTTTCTTCATGTACAATATCATAATACGGGAAAGACGGTCTCTTGGTTGGGTCATGTTTTGAAAATTTCCAGTGATATTTGCCCAAAAAGAGCACTGTTTTTTCGTCTATTCGGGTTCCGACGGCACGGAATTCCCTCTTTCACAATCCCTCGTTTCTATGACAACATAATCAGAGCGCTAGTAGGTAATGTAATGGAAGACGGTGACTATCAAGAGACGCTCTTAATGGAAGAGGCTGGTTTTTGCCCTGTGCTGAGCGAGATGATAATGATGATAATCATGCTATATACCTAAATAATATAGATCCTTAGGTATTAAAATGGGATATATCTATGTATAGTATGTTCAGAAAAACTATTAACATCTACCTTCCTTAATAATCTTCTTTGCCATACATTATTAAATATTATTATTACTATGAATTGGAACTTATACCGTTAAATACGCATTAGGAACTTCTCCGAATTTCTCGTGAAATAAGTGATTTAAAAGCTGTCTAGAGAAAAACGACGAGAAAAAACTCATCATTTAAAATTAACAAAGGATTCTTCTTCTTCTGTAGGTGCCCTGTCAGGTCCCCCCGACGTTGGCGATCACTCTGGCATAGGCATCTCGGTCCTGCGCTGTCTGGAATAACTCCTCCACACCCCTCATTCCAGTCCAATCTCGTATATTGCGCAGCCACGATGTCTGCCTTCTACCAGCCCCTCGACGTCCCTCTATCTTGCCTGTCATAATCAAACGCAGAATGTGGTACTTTTCTCCACGCATTACATGACCCAGATATGAGATCTTGCGCACTTTCACATTCAATAGGAGTTCTCTGTCCATTCCAGCTCTTCTTAACACCTCTGCATTTGTGACCCTATCGGTCCAATGAATACGTAGCATTCTCCTATGAAGCCACATTTCAAATGCCTCCAAGCGATTCATCGTATTCATTTTTAGGGTCCAGGTTTCAGAACTGTACAGCAATACAGACAAAGGATTACAATATCATATTCGACTTTAACAAAGTTAAATTAAGATACCTATCAAATTCGATGACTCCTGAAAGGTTAAATAGCCTTTGAGATTTGCAAGAAACGTAGAATGATTGGATATTTATTCCGTAAACGGAAAACGTCGCGTCATAATTAAACGTTGTTCGAGTTTACTCGTAGAATACAAACTTATCGAAAACGAATTTTAAATTTATTACCAGTGATTAGAAAAAAGAATATGAAGCAATATCATTTTTCAATATGTTGAATAAGAAATCAAAAAGAAACAAATATTTCGAATTGCAATGTAAATTTGAAAACCGGCTTTTGAAAGCTTTCGCTCTCATCGTAAATACAAATGTAAAGTTCAAGGAAAATTTTCAAAAACTGGCTCGCAAGTTAAAAAGTCTCCAATAGCTTTACTGAATATTCAAACTTATTTCTTATTATGATGAAATTCCACTAAGAACCGTCTCTTAATTTATTTATTCTATTTTCAAATCGTTGGCTATTTGACAACAATACAAAATAATTACTAACACAATTATATTCTGTAGATCCAATTGCGCTTATATACAAAAAAAAAATACAAGTTCGAGTTTGAGAATAGTATTTTATCTCATTTCGATGATTTAAGAAATGATCCCCATCACTATAAAAGTTCCCACAGAACTCTCATGAATGTCAAATGAATATTGAGTACATCGAGAAATTTTTATATATATGTACATGACGTTTAATCGAACCCAAAGAATTCCCTCAGGAATCTTTTCGTAGGAAAATAATTCCAGTAATTACTTCGTATTATTATGTACTTCATACAAGAAGACTCGCATTAGTAATAATATATTATGGTAAATGGGTCAGAGCTCCAGATATATTTTTATGTACATACATACGTGCACACAATCAAACATATAAATTTATATGTGAAGAGAGATTGTAAGAATTCCATACAAATACATTAAAACGGTAATATTTATACCCGACTCTGTACGACCACGAATAAAAATTATTTATTAATGTATGTAAAATATCAAAAAGTAAGTAAATAAAAGTGGAATGTAAAATATGATTAGTAGACGAGTTAGTAAAATCTTCAATTTCAAATTTAAAGATTTGCTGTTTATATACTATTTATTTATTTCATAATGGATGGCATACTTAAAATTGGCATTAAATTTATCCAAATCCAGATTTTAAATTAAAAAAAAACACAATAGGTATGTATTTTAGGATTTTTTGCTTTTATATTTATGTTTTTGTATTGTTTTAAGTATTGTATTACCGTTGTTTTTAAATTAACTTGACTTTTTTAGAGAATTTTAACTTTTACTTTTTTTTCCTCAAGACTGAGACATTTCTGGTAAGAGTGGAATCTTCGCTGGTCTACATGTTAAATGTATTAATTGTCAACATATTGTAACGACTGTTTGATTCTGAATATTGTAAAAATAAATAAATAAATAAGTATGTATAAGAAAGTGAATTTTGTTGTGTGGGTGAAAAGGTTCAAGTTTTTTTGCTGATTATATACTAAGGTTTAACCGACACAATTTAAATCCGCCTCTATCCTCGAGAAAATGAAATCAAAAAAAAACTGATTCAGTATCAAAAACACTTAAAATTTATAATAGAAATTTATAATAGAAATTTGCTGAAATCTTATTTTCAATGTAACAGGATCGATGCAACATTGCTTTTACACACCACATAATGAACATACTATAATTTAAAATACCTACAATAGAAAAATAAAATAATAAAATTATGTACAAAAGAATTAATATCACGCATAACTGAAATAAACAAAATATTTCGTCGTAGTTAAGAACATGTCACGAATTCTTATTGCCATGTTTCAGAACCATTAGAGGTAATAAAATTTGAATAAGACATTGCCTGAATTACATAGTGACATATATTTTTAGTACTGAAAATTAGGTTATGGTATTTTTTACTTACAACGCAGTACTCGCTGAAACATTTTTTTCTCTTTCTTATTTATTTCTGAAAGTTCAAATAGATCATTAATATCATGCCGCTTCCCTTTCGGGGTAAGCAGAAAGGACCGAGTGTCACAAACTCGTATCCTAATATACATTTTTCGCTTCCGTTACCGTCATATAATTTCTTTGTGATTCTGTCCTTATTGAGAAAAATTGGATACTTTATTGTATTTCATTTAATGGTAAAGCACCCGTAATGGAATGCCGAATACTTCAGACTTAATAACAAAATTCCTAAAGTATTGCTAAAATGTTCTAGAATCTAATATTTTTCTAAAATATCTAAATATTTATTAACTTGCTTACTTCCTTACTTACTTATAAACTGTTGCGACTTGACAAAATATCTATCAGTTATGTAAATTTAACACATGAAACTACCACATAAGGCTCAGAAAAGACAAGTTCACCTCATTAATTGGTAGTGCCCCGGACGGGACTTGAACCCGCACTCCCATCTTGTCGCGAGATGTGTTTGTCCAATTAAGCGACCGGACGACTTACCAGAGGCTCCGATATTCTCTGTTATGAACCCCAATGACAGCTTCATGTGTAGTTATCTATTAGTTAAATATGGAAAAAAAACACAATTGACTTAAGGTAGGATTGTGTTTTCTTCTACATATCAATATGGAGTTTTACAAAATAAATGTCAACTCAATATAAATACAATCTATTAGGTGCATGTGTTTTTAAGGCTACTGTTAATATTTCGTATATGACTAATTATGTTTTCATCCTTTATCTCTCATTATACCTATTTTAATTTATGCAGAAGAGTGAAACAGAGAGTGAAGCTAAAAACGCATCTATTTGCTGAAAGATTCAGACAAAATATTCACAAAACAGCGTTTTTAGGTCGTATTGTAAATAAGTGGTACCAAATACATTTATCGTCTAATAGATTAATCGAGGGTATTAGGTCAAAACTTGAAATGCGCAAATTTGCCAGATTTTACATATTTATTTATCGTGTCGAAACCCAGAAAAAAACCAATCAAACTGATTCCCAGTACTGTGCAAATCGCACAGCAGGTGGAGATGCATCAAAAATATCCTCCATAGTGCATATGACAGGGCACAATGGGCATTCCAACAAGTGTGGCATGGTCTGTGCTGCACCACAGTCACAAGCTCCAGATTCGTCTTGTTGCAAGCCCCATCGTTCTCTATTCTCACGGCAATTTCTTACACCAGATCTTAGACGATTTAGGGTTTTTCATGTCCTTAAGTCTAGATCACCTCCTGCAGCAAGGTGTTCTTCGACTAGGAAAGGTTCGCAAATTTGCGGATCCTCCGCCCACCTGCGACTATCTATTTTACATAAATGTCAGAATAAGTTACCAAATGTGTATAATTTTGTATCATCAAATCATGATTACAGGATAATATAGGAAAACTATATAAAAACAGTTTAGCTTTACAGTTTGTTTCAAGTACATAAAGTTAAAAAAAATGTTTTTGCTACTACTACTACTACTACTATACCATCACGGTATATCCCACAAGTGGGGTAGCCAGCAGATCAGCTGCATGTAAGAAACATGCAAACTGTCCTCTTCGTGCCAATATAAAATCAAGACATTCAGGATGGGTGGCAAGTCTCATCGCTGAATTTAAGAAGTAAAATGTCTTAATTTTTTCGAACACCTGCCTTTTACAGGACACTCGAAAGCTTATGCAAATATAGCTAAAGTTGTTTATTTAGGACTTAAAAGAGGTTCCAATTTTACAAACATAATGTTTTTACATACATACATACATACATACATACATACCATCACGCCGCTTCCCTCGCGGGGTAGGCAGAAAGGATCGAGCGCCACTTCCTTCTATCCTTGCATACATCTTTCGCTTCCGTCACTGTCATACAATTCCTCATGCATGCTCTCCTGTTCAACGTGCTCAACACGTGACCGTCCTGTAGGATTTGATTTAAATGATCTTGCCATTTAGTCCTCGGACGTCCACGTCTCCGAGCACCATTCCTCTCAGCCAAATATATCTTCTTAGTCATTCTGTCCTCATTCATTCTTTCCACGTGCCCAAACCATCTTAACTTATTTACATTCATCCTTGTTATTACACCAACTTTCATTCCACATTCCTTTCGTATATCACTGTTACGCACACGATCTCTCAGACTTTTACCACACATCCTTCTCAACGATCTCATTTCCACTGCATTTATGCCACTTTCATCCTTCTTTAACCATGTCCACGTCTCACTTGCATACATAAGTGTTGGCACTAAGATAGCAGAGTGCACCAACCTTTTAGCTGTGGTGGATATGTTTCTATTTGCAATTATTGGTCGGATTGCACCATTTACCTTATTGCCAGCAACTTTTCTCCTTTCAATATCGCTTTCACACTTCCCATCTCTCGTGAACAAACTACCTAAGTACACACATTCGTCAACTTGCTCTAACACTTCGTTGTCAATCATTATCTGGCATACTGTTCTCTCACTTCCTCTTTCAAACACCATGATTTTTGTCTTTTTTGCATTCATTCTCAATCCATTAATCGCACAATTTTCATACACACACGTCATCATTCGCTGTAGATCACTTTCACTTTCAGCCATCAATACCAAATCATCGGCAAACATTAACGCTCTTACATTCATCCCATTCATATCAACACCTACATTCATTTCTTTCAATGGACGAATACAATGATCAATGTATAGGTTAAAAAGCCATGGCGACATCACGCACCCTTGTTTTACTCCTTTTGTCAGTGTGAACCATTCCGACAGGTTATTGTTCACTCTAACACACGCGGAACTTCCTGTATATAGGGACGCAATGGCGCGAATTAGCCGACTACCCACCCCACACATTGATAGTACTTGCCACATTTTCTCACGATCTACTCTATCATAAGCCTTTTCTAGATCAACAAACGCGCAGAAAAGCTTCTGGTGTTTCTCCAGGAGCTTCTCTGTCACCATTCGCAGGGAGAAGATCTGGTCCACACACCCTCTACCACTCTGAAAGGCACCTTGCACATCCCATACATTCGTCTCAGTTACTTTTCGAACTCTTTCAATCAATATTCTTGCATACAGTTTCCCCACCGAGCTCAGCAGACTGATAGCCCGATAACTCCCGCATTCTAGTCTTGACCCCTTTCCTTTGTATAGAGGGCATATCACAGCTTTTCGCCAGTCTTCTGGCGTGCAACCTTCCCTCCAACACTGGTTAAAGAGTGCATGACACCATTCGAGAGTCCTCAGCCCACTCAGACTGATGAATTCCGTAGAGATCATATCATACCCAACCGCTTTGCCATTCTTCGATTTCTTCAATGCATTCTTAACCTCATCCATAGTTATTTCTTCATCCCTTGTTTCATTCGCATTTTCCCTTTCACTATTCTGGCTTGGATATTCGCCCCCACTTTCAAACAGCTCCTCAAAATATTCTTTCCATCTATTCACAACGTCAACACCATTCATTAACATACATCCCTCTTTATTTCTAATCGCATTCATACTATTCATCTCATTGTTGCTTCTTTTACGCTTAACTTCTTTCCAAAACATTTTCATATTTTCTTTCACACTTTCCGACAATTTCTTACACTCTTCCTCATCCAATAATTTCTTTTTTTCCTTAATCAGTACCTTAACTACTTTCTTACATCCCTTGTACATTTCTCTAGCACTCTCAATTTTTTCTTGATCTAGATAACGTGAAGCTAACACATCCATAATGTTTTTGCTCCTCTGGAAATGCGCTCATTTGCAGATAAAAAGTTTTGATCTAAAACCATAGATTTTATCTTATACCAAAATAACGCATACCTGAAATATTTTAAGTAAAAAATGAAATAACCCACACAAATATTATTATTTTTAGTATTTCAACCACACATCTTTTTGCGCTATTTCAAACATGTATCAAAAATTTAATAAAATGGCAGCTAGGCTCATTGCGTACCACTACTCGTGGTTCCTACTTATATTTGATCGGTTTATGAAGAATTCTTACTACCTGTTTTTATATTAGGTAAGGTATATGAAAGTCTCGACAGGTATTTCGGTTATCATAATAATAATGATAACATAAGAACCAATACAAAAAAATAATCCCCTTCAGATGAAATGCCAAAGGTACATAGACGTACAAGTAAATAAATATATATATAAGGTTTATATTTTTTTTAAAACAATATGTATGATGAAAATATTCATATTATATATTTGCCTACTTGAAATCGTTTCAGCTTTTTTTGTGCCAGATAAGTACATTCTTTATAAACAGCGGTGGGTGTAATATTATATTTTTTTGCTGTACCGTTAATGGATTTCATTTTTATATATTTGACTGTATTAATTTGCACACAATAATTACTACATTAATAAAAAAATAACATGGAGCAATGTATCTAACAAAAAACTAGACAAATTAGTTAACCAATCGTGATTCTTCGCAACATTTTATTTTTTATTAATCAGATGTAAGCATGAATTTAGTAACTGTAGAATTTGATAAAATTTCGGAATCATTTATGTAAACTGATAGAAAATAAAGGAACACTAAATATTAAACCTAAATGTACTACTATTTTAATTATATTAAATTTATCAATACGAAAATACCATCACGGCTTATGTCAAAATTGAGGTAATCAGCAGATAAGCTGCATACAATTAACATGCAATCTTTTTCTGGTCAATTTCTACTATAGGTTTTCCGATAGTATCCAGTTTGAAAATATACGAGTATATTGATGATCATTGTCTGTTGTATTTATTTTTATAATCTTTCACTGTACACTGTTACAAGATACCATGGGGCATCTAGATATGAGATGGGGGAGGGTAGAAGTTATATTTATAAAATGATTTATTCATCAACATAGTTGAATTTCATGGCATAATTTGGGTAGATGGCGCTCTTGTAGCTGCCTGAACCCATAACTTCTCCTTCTTTTTTAATTCAAGATAATAGTTAAACATTGATTGATTTTATATATTTCTGCATTCCGAATAAAATATAGTGTAGTTTATTTAATTATATATAGTTTTTGGTGTTTACTGTGCTAAAGTTAAAATGTTAAATTGTAAAAATAGAAACATACAAATTAAATCTAATCAAAATTTGTGACAATAATATAATTTAACCAAATTTGTAGTGTAAAAATAGTAAACAATGTATTATAATGTGAAATAATAGTGTAAATGCGCCCTTGAGATGATTTGAATCATGAAAACGGCGCGATATAAATGATCCAATAATAATAATTATGCATTAAAATAGTATTACAATCACTGGATAAGATACACCCCCTCGCCTCCATATGACTTCTGTGATATTTTGTAACGGTATACAGTGAAAGATTATAAAAATAAATACAACAGACAATGATCATCAATATATATATTTTCGTAATGGGAACTACTGGATAACCTATAGTAGAAATTGACCCTTTTTCTATGTGCCAAAAAAATAATATTCAGGAATGGTTTAAAATATTTTTAATTTTTTGAACACCTAATTTTCACAATCATGACATTCAAAACTTGTGAAAAAGAGTGGGAGACAAATTCCACGGTACATATTTTATCCTCGGAAATGATGATGAGATAATCTGATGTTAATAATAAAAAAAATATTCCGACGATTAAATATTTGAATTTCACTGCCAATAAGTATGCAAAGTTTTTTTTTTACGAAATAAACGTATCGCTAACTATGAGAGGGTTAAGAGTATTTTTGAGGCAAAAAAAAACTTTATTTTCAGTTATATTCTTCACAATCTTCCATTCGATACATAAATTCAACAATACAAGTATAATGAAAGAAATTTAAGTGTGTTCGATAGAAGCTATAAATAATAATCATTAATTTTTCCAAACCGAAAAAATATACATCAACGTTTGGTAGTTCTTGAAATTGGAGCCTGTGTATTTATGTAGGAGTAATAATATGACTCTATATAATATGTATGTACATATATTCTAATAATTATGTTTGCATACTAGAGTCTTTCTTTACCTAAGAAAGAATATATAATATAAGTACATTGTTATATTCCTACTTCTTATTGGATTTTTTGTGGTTTAATTTTGAATTCGCAAGACTCGACGAAAGAGATGAAAATATCTTATATTTGCTTTTAATACAAATATTGAAGATATAAGAAAAAATCTAGGTCGCTGACTGTAGTATGTTTGCATAAAAAAAATCAATTTTGATATATTAAAATATTTTGAGACTGTTTGACATTCTGTATTCGAAAGAATTGTTTACAAAAGAATGCATACATTATTAAATAAAAGGTGGTTAATGTATAAGTTCCAAAGAATATTATTATGATAAAAATTAAATGAAAGATGACATTTAATTTGAAAACTATGCTTCCAAGAGATTTTTTTTTTTTTAAAAGATATATCTGGGTTTTGTTATAAACCCAAATACAACCTTATACACCTTTCACAGTAAGCTAAAAGCTTGTGTCGTGAAAGGGGAGTTTGCCAGCACCTGGGATCGAACCACGGACCCCTTGTTCACGAGGCCGAGACTCTACCTCCAGGCTACCGACGAACTTTTTTTTTTTTTTTTTATTTATTTTAATTTATTATTTAAGTTTTTAAAAGTAATCGGCGGAATCAGAATGTATAAAAACTTTATTGAAAAAAAAATAAAAATAGTTCTATAGAGAAAACTAATCGGTATAGGCTTGTATCATTGTAAAAAAATATAAAAATAAATATGATAGAACAAGCTATCAAAACAATACAAATTAGTTAATATACCTATTCCTTCACATTACATACTTTACGAAGTAAGCAAAACTAGCCTACCTGAACATGCACACTAATTCTTTTTTTTTTTATAACATAACATACATAGACAATTCACACAGATCAAGCTAGTCCCAAACTAAGATTAATCTTGTATTATGGGTACTAACGCGACGTTACACACATATACAATGCACTACACACATATACATGTAACACCCAGACCCAGGACAATTTGAAAAAGGTTAACTTTCATAGAGGTGTCAATTTTCATATTCCATGTGTGGCCATCATTCCAAATTCGATTCACGTGAATCTAGGACTCTATACTTCTTGCACCGCTTTTTTAAGTTTGTTTGCTATACATTAGGTTCATGTTCTTATTGTTTTTTTACTTTATTCTTTTGTATTTACCGTTTAATTCTTTTGTATTTTCTGTCTCATACTTAAGTTTGTTTGAATCCGGATTTCTGGTATTGTTGTTGCATTCATTATTTTGTATTACACGTTGGTAATGATAGGAGATGTGACTGGTCCACTTAGGGCTTTATACAATTCTGTTAGTATTAGGTACCTGTATACGACTATTTGTATCCCTGTAAAAGTGTAATAAATAAATAATCATTCATTTGCTTCACACGCGTAAACTATCTCAAATAAGATACTTTGTAAAATAAAATGGAATTTAAAATATACACATTCACTGTAAAACACAGCGATAAAATAATATTTTTACTTTGAATTTAAAAAAAAAACAAAAAAGTGATAACACTATGGGAAATTAAGGTAGTGCAAAGTGCAGTACGTTATATAAACACCTATGTAATTTACAAAATGAAAATTTGCATAATGGTATCCAGTGAAGATTATTACTATGCATGACGTCTGATTATAGTGTTACGTGCTGTGAAAGATGCGAAGCATCGCGCGTCGGTCGGAGGTGAGCGTCGCTCGTAGAGGGAACTAATAACTACTAAGTCGTAGACGTATGTAGATAAATAATATCTAGATACAGAAGTACAAAAATTATGTTGAAAATGTGAACTATACTTACATATTATTAACAAAGATGCAGTATAATAGATAAAAAAATGTCATCTATTGAATGCAAAAAGAATCTATCATTCTCCATGTAGTGTCAAAATGTTAAATAACATTGAATTGTTATTTAAAAGATAAAATAGCTTAAAGTATATAGACGAGAGGATGGTAGATGGACTTCCAGAATTCTTGAATGGAGACCGTGGGAGGACAATAGAAGCGTAGGAAGACCCCAAAAAAGATGGTTTGACGATATTGTCCTGATGATGGGGTAACATTGGTATCGTGTTGACAAGATAGGAAAGTGTGGAAAAGTTTTTTTCGGCCTATATCCAGCAGTGGAGAGAAGAGGGCTAGCAGTAAGTAAGTAATAGCCATGATTATGTTTTAAAAGCAGATTAAGTCTGCAGCAGAATTTGAATAGCCATATTTAAAATAAGAATCCAAGATCAGAGATAATTCATCGTTTACAAAATACCCATATGATAAAGAAATGTGATATTTTAAGTTAGAAAATTTTGTCAACCGATGAGTATTATTATAAATATTATAAATTTAAGTTTGAAAATGTCTCCATTTTTGTAAACATGTAGGCATAATATTTTACTAGAATTAAAAAAAATATGATTCTTGGCATAAAGTATTGTCTAAGAAAGTGATGATAAAAACATTTTAAAATTTTACTTACTTAAAACACTTTTGTTTACAAGCACCGTACACTATGTGGGTGTTTGATTGTTATAATTTTCAGTTTTTGTGAAAAACAAAATAGTATAAACCTGAAAATAACACACCGCAATAATGTTTCAGGTACAATACTACGATAAATAATAAAAACACAAAGGTATATGAAGACTAAAAGTAATAAATTTGAAAAGTTTACACTTAACGGTGACATAAATTTTCAGCGCACGTGTGACTGAAATATTTTCCTTCAAATAATTATTATTATTACTACATACCTTCACACTAACTTATTAAACTGAAACAATATTGTTTTTCAGCCCTGAAACTAGGTTACATTTTTTTGTAGTAGAAAAAATATAATATTTTGACGTGATAACTTTATCGTTACTCTATCATTCCATCTGCCACAAGCAATGTAGTCAAATATGGATATTTTTATTTATATATCTATAAATTCTTTTTAACACATTTTTTTCATAGTTAACAAATAAATATAAATAAAACATTAAATTTCAACGACTCAACTTCAAAAAGAGATAATCTCGTATTTAGAAGCGAGTAAAATTGTTACAGTATTACAAAACAAAAAAAGAAAAACACTTTCAAAACATTACTCAAAACACATCCAACACATAAATTTGAAAAAAGGAAAAACACATATCGTACAAAAATCAAATCCGATGATTAAATCAAATAATCTATAAGTTTTTTGTTTTAATGAAATAAACTATTTATATTTATTAAATTGAATAGGTAACAATTATATCTATTTTTCAATAATAAATCTTTTTCTAAAAAATCTAATATTTTAAAGCCAGTTGTTTGTAGTTAAAAAATGGTTTGTCAATTTAATATAAAAATAAGATTTTAAGGATGTGTAGCGATTACATATCTTCGCTATTGAATTAATTAATAATGCAAACATTTCCGTAAATGCATTTTACACGTTTCTTGACATTCAATATGCAGAAAACAATATTTGAAGTAAGTTCGATGTTTTTCCAGGTATTCCACCTGGAAAATACATGACAATATAAAAAAATATCTTAATATGATTTATTTGGCTAAATAAAGATGTCCTTTAAATTTTTACATTAGAAAGATGATCATATTTCTCAATTTTAGTATACAACATTCAACATTTGTTCAGTACCATAAAAGTATATGAATAGTTCAAATAAGTGGTTTTATTTTGTTTCTTAAAGATGTTGAATATTTTAGGTAGAAATATTACTTTAAAAGTAGTTTTTCGGCATTGCTATCTACTTAAAAAAAAGGAATATTTTCTCTTAAACATTTTCCGCCATTTTGAATATGTACAAAATTGACGCCATATTTAAAACACTATAGAAGGATAAGTGACGCGATTTTAGTTGGCTTCCTGCAGGCTCTTATGTCATATGTAAGGGATGCCTGCAATAATGAAAGCACTCTTATGGAAGGGAAGGGAACGGAGCGGGTTGGTTAGATGAGAAGACATGCAATTATTATTTCACAAGCTTCTGAATAGCGGCCATATTTGAAAAACAAGAGGCAACATATATAAACGTATAAGAAAATACACAAGACTCTTTTGTTTGTATAGGGTGATTAAAAATATACGCACTTATTCGTTGAACGCTGCAGTTAAAAATATATGTCTGCATATTAAAATATAAGAAAGGCAAGAATTAATAATTATGTCGAATTATAAATATTGTTGTCTGGTAATTGGATCTTGAAATAACGACCATAGAGAATAAAAGAAGCACAAAAATAATATGAATTTTGTATGAGTAATAAAAAAAAATAGTTTGTTGCTTTTGATGAAAAGCAAACTTACATCATTTTGAAAAGATTCATATTCAGTTGTGTAGAAATAAATGGAAGTGTTGCGTATGGATATACTTGTTTATTTCTTCTTTACTGTACATGCATTACAAACAATTTTATAAATTAAATAGATACATTACAAAAAAAATTAAATAAATATATAGAGGGTGAATTTATCGCAAAGACGCGATTAATTCCCACTATTATAATATATATTGCTTGTGATAAAGGAAAATAAGTTCATTGGCCTGTAGTTAATATCTGAATTGCTTTTTACTTTAAGAGAAATATAATTATAATTTAAATAAAATTATCGATGAAATCATTGATTGAGTATGTAAGATTAGGTTAAGATTAAATTTTAAATATCGAATTTGTGTGTGTTTTTTTTTATTAGTTTGTATATCCATGTTAATTATGTGTAAGCATAAAGATCAAAATGCCTTTTCATACGAATTTGTTGGACTTAGGTTAGTTCGATTTGATTCTTCGCCAACAAGCAATTAGATCTGCGCCGAATGTACCGACCTTTCGTGGTGGGTGCATAAAATTTTTGTTAGAAAAAAATAATTTTGATGATTGGGTATCGTGACACCCTGTATGAATGTAATGTATGAATGTTGGGAATGGAAGGCGACTGAGCGAGTGTATTGTTGTAAGTTTAGTAAGTAAGTTAGACTAAAATTTATGTTTGTTATAAGTTATTTTTAAGGTATAATTATAACTTTATAAAATTAAATAAATAAATAAATAAATAAAATTACCTAAATTCAAATCGTACCTAGGCCCATTATTCTTACTTTACTTACTTTTTACTTTAGAAACTATGTCATTACACACGGTGTTATGATATAGTTCATAACACCGTGCATTTTACACATTAAAAACAATATAAAGAAAAAAAAATAGAAGAAAAAAATATAAATTAACAAGTTGCAAATACAAAATCTATAAAAGTGACCCTTCATAATGTAAAAAATAACAAAAGAAACATAATTAAACAAAAATAAAAAATAAACATAAATAATAAGTAAAATCAAATTCAAATAAAAGAATATTGAATAATTTTATAGAATTTATATTTTTACGATAAACCGCGTAGAGTTATTGATTTTGAAGCTTTTTGAGCAAAAGGAATTTAAATTTAAAAAAAAATATGGAATTAATTACGGAAAAATATGAAACACCCTGTAGTATTATCACACATGAGTGAGTAGACGGTACACTATTAAAAAAAACTAATACATGCAAAAGAGTATAGAGTAAGATTAAAACAATGATTCCATTACACGGGGGACTTGAGTGCTGATGCTTATACCTACCTACTATGTATACTTTTATACTTGAAACAAAAGAAGAGCTGCATTTACACACATACATATAGATACATCATAGTATGCGTATATGTATTTACATAGTGCATGTAATGTGTGCATCGGGGTGCAAACGAGATATTTCGATACATCGATATTTATGTACGGTTAACAAGAATGCTGTAAAAATTGTAAGATCTGAAATTAATTAAATTGTGGGTTCAATGCTAGAACTAGACAACTCAAAATCAATTGTTTTGAGGTAATGGATACGAGTAAAATCATGATATCACACTTAGAAGGATAGTAATAATTATTATATATATATATATATATATATATATATATGTTGTTGATAAGTTTTTCGCGACGAGGTATGTATGTATCCAGATATGTATTCAGTAGCCAGAACACTCGTAGATAGATCGTACAAACTGACCGACAGCCAAAACCAAAACCACGAGATTAACACCATTAATGACATACTGACAAGCAACGGTTATAACAAACGACAGATCGACAAAGCACACAGACTCAGCACACAAACATCTAATACTCCTGACAATACCGACCAAAGACATATAAGTACATGTACTCTCCCATACATCAAAGGAGTGACAGACAGACTAGGACGAATTCTTCGCAGAAACAACATACGAACGATCTTCAATACTGATAGAAAAATAAGCACAACATTGACTAGACCGACGGACAAAATTACGAACGAAAATCAAGGTGTATATGAAATAGGCTGTCAGGACTGTGAGAAAGTGTACATAGGCAGAACAAACCGCCAGGTCCTACATCGCATAGCAGAACATCAAGTCGACGTGAGAAACAAAAAACATACGTCTACGCTAGCGATGCATAACCTCATGGAAGGACACCGAATCGATTTTAAAAACGCAGCTACGATTCAAAAAAGTAACACAGAATCTCACAGAATCCTGTATGAGTCTATTCATATAGCCAAGAGAGACTTTGCACTGAACCAACGAGACGAAACGAATAAATTACCTAAAACTTACCATCACCTTATAGACAAAATAAAGACGAACACGTTATCTTCTACACAAAAAAATGACAACATCGCAAACTTACCTACGCTAATGAATGGCAACAACGCAGACAAATTTACGACGAAACAAAACAACGAGACACCGTCTAACCTTACCCCCCCTACTCCTACCCCCATCCCTACATCTTCACAGGTTCTACGGCGAAGCGAGAGACTCAGGAAGAAGTAGTCAGTCGGTTTGACAATGGATGCCCGTGCGCATTCGAAAGCTCACCACCAAACAAAAACACGCGATGTGTCCGCAAAGACAATCTATACATATATATATATATATATATATATATATATATATTATTGAAACACTTTGACAACAGTATAAGGAAGCCTCTCAATCCATAATTATTACTAGAAATTACTCAAAACATTAAAGGCAAACATCGAAAATATATAATTCAAAATGATCAAATTTGAGTTGTCTAGTTTTAGCATTGAACTCACGAAATATAAAAAAAGATAACCAAGTATTGCAGCAGTCTATTTTAAGGTTTTTAAGCGCGACTTTTTTCTGAAAACTTTTGTTTTTTTATGAAATTTAATCTTCTTCTTTTCGTGTCAGTCAGTAAACGATAAAAAAAGGAAACATTAAAATATTCCCATTCCCTCCCAGAAAGTCACGATCTCTCTTGCACCTCCCTCCAGGTGAGTTCGATCCACGAATTCCTCCCGGTGATCCTGTCTGGGAGCCATTGGATATCTCAGGAGGTGCCCAGTGTTTTTGAAATGAAATTTAATTATTTAAGTGGATGAAGCCAACAAAACATGCCACATAACTCCCTTTTTAAAAGATCTTCACTGGCTTCAAGTCAAAGAAAGAGTAGAGTTCTAAATCATATTGATTATGTTCTACATGGCACGGCACCGATGTACATCTCGGAGTTCTGCGTTTCTGAGTAGGCTGCATAGAGGGAGTCTATCTAACTATGTTGACCGTGGAGTTAACTATGGGGAGTGTAGTGGTATTCAAAGCAAGTTTAAAGTCCCTATTGTTCAGGAGGTGCAACGATTCTTGAATGGGCCCTTGCGGTGGTTTTTCCACAAAACTGCGCATTTAAAAAAATGTCTAGTTTATTATTAGTAGAAACTTAAATTGTTGACATTTGAACTTTAATTATCCGATTGTTCAAAATAGTTTTTTTCATATATTTATCTATATGAAAAAAACTATTTTGAAATTGAAAGACTGTATGATCTAATTTTCATTCGAAATGCATGTGCAACATGCATTCCATTAATGAAAGATCATGTAATTTTACGCAGGAGATAATATATATATATACATATATATAAGGTTGTCTCAAGTCACTCGACAACGGGTGGATAGCCAAAATAAAAAAATATAAGGTTGGTTACTCTGTTATATCAGCTAAAAGTACTTACTTTTCATTAAAAAAAACCATCGATTTTATACAATATCGCATCGTTGCTACATTGACGGGAATAACATTAGACGAATGATGTTAGCGAGTATAAACATAAGTACCAAGATGCTTATATGGGCGCTTAAAAAAATTGCATATCGGTGCATCGAAGAGGAAATAAAAAAACGAGAGCCAAAGAGAGGGGGGGTAAGATTTCGCAAGAGGCGTGTCTAAAATGATAACTGTAAGTAATATGTAGAAAAAAAAATACTTATATAATAATAAAAATGACAAGAGGTTCTTGCGAAGTATCATGGCGGATATATTACAAGTAAAATGGCCGCCATCTGTCAAGTGGAGTAATAATAATTATGCTTAATAGTAATTACTGTAGCTACCCTAGTTAGACAAAAGTGGCAACGAAGATGGCGATAAAAGTGGCGACACTTGAAAAGAAACGTTGGTTCGTTTAATTTTTCATGACAATGTGAAAATAATTATGGTAGGTGCCTATTCAGGTATTATATGAAAAAAAATTATTGAAAGTTTTCGAAGTTTTAAGACTCCAAAAACCCACATTTATCTCACCGTTTGAAAAAAATAGTGGATTGGTGTAATTCGGGATATCAAAAAATGGAATAGTTTTCTACGCTTACATCCAGCAATCGAGAAACAAGAGATAACAGTGAAAAAATAGATTGGAAAGGAGATGAAGTGAAATTGAGTAGTCATACCTACGAGTATAATATTCTGTAGAGACAAATTAATTCGGATAATTGACAATAGAATCGTCAACAATGTTGTAGATGAGATACCAGTTGGCACGTATTCTTATGGAAGATCAACAAAAAAGATAGAAGGATGGTTTATTTCCAGGGTCACGAAGGGTCAACAAGTCAATGAAATGCAATAAGAGAAAGAAGAATAAGATCGGAGAAATGACGTAGGTTCGCATTTTAATATTTAAAAAACAACCTCTCTGCTGCTGAAATCCTTTCAGCACATAAATGACAAATTTAAAATAAAAAAAATTACAAATTTGTACTAGTAAGAGAAAGAAAGTCATTTCACCAAAATCGTATATTCATTTCAAATCAAAAATCATAATTAAAATACGAGTATGTAGCCCCTCAAAAATGGTGATAATAAAAGGGAGGAGTCGAATTCTAAAAGGAGTTATCGCCATCATAAAAAATTGGTGGAGGATCTTCAGTAAAACAAAAAAAGTTACCCCTATTTTTTAAAAACAAAAAACTATCCACCATTGAAATTTTAATCTATTGTTTTTAGTTTTCTCCCCATTTATTTTTTTAAACTTTGGTAAGATTCATTGACATTAGGGTGGCTGGCGAATCAAATGCGAACTCAGATATTTATGATTTTTCTTCTCTTGAGACATTCAGAATAAAGGGCCAGTGAAGTATTTAAAAATTTATAAGCATTCAAATTTTATGATAATAAATGTTTTGGAATTATAGGAAATGAAAAACGTGTGATTGTTTTACGTTTTTATTGAAAGATTCTTCTGGTCTTTCTATGCTTAGCAGTTAAAAAATAGAAAAATGTGATACAATTTAAAAAAAAAATCCAATATAAAGATTTTGTGAAATAAATTCGAGCCGGTCGGTAACCTGGTGGAGAACTCTTACTCCTTCAAATCAAGACATCCTGTGATAGAACTCCACGCTTTTCGTTCTCCATGGTTGCCTCGGTAATAATTTAGGACATACTATCACAGCATTTTACCACAAGTGGGGTAGCCAGCGGATTATCTACATGCAGTAAACATTCATGTTTTTCTCTTCATGCCAATAAAAGCTAAGACATTCAGGATGAGTGGCATACCCCATCGCTGAACTGAAGATGTTAAATGTCTTAAATGTAATGTTAACCTTCAACTGTGGACGTGCGGTCTCACAGGCCCCGCATCAATTTCGTTTTGTTGGTTTGGATCATTCCACCCTCTCTGCATTACTATCTAGCTCAGTAGCTTCGAATTTAGTTGTGAGATAACCATTTTGAGTGTAGGCCGCGTCATTTGTTCATTGGTACATAAGTTATGTTAATTGGAAAATTTGGAGCGGCCCGTCAGACCGCTTGTCCATATTTATCATATAAAATATTTTCATAGGAAAATTTTGTATTTTTTAAATTTTTTTGTACAAAATGGCTGAAAAACGACCATTTGATAGTTCGGAAGAGTAATTTACAAGAAAAAATATTTCAAGTGACTGATTCTTCTCTTGAAGAAGAATTGAATGAGATATTACTTGGTTCGGATAAGTCGGATATCGAAGATGACATTGAAGAATTTCTAACGCAATAATCAGAATTTGTACAGCAAAGTGATGAAAATGAACAGAATTTGTCCAACTAAAATTAAAATAAAGATATCTTATGTTTTTATTGGATGCAGACAGCCCATTTGTCTGCAATACTCCACTTTTTGTCAATAAATTTCGTGAATTAGTCATTTGTCAGAATTTTTTTTTCGCGTTTAGTTATTATTTTATACCTTATATACTTACCTATTATAATTTTATAAAAAAAGAAATATTTTGTTTTTGATTGGATTTTAGATCATAGTTTTTGAATAAATTATGGCTTTGTCAAAATTGACTACAAATTAGCTAAGTACTATAATACCTATTTTTTTAATATACCTATCCAATAATAAATATTTATGTTTTACACCCATATTTTATTATTATGAGCCAATAATTATATATGGCTTCAGTTTTTAAGCGATATTATAAGTGTTTATTATAAAATATGGATTTAAACATAGCGGTCTGTCAGGCCTCACGTCCAAGGTAGTGTAAAAATTAAATCACGTCAGTCACAGTTAAAGGTTAAACGAATACTTGCCTATAACAGGATACTAGAAAACTAAAAGAAAAGAGTGGGAGAACTTTTCTTTACCGGGGACTTCACAAGGAATAACAAAGTTCTAAAATCAAACTTGCTGTGTCCAATGTATAAATTGATATGCACAAATACATACATAAATATTTTGTCGTGTGTATTGGTAGAAAGCCGAAAATACACTTATTATGTACGTATTGTGTTGATAGAACTACCACTACTTAAATTACATACTATAAAACAATAATAGCTACACATGTTTATACACTATATGTATACATGTTTGTATTAATTATATGTAGCTGTGTTCGTATCAGACACGACCTACACGCGAGAAGATTCAAATTTCAAAAATACTCCTAGAATTTTGCATCGAATATTGTTTAAAATTCGCCTATAGATGGTTTTATACCTTGAACAGTGAAAGTGCAACTTTGAAATGATTTGAAATAAATAAAAAACTGTTTCAATAACAGGTTGTAAAAAATAAATATATATATTTTAATATAAAAAGCTGGATTATGAACATTCGTGAAAGATGTGCTGAGATTTATATGAAAATAAATAAAAATTAACAACATTTAACAAAAATCTCTGAAAACATCAGCGAAGCATCCGTATAATGAGTTAGTTTCTTGGTCTTAAGGATTTTGACGTCGACAAGTTTGGTTTAATTTTTAAAATTTTGAGACATATGTGCTCAATATGTTCTATTCGACCATTTTCCGCTATTGTAATAAATAACCAGCATATAAACTGAATATTAAAACTTCTACTAGACTTATTGCAGTTAATAAAGAAGCAGATTATCCTCAACGTGTCAACAAAAAAATCGATTTTCACAATGGGCAGCATTCCTCATCGCTGAACTTAATTTGTCAAATGTCTTACACGTAAGATTTGACGAACACCTTTTACAACACACTAGAAATACAAAAAGAAATGTGAAACCTATCCTTACCGTGGACTCCACAGGATACAAAAAAAATAATAACTATTCATTTTTATTTTTCTTTAGTTAAAATGTATTCTTATAATTCAGAAGAAAAAAAAGATATTTACCAGAAGGTATACTTTTGCTGAACAATTTAAAAAAGGATTGAATTACAAAACACCTTTACACATGTATAGGTATAAAAATATTATAGTATGTAGGTATATTGAGTGTATACATTTGTGTAAAAACAAACGAACTGAGAATGTATTCTACAAGTAACAATAAACAAACGCTTGAAATGAGATACCGTGGAACAGAAAACGTAAAAATAAACAAAAGAAAACTGCTTAGGATATTGTGCACTACTAACGCTATATTGGATGGTGTTATTCAGCAATGTGTCAAGCCAAATAAATCACAAAAAATAGTGTCGGAAGTCAAACCTTAAAATTAAATTCAGCGATAAGGTGTGCCACCTATGCTGAATCTTATATTTATTTATAGCACATAGAGGACGATACGTATTTACATATTGTGTTGTTACTAAAGCACAATCCATGTCACTATTATTAGTGTCGTTTCAATACACAAAATTGATTACTCTTATTTGAGTAAAAAATTACTCTTATTTGAGATTGGTGTGATTTAACACATTGTTGCGTAGCATCATCCATATAGCGTGCACATTATCGCTATATCGCGTTCATCATCAACATACATAGTGTTGCCAGTATTGCTACTGGTATTGTTTATGGTACGTATTTTGTTGTCTATAGTTTGTTAAAGTTGTCGCCTTCGATATTTAAATTTTAATCACACTCCGCTGATCGCGAAACATGTGTTTTTTTTTTGTTCGTGTCGTTGTTGTTTTGTCCTGTTTCTTTTCCGGCGTTATTCATTTGTTTATTTTCAAACAATATTGAGAAGTACATTTTTTTGTATCTACGTATTGACCTATTTACATATTTTTCTATAATCATTCAACATATCTTTGCAAAAACGTTTTCTTGTTACTCTCATCTATTATTCTAACCATCAGTAATCTAATATTTTATAAGCTTTCGAATGTAATGCAAAGGCAGCGATTCATAAAACATAACATAAAAGACATTTAACATCTTGAATGCAGCGGTTAGGTATGCCACCCATTCTGAACATATTATTATTTTTTGGGACGGAGAGGTAAGATCGTATATTTATTACATACGTTTGATCTGATGTCTCCCCCACATGTAAGAGTTGCCACAATGGTATAGGTGTAATGATGAAACTAAAAACAATAATGTTTTTTTTTTCTACTTAATTAATTTTTATTGAGAGAAAAATTTATGAAGTTATATCATTCTGTATATTGATCACAATACATGCAGTCTCATAGCGAAATGCATTCAAATAAAATCAATATGCAGATGGCGAGTTTATCGCAAAGGCGAGGTCTTTTTCAACTAACCCAAATTTTCCAACTTTATCTCAGCATATCCCACAATTGCGGTAGCCAGTAGGCTAACTACGGGAGTACTTAACAAAGTGCGGAAGACCTAATCCGAATTGGAGTTCCACAATATGTAGGTTTGTGAGTACATCCCTACTGAAATAAACATGCGATTTTCAAGATAGGTAATATTAGAAAGGCAAATATTATTAGGTACTATATATGACATACGTCCCTGTCCGAAACAACCGGTGCATGGTTCAAATCAGTGGCGTAGTTTGAGAGCTTAAGGCCTTCGAAAACAAAGATAATGAGCCCCTTTTAAGATTTATAGAAAACATCGAGCTAAATAGTATATCTATACTCAAAGACGTTTGAATTTCGTATTGTTGTGCTGATTTTATTTATTTACTTACTCATTTTGTAGTATGAATGAAAAATAAATTTGTAAAATACATCGTTGCGTGTCATATTAAAAAAAATCATCACCATGAAATCGGTTACCTTTCGGGGTAGGCAGAAAACATAAACTCCACTTACTTCTATCGTAGTATACGCTTTACGGTTCCGTAGCTGTCATACAAATCCTCAGCACACGTCCGTCCTGGAAGATCTGGTTAATATGGTCATGCCATATAATTCTCGCAAGGTCACGTTTCCTGGCACCATTCCTTTCAGTCAAATATATTTTCTTTGTCAACCTGTCTTCATTCATCCTTTCCACGAACCCAAACTACCGCAGATTGTTCAATAAAATGACATGTAAAAAGACCACTATTCACTGCTTGATTTCATTCGGTAAAGACAACAGTAAAACTAAATAAATGACTATTTCAAGAATCACCAATATGAATACTATGATATCTGATGCAGTATTACAAATCCGGGTTTACATGTCAAATATCTGCTATTTACAACGGGACATTGTTTCATTTCTTGAAAAATTCACCACTGCACTGTTCTGAGTACAAAATAACTAGATGGCACCTAGTAGAAAATTACAGTATCTATATTATATTGTGTGCCTTACTTCGCTCAAATTTGTGGTGTGGTATAGTAGAAGTAGGTACTGACTGTAGTTACTTACTACTACTAAACTGGTGGTACCGGGTTCAAATCTCATGACGGCGCGCCGCATTGCGCTGACGTTTCTCCAACTCATGGCAATAATATTATGTACTAGCTTTATACCCGTCTTCACTAAGGAAAAACATTAAATGACTAAAAAGTAGGTTCGGATATCAACAACAACCTCGTTTTATGGTTAACTGTTAAAAATTATTTCTACAAAGCAATAAGCTCGATGATTTAATACTATATGTTTTATGTTTGTTTTAGATTATTGAAATCGTATAATAAATTTTCATTTCTGTGGAGTCTTCAGCAAAGACCAGGTTTCCTTTTTTTGTTTTCGAGTAAAATATCACGTATTAGACATTTAGCATCTTCGGTTTTGCGATGGGGTTTGCTACTCATTTTGAAAACCTATAACTTATATTAGCACAAGGAGAACGATATGCATGCTTTACATGTTTATATGATAGAGCATGAATGAATCATTTTAAGTTTTTTTTAGTGGTCGTGAAAACAAGTGAGAAAACATGTCTCAAAATGGCAATATGATACAAATTGAATATCTTTGTACCACAGTACAGAAAAACTTAAAAATGATTTTTCACTATAAAAAATGTTTTGATATTTTGCTAAAGATGGCGGTATTTATCCGGATGCCTTTATATAAGCTGAAATTTAAAAGCAACTTACCTATAAATTAGCAGTTTACTTATCCTGGACTTTACTTATGTGTCAGTTTTCCTATTACTAATCTAATAAAAAGAGTCTAAAAAGCACACATAGACAAACATACACATATATTCGCAAATGGATATTATTATTACTATCAACATTGTCTTCCAATTTCTACTATTATTTCTACCAAATTCTACTACTTCTAGTAATACCACTACCACATTTTCTATTCCTTCTACTTAGTTTATCCTTGCTGTCGTCACTTTACCACAATCCTGTATAAACTTTCATGATGCAGAGCTTCCATCCCATCTTATCCCTATTTTGTTGTAGATAGAAACTTTGATAATAAAATTAGGCAAGTACACACATACAAAGCATTGTACCTTAACTTAAGGCTACATTTTTTTCAAGCATGATCATTTTTAAAGGCATCAGCCATTGAATTGCATTATATATAAAATAAACCAAAGCAGGTTTTTGTGTGACCATGACTGATCATTTGAAGACTTATCTGGTTGTATAATGCTGAGAAGTGTGGATGGCAATTCTGCCGCCGCATTTAAAAATAATAATAGCTGCTACATGTATTTAATGAAACAGGATTTAAAGAATAATGGTCAATCCAGAGGCCTGAGTCAATAACACACTTTCGCGTCACGTTCCCGCTCCGTTAGCGTTCGGGTGCAGACGATGTTGCGCCAAAGTGTTAATTTTCGTAACTATTGTGTATCTTAGCAACGAAATTGACACTTGCTTGCAACATCGTCTGCACCCGAACACTAACGGAGCGGGAACGTGACGCGAAAGTGTGTTATTGACTCAGGCCTCTGGGATTTCAGAGCCTATATATTATAAAATCGCTACACGAGTCTTTAAAATATGTTCGTAAGTAAAAAAGTTAAATTCTATTATATATAGATAGTAATAATGTAGGTCACATGTACAAAGCACTTTTAACTATTAGATGCGTAGTAAAAAGACAAATGGGCTTACATTTCGGGGACACAATGCAAAACCCTTAGAGACATGACATTATTATTATTATTTGTTGGTGCCTGTTACAATTATTCGGCCTTCTAGAAAGGTCAAGGCTGGAAAGAATGTTACAAAGTTCATTCATCAACATGATTAATTGTTGTATGTAGAATTCTTTAAACGTTTTTCTGTGAAATGATAGTGAACAAGACATCAGTGTCCTTTCGAGTGTTTTTAGTGAATACCACTACCACATTGGGCATGTGGTAAGAATGAATGAGGACAGAATGACCCAGAATATTTATTTGGCTGAGACGAATGATGCTCGGAAACGTGGACGTCCGAGGATCAAATGGCAAGATAATTCATTGAGCACATTGAACAGGAGAGCATGCATGAGGAATTGTATGGCAGTGACGGAAGCGAAAGATGTATGCAAGGAAGTGGCGCTCGATCCTTTCTGCCTACCCCGCGAGGGAAGTGGCGTGATGGTATGTATGTATGTATGCACTACTACATATCTCACAAGTGGGACAGCCATCAGACTAGCTGCATGAATCAAATATGCAAGCCGTTATACAAAACAACGTAAAGTGATATCCTTAACGCCGGTTATAGAAATATTGAAATATAAGAAACATTATACCCAGAACAAATAAAGTTCGAGATGGTTTCTTGTACTCTGCTGTTATGATTTATAACAGTTTGCCTGACCAATTGAAGAAATGTAAAAATCCTAAGGAGTTTGAAAAGAGGATTCAAGAGTTAGTAATGACTTCTCAATGTTTGTGATAGTGTTTTGTGTTTTTTGTTTTCAATAGTGTTGCTGTTCTGTGATTCTTTGCTCTGGTGTCTTATATTTTACTATAATATCAAATAATTTAAATTTATGAATTGTTTTACCAGATTTGTAATACTGCACGCCTCTGACACCAGCAACCTTAGTTGCTGTTTTGAGGTATTGTTTATAATTGAATAAATTGAAATTGAAAATTGAATTGCCTTTGCTCTTTCACGTGCAACAAAAAACAAATATATTTTTTATTTATTCATCTGCACTTATCTGTTTTTCTGGAGACACATTATTAATACCTACTGTAAAATAAAAGTATAGAATTTAATTGGTGCACAGTGTAAGAGGGAAATTCAGGCGGCTATAAATTTAGTAAATGTGAAAAGAGCGCTGTATTTAAATAGCCGTCACTGGAAATTTTGAAATAAAACATAGGTATTACATTAATGTGAAACAAAAAACGGTTTTATTTTATATTTTTAAAATGTTGTTTCACATTGTCAATACTGAAAAAATAAATTCAGTTAAATAAAACATATAAAATAAATCTCGAATCAAAATTTTAACATTTTAATAAGAGATCCATTTCTTACATTAAACCAATTTCTCTCTGTAGGAACAGTAATATTATATTATATTAAAATTTACACCAAAATATTTAATTATTCGCACCCTTACGCATCTTTGCAAGAACGTCTCGCCGCCAACGTGGGGTTAACATCACAAGAAAGACTGTACCACGTAAGTGAATTAGTTGGTACATTCTGCTCATATCAAAATTTAACCCTAGATTAGTCGCGTCTCTCGTGTCGAGATCTCTGCTCTCCGTCTTTCCTACATGCATGTACATTATTTTTATATTAAAATAGGGATTTTGATCACTGCATAGATAGATACATCAACAAAATATAAAATTTAGACATAAATCTTATCTCAGAAATTGAAATAAATTTATTAATTTAGTAATGCTAAAAAAATAGGATTTTTTGCTTTTATATTTATGTTTTTGTATTGTTTTTAGTATTGAATTATCGTTGTTTTTAAATTTACTTTGACTTTTTTAGAGAATTTTAACTTTTGCTTTTTTTCCTCAAGACTAAGACATTTCTGGTAAGAGTGGAATCTTCGCTGGTCTATTTTCTTTTTAGATTTATATAGTGTATCTTCTTTTTCTAATGCATTGTATAATTTATAATAAATGTTTTGTCTTAATATGATGTGGAAAGACGTAAATAGTCAATGTAATAAAAATATGGCTACAAAATATCATCACATTTTTTTAAAATACAAATTGATTTGTTTATCATGTTATGTGAATGATGATTATGTTATGTTTCTGATGATAAGATGAGCAAAAAAATTATAAAAACCTTACTTTGCAATTTCATTGATGAGATATATATATATGATAATATTTTGAAAATGTAAGAATCATGAAAAGAAAACTATTAAAACAGGTCTATTTTTTTATTTTTAGCTGCGAAGTATGTACATATATGCGACAAAATAAAATATGTGACAAAAAGTAAAGTAAATCTTTCACAAAAAATGTTATTCGAGTCTGCCAGCTTTATTATCGTAGAATAATAATCGTTAAAAATAATATATTATTTGGAATCACTAATACTATTATCTTATAATATTACATCATCATAAGAACCTTGTACAGCTTGTACATCAATTTAGAATACAAAATACATAATAGAATTTTGATCTCGATTGAATTAACGTTTGAACAGCTACGATTGGTTGTAAACTACATCAATCCAACATACACAAAGTCTAGGTAGTGTGTACTTATGTTGAAGTGTATCTATTATTTTAATTAATTGAATAATATCTCCATTGAAGTGTGTAGCGCAGCGCCTACACCATGAATTACGTTCAAATCTTAAAGTGCTGCGTCTTCCGCGCTGAGGGGGTTGGGTATTGAATGTAAAGATAAAACAGCGCCGTTTGAAAAGGGTTAAAATATGATTACAAAAAAAACATACATTGCAATTTTGTTGTCAAATTTCTGTAGATAATAAAATTTATAAACAAATGGTAAATATATTTCTATTTTATGTGACAAAACGATATTATCACTTTGGCATTGATTTTTTATATATATATATATATATATATATATATATATATATATAAACGTTTCATCGGTTTTATAACAATAATGATGAGACTTGCTGTATTTTGTGAATATCTTCAACAAAGAAATTAAACCGTCAGCAATATAAGAATGATATAATATTTCTATTTTATGTGACAAAACGATATTATCGCTTTGGCATTGATTTTTTTTATATTTATATAAACGTTTCATCGGTTTTATAACAATAATGATGAGACTTGCTGTATTTTGTGAATATCTTCAACAAAGAAATTAAACCGTCAGCAATATAAGAATGACATAATATTTCTATTTTATGTGACAAAACGATATTATCACTTTGACATTGATTTTTTTTATATATAAAAACGTTTCATCGGTTTCATAACAATAATGATAAGACTTGCTGTATTTTGTAAATATCTTCAACAAAGAAATTAAACCGTCAGCAATATAAGAATGATATAAACATTGACTACAAGAAAACAATGTCCTGAAGACTCTCTTTCACAGTGCACCATTCACATGACAACAACGACATTCAAGATTTAAGCAAAGGTATCATAATTTTTTTAATTTGTTTATACAATTCATTCTTATATTTTTATTTAATTTTATAATTGATTATTTAATATCTTGTGGATTTATAAGTAAAGAATGGGCATTCCACTCTTTTCTGTTAATTTTCAAGAGTCTTCTAAAAAGCAGGTATTTTTAAAACCTCACATATACCTACCTAAGACGAACTTAAATCTAAAATCACGCATCCACCCTGAATGTCATATTTTTTATTGAATCGAACACATTTTGTATGGTGAGTTGGAAGAAATCAATATAGAGTGATTATCTCGCCACTTCATATCATCACATTTTTTCTTATATAAACTGATTTGTTGATTTTGTTATGTGAATGATGATGTGCAAGAACAATAAAATAAATAAATAAAAAAAATATTAATTAAAGTTAGTAAGCTGGCTACCTCATTTGTGGGATATGCCTTGATGATACAGCAGTTGTAACATAACATAACATAACATACATAGACAATTCACACAGATCGAGCTAGTCCCAAACTAAGATGAATCTTGTATTATGGGTACTAACTCGACGATATACACATATACAATGCACTACACACATATACATGTAACACCCAGACCCAGGACAATTTGAAAAAAGGTCATTCTTTACTTTGCCCTGGCCGGGAATCGAACCCGGGACCTCGTAACTCAAAGGCAAGAGCGTTACCTCCACGCCACACCGGCCGACTTAGTAGTTATATTTTAATTTACACTAAATCACTAGCGGAAAATAGAAGAAGCTAAATCTCTCCCTGTTTTCTTCAAATAAACATCAAACGACGATAAGATACGAACGAAAAATAAGTCAAAATAATTTAACATAATTATTTCGTATCAACAACACACTGATTTCAAAAGCCTCTATATCCATTTTGTTATCATTATTAATACTACATTATTATGTACTAGCTTTTATAACCCGGCATCGCTCGGGTTTAAAAACAGATAATCATCCAAATAAATGTGTTAAAACTACACAATCTTATTGAAAAAAGTGAAGTAAGCACTAACTACGTAAAACTGATTAAGTAAATAAAAAGTGCAAAACCTATATAAAAAAATTTCTTCCCAATTTCAAAACATGAAGTTTGTAATCACACACGTCAATATTAGTAGGTGCCTACCTGAAAAAAAGTAGGTACTTTAACCTCTTCCCAATTTAAAAACTCAGTGTTTAAAACCCACATCCCCTTATTTAAGTAAAAAATTAGGAAATGCCTATAACAGAAAAAAAACGGGTAAATGCTCTATTTTGAGAAAAAATAATAATAATTGGTTGGTTACCTACCAACATAGTTAAATAAAATTTCCCACATTTGAATTGGTATTTTAAGTTTTTATTTTCAGTTACTTAGATATTCAGATGTTTTGTCATTAGATTAAAAAATAAAAAAAATAACAAAACCCAGATAGGTATATCTTTTATAAAAAAAAATAACTACCAATAACATCAAAGTATGTTTATTATTCTATGGTAACAACCAAACGACCTCCTCAAACATGAATTGTCGTTTTACAGTTACTGGATGTTGGAAATTTAACATCCAGTAACTGTGTGCAAATTTGACTTCTGGTTTCAGTCTACATTTTTTTCAGTTTGTAATACTAAAGTAGCATTCACATTGCTTCACCTGTTCACATTTGTTCATCCTATACATTCACTGCCATCCGACACTCACGGTCATGTTGTATGTAGTTTGACGTCGTAAAAATAAATGAAAAATAGCACTTAATAAAATTTAAATCAAATGAATAAAATTCACGAAAGTATGATAATTTGGTACACGATTCTGACTTTCAATACAAATTCATAGAGAATAAGACAAATTAAAGGATAAAACTTGTTTATGGTCGTTTCAGTGAAAGGACCTTTCGTCAACATTATGTCGGGTAGTAATCGGTTTCATCCGGAATCGCTAGTGATTGATGAAACGATTGACTATTGATGAAACGCCTGTTCACACCTTTTTATTTTGGAGGATCATCCAGAGTGATCACTGGAAGTGAACAAATGTGAGCGCTCCTTTAGATAATCAGATGTTATGTCATTTAATTAAAAAGGATTAAGTACCGGTAACAACTAAGCATATTAATTATTATTCACCGGGAGCAACCAAACATTTTCCTCAAACATTAATTGGCGTTTACAGATTGGAAATTTGAAATATATTTACGGTGTACAAAATTGACTTCTAGTTACAGTCTACAAATCTAAATTATTATGTTTCAGTCAGCTAATTTAACGTCTAGTTACACCTTGAGTATTATGCTTTAAGTCTAAGATCTATTTAGCACCAAATTATTATTATGACATATATGTCATAATAATAATCTGCTCTATGCGTGCCAAAATCATGCATAAATAAGCACGTATTACCAAACGGATTCAATGTAGGATATACCAAAAACTTATTTTAAATAGAATCTGCAATCCAATCTACTGATGTTGGTGTGATATGTATTATCAATAACAATTATTTATTTTTCAGGTACTGATTTTAAAGTAACGAATACTCATAAAACCATAATAAAGTAAAGATTAATAACCATAACCAATAACCAATTTTCTGGCAACATTTATTTTCTAGCAACCCAGGGAGGCGTTCAAACAGTCACCGAGTGATCACTCGACGACGCTCTATCCGTTCACGCGCCCGGAGCGAGTCACCCGACGACTCGCACTGTTGCGTTCAGGCATGTCGTCGGGTGATCTACCGAAATCATAGCAAGATGATTATCACTCTGACAGTTACCTTGACGTTTGAGTGATGACGGTTGCCAAAACAATTGCGAAGTTAATCGTAATTATGGTGTATTCTTGTCTTATATAATTACTACTACTACTATACTATACCCTCACGCCATGTCCCAGGAGGGGTAGGCAGAGAGAACGGAACGCCATATAGATCTATCCTTACATACTTCTTTCGCTTCCTCTACATTCATCCAGTTTCTCATACATGCACGCTGATTTCTCTTACTCAGCACGCGTCCGTCCTTAAGAATTTGGTCCACGTGATCAAGCCACGTGGCTCTTGGACGTCCGCGCTTTCTCACACCCCTTCTTTCAGATAAGTACATCCTCTTCGTCATCCTTTCATCTTGCATTCGCTCAACATGTCCAAACCATCTCAACTTGTTTACACGCATTCTGTTCACAACACTCCTCTCACATCCGCTCATTCTCCTGATATCCTCATTCTTCACTCTATCTCGCAACGTTTTACCAACCATTCTTCTCAGTGAACGCATCTCTACAGCATTTATTCCACTCTCATCCTTTTTCAACCACGTCCAAGTTTCGCTTGCAAACATAAGTGTCGGTATATAATTTTTCAAAACAGAAAATCATATTTTTTTAGTTCAAGAAGTGAAATGAAAGAGAAATTAAAATAGTTAGTGCAGATTTTAGTGAATAATTTATTTTTTACGGTTTGTTTAAATATGCATTATCCTAAAAACATTCTTAAAGCAAAGCCAATTTAACTATTCAAATTAAAAACGTAATCAAGTAAAGCATGACGCACTACCGCGAATGAATCTTACGAAAATGGCGCCAGTACGATGACATTTGGGATGTGAGCGCCCTTGAGGTGGATTTTTTTTCACAAAACGGCGCTTTACAAATCATCCAAATAATAATAATAATATAAAAACGCTCAAAGTTGTTCACGATTATCCGGGGTGCCATTCACCACTCATTGCAACTTCATGGTCGCTCAGGTCACTGAACATCGAGCGATATTTATGTTACCCTGAACGCCTCCCAGATAAAGCGTTGGATTTTGACATTTGTGGCACTTATATGACAGTTTTGAGATGTTTGCATTTAGAACGTATAATATTCTATAATTATTTTGAATTTAGAATACCCCAGTGAAATTTAAAAATACCGCAAACCAAACAATAATAATTTTATTATGTGAAATTACAAATCGCGGTCTTAATTCTTTATTTGAAATGTAATTATATTCCTAAAATAGATGTTACACAAATGACGTTTTATATTTAGCTACAATTTTATTTTTGGAGTGAGACATTGCCTTAAAACGGAATTATAAAGCTGGTATGCAATTCTAACAATTTACTTTATCAATAGCCAATATCTTAATATCTAAACTTTGAAAATCTCATGTTTTTAGATGCTTGTTTTGAATAAATGAAATACTTCTAATGAAACAAATAGATGGAGGCATAATATGTGGTAATATATTACAAAAGTGCCTACTTAAATTATCACCGTATTATGTTAAATGCAAGTTTACTTATGTTATCTATGGGTTAATTAAAAATGAGAAAAATGAGGCACATGAGATGATTAAAAATGATATATTTCATGCCATTGTATTTGAGTTGGATCCCAGTTTTTGATAAAACAGATAACTATATTTTGAAATAAAAAGGAACTCTGAATATCTTACAATAAAATAAAAACATGTATTAATAGTATCGTTGTCGATATATAAGATTTTTTTAGATTTTGGAGTTTAGCATACTTCGACAATAGAACATTGAAGTATCACTGAATTAATAATTCTATGTTTTTGATATAACAGATAACTATATTTTGAAAAACTCTAAACATCTTACAATAAAATAAGAAGACGTATTAATAGTATCGTTGTAGATATATAAGATTTTTTAAGATTTTGAAGTTTAGCATACTTCGACAAAAGAACATTGAAATATCACTGAATTAATAATTCTATGTTTTTGATATTACAGATAACTATATTTTGAAAAACACTAAACATCTTACAATAAGATAAGAACATACAAATCACAAAACAAACAAACAAATGAACCAATGTACCAACCTAAATATTAATGTATTGGATTCTATGTCATTCATGTCGGCCAATGTGAAATTAGCTCAAGATGTCAAAAATATGCAATTTTAACTCGCATAATTCAGGAGTTTTTATCATAACCAAACACAATAATTTATAACCAAAATAATCCCCAAATGTTTAGTTTCAGTACTGATGTATTTCTCGTTACATCCATTGTGAAATTAATTCAGTACATTGAAAAATGTTCGACCATGAATATTGCTACTTACAAAAACTTTCATAGATTTTTCCATACAAATTTTATTATTATAATTTCTTTGTCAATACATAAGATATTTTAAATGTTTTTGGCCTTGAACGTGCCCAGGAGATGAGACCTCGTATAGAGTGTATTATTTTACTTCTGTCTTTCCTTATTTCAGAGTCCATTGAGGACATACGAACTAACGAACGCTTTAGAATATTTATGTGTGGATGATACATTTCATTTGATATGATAAATCTTTCTAAATTCTCTGTGTTTGATATAACAGATAACTATATTTAGAAATAAGAAGAAACTAAGAATATCCTACAATAAAATAAGAACACATATTGTCGATTGTTGTAGATAATATGAGATTTTTGTGATTTTACAAAACATCAACAAAAGATTGTTGATACATCATGATTTATAAATTCAATCTTTATAAAAGAATACTTATTAAATGTTTTCAGCTCGCATACTGGATGAGACATATCGTAAAGAGGACATAAAAGTCAAAAAACAAACAAACTAATGAACCGATGTACCAACCAAAATATTAATGTATTGGATTCTATGTCATTCATGTCGGCCATTATGAAATTAGCCCAAGATGTCAAAAATATGCAATTTTAACTCGCATAATTCAGGAGTTTTTATCATAACCAAACACAATAATTTATAACCAAAATAATCCCCATATGTTTAGTTTCAGTACTGATGTATTTCTCGTTACATCCATTGTGAAATTAATTCAGTACACTGAAAAATGTTCGACTATGAATATTGCTACTTACAAAAACTTTCATAGATTTATCCATACAAATTTTATTATTATAATATCTTTATCAATACATAAGATATTTTAAATGTTTTTGGCCTTGAACGTGCCCAGGATATGAGACCTCGTATAGAGTGTATTATTTTACTTCTGTCTTTCCTTATTTCAGAGTCCATTAAGGACATACGAACATACATACGAACGCATTAGAATATTTATGTGTGGATTTGTTAAGCTAACGTACCGTTAAGTGAGACACTGAGTGAGCGAGTGAGTAATGTTATTTGTATACATTTACCTTAGTACGAGCTTGGGTTAAGTGGTTTCCTTATTCCATTACCTATTTAAGTGAGCATTATGAATCTCTATGAATTATTTACACGTTACTATTATTATTATTATTATTAGAGACACATATATGTACACGGTACAATTTACAAAATTATAAAATACTGGCTTGGGAGACATCCATTTGTAATCACATGTTGGAATATTCCAAAAACTAACTGAATTTTGACAAATTTCAATACAAAATTTGAATTTCTGTCTTATTTTACGTTCTGCCTTTTTCTGTTAAATGCAGTTTCTAGAACTCAACAAAAAAAATAATTAATCCACTCCATTTTCGATTTCAAACCACACATGTATAATTAACTTTAATATCTATACATGTAGGTATATATCTTCAATTATTTTATTTGTTTATTATGACCATTAGATTTTTTATTTTATTTGATGTGTTAGTTGTAAGATATTGGGTTTCTGCGATACATTCACCCTTTGCACGAAATTATTTGTTCAGTAGTAATGTTGTAATTTTTTCAATTGAATACTTTTTGGTTTGATATGAAACTCTACCTATATTTTAAAACTATATTTTTAATACGATCGACTTCAGACTATTACTTCGAGTGGTTAACCCTTTTAAAGTAAAAATATCAAAATGAAATAATTTATGCTTATAAAAAACAACGAAAGATGCCGGTAATATTTTATTCAATTAATTATTACCGTGTAATATAAGTGTAATATTTGAAAGCAATTTCTTAAAATAGTCTAATTAAATTTCCAAATATGATCATAGGATATGTAACTTACCAATGTAGAACTGAACTAGATGGATGTAAATACATACCTGAAACATAAAGAAAAAATATACATTAAAATACTAATTCAGGAAAAAGATAAATAAATAAAGATAAATTGATTGAACACCTGTTTTTAACAGGACACTCGGAAATGTATCAAAAGCGTTTCAATACTTTTATACTTTACTTTAGTACACGAAAATGAAAAAGCATTCTGTTCCATTCAAATTTTCTCAAAGTTATTTGAATGCAATTGAAATGCAGTCAACTCAAGTAAAATCACAAACTTACTGACCTACAACGACTAAGCTTTTAAACTTCTTGTGTAACAATTGAACCAATCGTTTGCTCAAGGCACCAGCAAGAATACCTGCTGGTTAGAAAACCAAATTGGAAGAAAAATGGTTCGAAAAAGAATTAAGAATGTGATGTGTTGGTTTGATCGTTCCAGTTTAAACACCCATGCACACAGTAAAAATTGAAATATTATATTTCAAAATTTATATATTACCTACTTTTAACAGCCAAAAAAATTAATTTTAACTAAAAAATAGGTCAAAATGTATAAATACGAGTGAATATAAAAAAAAAAACGAAAAAAAAAAATTGGTTCGTGGAATACACGGCAAAGAAGTGGTCTCCTGTTAGTATTATAGTGTACTATAAAAATTAAATACTTTTGACATCTTAAATTCAGCAATGAGGCTTGCCACTCATCCTCATTCGTTGAAAACCTTGTTAGTTTTATCAAATTATGCGAAATTCCATTTATATGTTTGTTACAAGTTTACAACATAAAGAACAGATCGGAGTTGATACAATACTTAACTGTAAGTCAATCCACATGAGAGTTTAAACAAGAGCAAAGGGGAATGTTAATATTTATCCTGGCAATGCTGACGTCACAAGATATTTTCCAAAATTCATACAAACTTAAGAGTGAAGAAAAGTAAGTAGTGTTGGTAGTATGAACTGAACGAGAGAAATCACAAGAATCTTTCAGTAGTAGTAGCTTACTATACTCCTTGAAACTTTCATACACAAGAGCAGCTTTCAGGGAGTGGAGTGAAGAGACTACGAAAAAGTTTAACGTCGAAATGTTTTTAGTAAAGTTGTTCCAAAACTAGACTAACACTGAGGCGTGCTTTCATGTCAAGAGGATGGATGAAATATATGGATTGCGTTATGTTATAATGTATCAAGCCACACCAACACCATTTTTGTTTGTTTTGTAGTAGTTTTTGTATTTTTTTTTTATTCAATAAAATAAACATACTTTCAAAAGGGGCATTGAAGAGAGTGTAGCTTAAAAGATTCCCACGACGGCGGTTTTAGCCGGTCGGTCCTTCAGACCTGCCCAATGGCCCGCCCGTGAGGACAATTTTGGTTAGAATGTGCGAATAAATAGGAGTCTATGACTCCTGAAATATCCGGGTGTGAGGTGGGTCTCTCTTCAATGTTTTGTAGTAGGTATATATGTACGATGATTTTTGGCGCCGTTTAATTGAGTTTCCATGTCAAGGTTACGGAAAATTCTGTTAAGAGAGTGATATCTTCAGTTTGCTCCCGAAAGTTGTTATTTATTGCTTGATCTGAAAATGTGTTTTGTTATATATTTCCTTCTCTTAGCTAGAGGGACATCTAAGGAGTGAAGTCAAAAGATCCCCACATGACGGCATTTTGGGCAGCGAGCCTTTCAGGCTGTCCACTATGGCACCCTCGGTGTAGACAAAATTTGATTTAAGTGTAGAATTAAGGATAAATTGGAGACCTAGGCTTTTGCGGTATCTGAGTGGACGGTGGGTCTCCTTTAATGATTGCTTTTTCCTGACATCCTTGAGGAGCTGATTCTAGTGACGAGTCCAGCAATGCGTTGGCTATTTTAATCTTGTCTAGCATTTTGGTGGATATTTTTGCTGAGCGTAGGTATTAAAGATGTTTTGAGAACACAGAACATATGCATCCAATATTTTCTATATAGATACATAGAACCCTGTTGAAATAAGGTGACGATCTGTAATAATAATGTTGTAACGGATATGGATAAAATATTTGGATAAAGTTTCCCAACAATATATTAAATGGGAGGCCTATGACCAAGGCTAGACTTGAGAAGGTTGCCTGATGATCGCGGAGTATTGAATTTGTTCCGCAAGAATATGATATCATAAAATGAATATTATACTTCAACCCTCACCCTCTATTGAAGAAAAAATAAAACATAGATGTTGATACTGTATTGAAAAAAAAAACGACCTAATTAAACTTTTCTTATTCTCGATCCGACGACAACGGTGAGATTCAAAGAATATTTTTTTTTATATTAGCATCAAATTATGTCGGGAAACTTTGAAAAGTTTTGCAGAAAATTATATTCATAGAGTAGTAGTTGGAAAGGTAGACTTTAGTGGTAGGTATATAATAAAAATAAAAGAAATTCCTTTGAGTTATCGAAATTTCGAGATATACCTAATAATGTAGTTTTGGAGAAATTATCGTGTTTTTGTGGATTTGATTATTTCTCGAATTATTCAATAATACAGTAAAAACGTTTGTATTTACTCATTCTCATTTAAATATTAAATTCATCAACTGTATAAGTAAAGTTATATAGGTACATGTTCAAATTTTTGTCCAATGTTTAAATTACATATTTATCTAACTAATCTTCCGTAATCCTATTACATAATAAAATTGTAAACAAATTTTATTTAGAGGTTTTTTCGAGTGTTCGATATTTGGCTTCAGATGTTTATTCATTTTCTCGAGAAACAATTATCTGAATGAATAAGAAAAAGAACAACGATGAAACCTTTTTGCTGGTAAAGGAAACGTCTAGAAAGTTCCAGGATACGACAGTAGATGAACTTCGTGTCGAAGTTCAGACAAACTGGCTTTGGATGCTTGTTTCGATGTCAGGGTGAATGCTACAAAGGACATAAAATCAGAATGCAAACAACTTGAACCTAATAAATAAAAAATGCATAGAATTTAAAATAAACCCACATACTTCCTCAGACATTCTCCAAATAAGCATAATGCTTGTGTTTTGAAGGTTGAGTTAGTCAACAGCGGGTGGAATCAAACTCGGGTCTCTCGATGGAAAATCCAAGACTCTTCCATCTGGCTACCGACCATCTAAGAGAAGACCTTTATAGACTGACATATCGACCGTCCAGATCCATAACTCAACAAGTAGAAATGTCTTGTACTCGAGAACTTGGCATTTTTGTAATTTTAGTATATTTATACATATTATGTTTTCCAAACACAACAGAAGGTGAAATCATAGATTTTTATATATAATACCTAGATGGAGTACTCGTATGTATTTTCATTGTAATAAAGTGAGGCACCATTTTTCGGCACTTTTGACAGAACGGTTGGCGAAAAAAAGTGTGGTAAATCGCTAAAAACGTCGATAGGAACTTCAAAAAATGTCCAATTTCGTTTATACAAATGTAAAAATGATATATTTTTATAAAAAATGCGAGAAATAGTTCATAAAATGTAGGAAACACCACACGCTTTCGCCAACCGTTCTGTCAAAAATTCATAGATTTTTTGCCTCACTTTTGTAAACGAGTCAGGGTTCTAGGTTTTGTATGGAATTATGTGGGTGAAATATGCTTAAAAATAATCGCACTGTTAAAGACATAGTACGTTGTCTTTGTTCCGTTCAATAATTTAGCGATTCGAAATATTTATTTATGGAATTGAAAATAGGTAGGTACCTACATTGTTTTTCCCATAACTAAATTTTTGAAATATTAAGGGAACCATGCATTCTTATAGTATTTGTTTACGAAATTGATAGAGTGGAATTTCAAATGTTCCAAATTAAGAACTTATAGAGTAATGGAACAATGGAGTCGATGTGCAAAAATATAAACAAACTAATAAATATGAACAGGCACAGGTAGGTATATAAAAAATTTCAAATACCGATATCAAAAAATACCGTATCTTACTTTGTATTCCATAATTGTCGCCTAGCTTACAGTGGCGTACCGCGTCAGTCTGTCATTTTGAATAACATCAATATTTTCTAATATCATTTTCACACTTTAAATGTCAAAAAGGAAGTTCAAAAATCAGTCTGCAAGTCGTCATACGTGAGCCGACGTGACATTTTTCTTCAGTTGCAAATACGAACTTCTGACAGTATTAATCTCAACAAACGTCAAACGTGAGGTAAAATCATAATATTGAAATTCAAATATAGAATAGAACGTTTTCGTTTTTTTCAGTTTCTTTTTAAATTCTATTCTACTTGACAAGCGGCAACATAGTACTGTTTTGAATGTACAGAAGAAACCACAAAAGTCACATTTTATAAGATTTAATTTAATTAAGGATTTAATTATGTGAATCCATGAAGCACCCAGTCAAGCATTGGTCTCCCTTTCTTTTCTGTAAAATTTTGAGTGTCCTGTAAAAGTTGATCAGGTTTTCGAAGATATAAAGACATTTTACATCTTAAATTTGGCGTTGACATATGCCACCCACAGTTTTCAACAAAACATCACGTAAGAAAATTAATAAGTATTTCACAGATTGAATAATCCAGCGATGAAGTTTGCCACCCAATTTGATCGAACTAATTTTATATTGGCATGGAGAGGACAGCTTACATGTTTGTCACACGGAGTTGATCTGCTGGCTACCTCACTTGTAGAAAATGGCGTGATGCTATGAGAAAATGAATGAATTGACTTATCTAAATTAAGTTTTAATCTTAAACTTAGATTGAAATATATACCTATCTATATCTCGATTTTTCTAAATTCTAAAACAAATTTGAATAACAATAAAAATAATGCGATACAATAAAACAATAAAAAAAACACATTGACAATACAGAATACAAAAAAAAACATCATTCACGAGAATCACAACGATGCTGATAGAAACAAACAAAAGAATGTCGACGACTGAGTGAGAGTGAAACAAAAAACATAACAAAAGAATACCGATGGTGAACCTCAATTTTCCACCTGATATTTTTTTTTATTATTTCATATAAACTAGTTTCAAACTCGTTTTCGCTTACAATATTGGTCATACAATCTACTGAAAACGCTATTTTTGGCAAATTTCAGAATCTTGTTACTAGTATAAGCTATCAGAACCTGGAAGGTTGGTACTGTAGCTTATATTTATTTTGATTTAATGTGTCGGTGCAATCGTAGTAGAACTCCATAATAATGCGCCTTTGCGATAAACTCGCCCTCTGTATATTGATTGTATTTAATTTGAATGTATACCTTTTATGTAATTATTTTTAATCAATGTTCAGTAAAGAATCAATAAATAAATAAAATAAATAAGGTTATTAAAAAAAATATATCTGGGTTTTGTTATAAACCTAAATACCTTTCACAGTAAGCTAAAAGTTTGTGTCGTAAAAGGGGAGTTTGCCGGCACCTGGAATCGAACCCCACTGAAATAAGAAATGAATTTAAATACATATGTTTCTTTCTACTATAAATTATTGATCGCGAGAGAGACATCTTTCGACTTATGAGGTCATTATCAATCTTATTAAAATTACTTTAAAAAAAGTTGGGAAGCTTTAGAGCGATTACCAAGGTAACAGCCGTGAAGGTAGTACAAAAACTTTGATGCATACACAATAACGTCAAAAAACTACCTGGCTACCCCACTTATGGTATATGCCGTGATGATATAGTAGAAGTAGATTTTACCCTAAAGAATTATCGAGGGAATGAATATACGATAGAAATACCATGATGAAAATAAAATCAAACAAATATTGACATTTTGACGAAGTTAACATATTCTCTCAACAATTCGATCGTCACGTGAGACACGTAGTCTAGGTGACTATTGGAAGGTACTTAACTATATTTCTCCCTAACTCGACACGATATGAAAATACTATAAATCTCTGGGTATTGTTTTTTTTATCCGTTTATACGACTGTTCGAAAAATTAACATCTGTAACCATCTTCGATCTTCTAAGCAAATTTTACATACTCCTTTAACGTTTATGGTCGATCGATTGGTTTTAAAATATCACATTTAAAATGGGAGCATATAAGGTAAAATCAGGAAAGTTAATAAAAACTATTTTTTTTTCTTCAAATTATTTAAGAATATGCTAAGCTAACAAAACCTTTACGTTCCATCATGAAATAATATGTTATTACTTGGTTTTACAAGAACTTTACTAAAGTTACTTTACGAGTCTCGACATGACTGTAATGTATTTTTAAATACGTTTTAAACTGAGTTCCAAAATTATTATCATTCCCGATAGGTCCATAATTTCTATAGAAATATAAGACAATATTAAAACGTTTTCTACCTATACATTTTTGTATTTGTGTGCAATTCCAGGTAATGCAGCTAGTATTTATAGAGTCATAGGTAGGTTATGTATTCTGCGTGTCACGTGTGTTTATTAAAACTTTATCAATGCAGGGGAGATGTTTATATGTAAGTTCATACATTATAAAGAGAAAAAAACTTACGTTATGTACGGATAGGTTGTTAGCGAGCCAACGATTTGAAAAAAAAACGATGGAGATTCAGAGATGTTTGCATAGTATTTCAAAACATAAACACTCTGAGCTAACAAGCCAATGGTCTAAGGTTCTTTTTTTTGGAATTGTATTTACAAAGGAAAGAAGTGTTTAAATTTTGTGATGGTCTATACATCTTTCATCTGTCTCTACTATCACAGTTTCCCGACAGAGGGGTAGCCAGTGCATTTACTGTATACCCCTGGTGAAAATTCAGATCGTCGTCCAAAAATGATGAAAATTAAGGACATACATACCAGAAATATGACATATTCAGGATAAGTACCAATTTTGTGATAAAGAACTCGAATTTTGAATCTGCTCCCATAGATCCCATGGATGGTATAAGGTTCGCTTCGGGTTCGTTGGGAATCCCTTGCCTATTATACCGTTAGGCTGCTAGCTCGTCAACTGATTACCCCTCAATACTGCAAGAGTATTTTACGTGATAACTTTGACAGAATGTATTAAGCACGTTTTTATGTTATTTTATTTTTTTGGAGACGGAAGTGCATGGAGAAAATTAAAGTATATTCGGTGACCCGCAGGGGTTTCGAGATAAGACGTATCCGGTTTCTTTAATTCCTTTCTGTTTGTTTTATTATGCGCGTGTAGGTAAAATAATAATCAGTCACAAAATATAAAAGAACATTGTAATTTTGAATAAATATAAGGTATACTCATCCATCACATCAACCCCCAGAAGTGGGGAAATAAGTGAATTCAAAGCATGTTGTAAACAAATCAATATACATACTGTCTTTTCCATTCTATGATAAATTATTTTTTTGCTATCTATTGACCTAATGCAGTGCTTCGCAACCGTTGTGCCGCGGCACACCAGTGTGCCGTGAGCCACATACAGGTGTGCCGCGGTCAAATATAATATTTTTGAAATTTTTCAATTTTTCATTATGTATTAAATACACAATGACAAATAATTTTTCAGAATATTGTATAGAATGATAATTATATTAAAAATAATTATTATATAAAAAAATGTTTTAAAATATGTGTATCAATTTAATACCTATATATTTGAGCTTTTGGTGTGCCGTAAATGAGAAAAGGTTGCGGAGCACTGACCTAATGGACAGGTAATGCAGTGCGAAATTATTAGTTTAAACGAAATATGTTCCAAAATTTATAATAGAAATTTAAATAATATGCTGTTTCACTCCATAAAATTAATATGGTAATGGTTTTTTTCCTACTAATCCTGAAGTGTAAGACATCCCTTAAACCTCACAACGCCATAAAACGACTCTTACAAAAAAATCAAGGCAAGCTGCACAAATTTCTGAATGTGTTATGATCTGCAGCTTGCCTAAGCTAAAGAGGTAATCCATTCCAGATGTTGGGTCCTGCCACATTAAACCCATCTATTTATTGCAGATCTGTGTCTCTCATTAAAATATCACGCATCTAATAGTATCATCCGTATGTTCTTATATGGAATTAGCTGGGTATGGATAGTAATAATAATAAATATTATGATAGTAGTAAATAAACTAACGATGCATTAGCAACCAGCTGTAATAATTTATTCGGTAACCTTGTAACGTCGTCGTTAGAGGGAGGGAAGCATCATCAAACACACATATAAAAATAAATTATTTCGGTTCATAGGTAGGTTCTACCTACTTTGTCTAATATATTATCATAAGTACATATTAGGTATATCCTTGTAAAAATGAAAGATGGCATAGCTTGACAAAGCTAACAACGGTAGCGGAAGTAAAAGGAATTAAAACTGAACAAAATATGAACAAACTAAATTATTTTATTTTAGTGTGATGGTTTTCCACAAAATATTGCCTTTAAAAATAAATAAATAACTATTAAGACATTTTTTCATTTTAAATTCAGCGTTGAAGTTCGTCACCAATCCTGAATGTCTGATTTTTTGTAGGCTCGGTAAGTGCAGCTTGTATGTTTATTACATGCAGCCGGTCTGCTGGTTACTCCAATCCTGGGATATGAGGTATGGTATAGTATAATTGTCAATTGTTTTATGAATAAATAAATAAATATAATAATATTTAAGTATTTTGAAAAAGGTTTAAGTTACTTATTGGTAAACGAACAAATACACCCTGAAGACTTTCAAAGATGAAGTATAGTGAGACAGTCAAATAATGGATCTGCTGCTTGGATGTCCAAGACTCTACTATTAGGCTTCCAAAAAACGGATTTTTTGTCATTCAAGAAGCTGAATTATTTCTAATATAAGTAACCTGTAATCGATCTATGTCAAGTTACATTTCTACTAAATAAACATTACAATACCTGATTCTATAGAGACAGTTTGTCATGCAAGAAACCTTGAATTTAAAAAATTCAATTGAATCAAATCGAATGCGTTATTATACATTGAACCACGTAGCCAATCTATAAATAATTCTATACTTACCTACATTTTTTTTCACAGTTTCAAGCTATGCTATATTAGCGCCTATAACTCGATAACAAATATATTGTATTACTAAGGTATTTGTTAAATAAATAATTTATTGTTAAGTTAACCTAATGCAAGGCGGTATATTATAATGTTATAAAATATTAACATTATTATTAGTTTTAATATTCTACCAATATAATATGTATACTATAGAAGGTATAATACGGTAGTAATGTAGTATCATGGCTTAATATTGTATGTGCGTGTCAATTATATTTCAATTAAGATACAAATACCAAAAAGTATATTGTTGTATTCAGTACTACATACTTACAGTTGCTATTAGTGATGCAAAAAGTAGTATATTTGACCGAATATTATGCAAGATCATGTACCGAATATTCGGCGAACATTCGGCAAAATAATAGTGAGAGTTTGCGGTACTCCCGACCGCGAATCTTCGTGTAGGTACATCATATACATATTATGTACTAGACTTGCAGCGCGGTACATTTTTTCAAAATTTTTGTGTAACAACATTAATAATAACAATACATTTAAAAAAAAAGATATATCTGGGTTTTGTTTGTTATAAACCCGAATACAACCTTATACACCTTTCACAGTAAGCTACTAAAAGCTTATGTCGTGAAAGGGGAGTTTGCCGGAACCTGGTATCGAACCACAGACCCCTTGTTCACGAGGCCGAGACTCTACCTCCAGGCTACCGACGAACTTGAATAATAAATGAATAATAAATATATTGTGTTCAAAATATACATTCTTATATTATTTTGCTAAATAAATGAGATATGAACATCAATAATATAATGTTGTTTCACTCCATATCAAATTTTATTAATTTATTAATTAGATATTTGAGGATTCATAAAATTATGCATCTGCAGCTGACAGTGAAATATCAACAATCTACAAGTTATTAATTCTTTCCAGTTTTAGATTTAAACTATTTGGCAGAACACCGAATAATAGACTAAATATTCGGTATTCGGCCGAATAGCAACAATTTTGCCGAATAGATAAAATACCTAATATTCGTTGCATCTCTAGTTGCTATACCAAATATCAAGTACTGTACTACGAAAGTTACAGCTACGACTGCGGAAGCTTTGTATACTTACCAATATGAGTAGAGTGTAGGTAATAATATACATACAACCTGAGTTCTTTTGCTACTCACATGCACGAGGAAATGAAAAATATCCTACCTGCTCGCCCACCCTGAAAGGGGTGCGAGTGGAGACATTTTATTTACGCGGACGTGTGTTTGAAATTATTATTAATAATTTTCAAGTTTAACAAGTGAAATTTATTAATATGGTCCAAGTTTGACAAGTGAAATTTATTAATAGTTTCCAAGTTTAACAAGTGAAATTTATTAATAATTTACAAGTTTAACAAGTGAAATTTATCAATAGTTTCCAAGTTTAACAAGTGAAATTAATTAATAGTTTCCAAGTTTAACAAGTAAAATTTATTAATAATTTCCAAGTTAAACAAGTGATCAATAAAAACAGTTGAAAAGAAAAGGTTTATCGCTCTTTGAGAACTTAAAACATAATGAATAGGACATAGGACATTAAATATATTTAATTTAGCAATGAGGTTTGCAACCCATTCTTATGAATTTCGAAATCCGAATTTTTATATCAAAATGACTGATACGTCCATCCTGATTTTTTTATTTTTATGGCATGAAGAATACGGTGATTAAATTTATAGAATGCAGTTATTCTGCTGACTACCCACTTCTAGAAGATACAGTGATGTTCAATTAGATAGAAATAAATCTGTAAGATTAATTGGAAGATGTCATGACAATGAGATAAGTTTTGCCATTTGTACCTATAACTTCAAACGTGTTATATTTCTTTTTTATAAAAAAAAATAACCGATGAACACTGAAAACAAAATCAAATAAGTATGAAGTAAATAAGGATATATTTTTTGCATTTTTTCATTATTTTCAAATGTAAATGAATTTCGTTTTAACAAATCGTGTAAACTGAGGACACGTTGCGTGAAGACACATATAGACTTCTTAATATTAGTACAACAGTCAAAATAGTGAATAAACGCGTATAATCAAAACGAATTAAATACCTATGAATAACAATAATAATAATAATATGAACGCGGGGTTAATAATAAAAAATGCCTTGAAAACACACAATTCATGCGGATAAATATGCACGTATTTTTACACGGAACCCTTGAAGTAAAAATATTTTTTCAGAAAATTAATATATGAAACACATTGGTGTGTGAAGTTTTCGTGATTTTTTAAACTTGATTTTTTCCTTGTTATGTTTATTCATTATTAAAAGTCACAAGTTTTGACATTTTAAGATGGATCGTGGTATTAAAAAATATATAATTATTCAAAAATTAAAAATAGAGAACCAGTTTACCGAATAATGTATTAACAAAAATTACTTCTTTTAATTTCAAATATGAATAAAATGTGATGCAAATAAAATTTTCACCCATCTATTTCCTGATATGAAATAGGTCTCCCCCCGTTTTCATAAGAATTCGAGCTTCCAGTAAAAGATAGGTGATCGTAACACATCATGTAAAGGACAATACAAATCTTTTTAATATCTTATTTTTTAATTTCGCGGAAAAAAACACAAATCTATTTTTGATTTGAAAAAATGTACAAAAATGTAAATTATTCGAAGAACTGAGATAATATTTCTAAGAATATGAATTATCACTCGAAGCTCCTGAAGTTTCAAGGGCAATTTCTTGTAAAAGCTCAATAAAGTAAGTTGTCATTTCTTGTTAGTATGATATCACCAAAACCTTTTAATGTTTTTTTTCGTAAATTTTAGATAATATTTCCAAGCTTCTTATTTGATATTCATTCAGGGACTGGCTTGCGTTCATTTATCTCTTTCAAAGTAATTTTATATATATACTATATGCAAAGTATGTGGTTTTTTATACAACACAACCGGTTTTGATAAAATATTTTTCAGTATATACATTTGGGAAATGTTATTAACAAGGATTGAAGCATTAATGATACTACTAAAAAAATTGTCTACGTGCGACCAAAAGTTTCGACAGGGGTCCTGTCATTCACAAGCGCAATATTTGTCAATAAGCTATCTACTATAATCTATTGATATGCAACCTATGGCATACCGGTTTTAGGTTATCACAAGCAAAAAGGTTGTGGGTCAATAGATTATAGAATCAAAACAATTAGCTCCACAAAAATATATAGGTATCAAAATGGATTTAAAATGTTCCTTTCCCATATTTTCCTGAGAGCCGTAAATGATTGAAAGAAAAATTAGCTTCACGAATGTTAACTCCAAAGATCTGGGGTACAAATTCAGTTTCTGAGGAGTTAAATCTCCTTAACTTAAATATATATTCCAATATTTTTGTAGTATTCTATGCCAACTGAGTTGACTCATTTCACAACATTACTTAAATGCAGATATCAAAAACATAGCATAAGGTAACATGCATAGACAATTCACACAGGTAGAGCTAGTCCCAAATTATAAGATAATATGATTTTGTATTATGGATACTTACGCGACGATGTAAACAATTCATTGTGAAAAAGGGGTATGGTTAAAAAGAAAATTACCTTTTTTAAATTTAATTATTTATCCTGCAAAGAAAAACAGTGTATGTATAAACCGAAGGAAAGTCAAGAGACAATAATTAATGTAGAAAGTGAAAACAAATTATCCCCTTCTCCGTAAAGTCCTAATTAATCTTTATTATCTTCTGTACAAGTAAAAGCAGAACATATACGCATCAGAATCACGTCGCAGTCTTTATCTGTAGATCAATTTAAATTAAAAAGTAAGAAAAGGGAAGAAAAAACTTGTCCTAGAAACGGAATGATGAGACTGTTGTTGTGAGGTGGTGGAGGAACGTCTCTAAATTAGGTATGTAGCGGTGGAGGGAGATGGAAGGATAATCAAAAGAAGAATAAGAATGAGATGAAAGAAACAAAAAGAATAAGAAACATCGAGAAAATGTTTTCTGCAACATTATTAGCATGCAAAATGTAAAAAGAACATTTTGAAAATCGAACGATTGTTCCTGGTTTCAGAACTGTAGGTAGAATTAATTCACTGTGTATTACTTATATTGTCTTAACTGTTTATGTTATGTCATAACATAACTGTTAACGTAAGTAAAAATAAAATAAAAACATATATTATATTCCATTTAACAGTACTATCATACTGATTGTTGCTAAAGTACTAAGCCGATGAATATATGCTCATTCATCATCGCCCTCAACACTCCTCTCGGGAGCACAGGGCAGAAACCAGCCTCCTCCATTCAGAGCGTCACTGCGCCAATTGCGTCACTCCCTCCAAGACATTCCTTGCGCTCTGATAATGCTCATTACACATCTTTAACTAAAAATATTTGTCTTGTCTGGAAAACAATATATTCTAATACAGAGATTTTGATTATCATCATAAACTTATGAATTTTTTTGTTCTTTTGATAACTTTTATTGTTTATATAAGTGTCATAATATTGCGCAAAGAAGCAATTGCGTTGCATTAACTCTGAATGTAAGAGAGCATTCCTTACATTAGATTAATCTATAGTAGAAGTAAATGCTTGTTTCATATTAACCACTTATGGAATTCTACTATTTTTATACTAACTCTATAAATAATTACTAACGTTATTCCATAGAGCATAATAGTTTTCGATGGTTTGAAAGACCTTAATACGATGAAGGTATTTACATTCCTTAAATGAATTCCCTTAAGGAAACTTCAGTAGATATAATAATTCTGAATGGTAACACTACCTAATTAAGTCTGATAACGAAGACAGATAAGTCCCAGCTCCTTTTGGCTGGAGAAGAAGGAAGTTCTATGTAGAATATTCAAGAAATCAAGATATAAGTAGTAAGTTGTGTAAAGTATATTCAAGGTGGTAGTACCACCTCATTTGGGTAGCGAATAAAGCTGTATCTAGTATCTGTATTACATAGTACAGCCATAAAGCTCTTAATTAATTTGGTTTAATTAACTTTCTCTTTTATGTTTTGTTGTTTATGCTATATGACCCTAAATAGATTAATATATTAATATGTACATGAGAATACATAATCAATTACAAAGTGTTGTTTGATGTTCTACTTACATGAATATTTTGCGATAAGATGTTAATTTGCAATTAGCCAAATTCCAGGGATGAACAGGTGTGTATAAAATACGTGAGATATTCGCTGAAGGGTAAAATATCGCATATAGGTATTGGGGTTCTTTAAGAGCTAAAAACGTTTATCGTTAAAACTACATGAACTAGCATCTATACTTTACATTTACGAACAAATATCCTATGGAGGACCGATGATAAGATGTTGCCTAAGATCTGGAACCCTATCCAGAGCGGATACCTCGAAGACTTAAAAAAATACTATGTTTATAACCCACAAGAGTTCTCGTTGGATAATCTGACGAGTGGGTTATAATGGTTTCGGACTTACCTACTGCTATATTGATAGGTATGAATATAATTATCTGCGAACGTCCATGTCAAATTAATTCAAGATTAGGCTAAGGTGAGGCAATAATTTGCGTTCGAGATAAGAATAATGAGTAAATACGTGAGGGGAGTCAGGATGGTTGCAATCTCTTTTTCATTTCATTTACATCATTAACATACAAACTGTATGTTATGAATATGCAAGTCGCAGTATCCGAAACAATAAAAGTTAAGATGTGGCATACCTCGTCATTTAATTGATGATGTTTAATGTAAAAACGGCACGTTTTACATTTTACAGGACACTCGAATATTTAAAGAAAAGAGTGGGGTACCACATTCTCGCCTCTGTTGGGAATCCATAGAGAACAAGCTTCAAAATAACGGTTGGGATTATTATTTGTGCAAAAGAAGTCTGTCAAACATCTCCCATAGAAGAATACTCAATATTATTCATAATATTGTAAGGTGTCTAATTGATGCACATTTCAACTGTAACCCTGTTAACAAAACAAACGATAATTGAAATTTCCCGAATCCGAATGGGTTGTCTATCCACCATCAGACACTAATGGAGTCCAGGTCCCTTTTTCCCCTTGATTCCTCATCCCAAGACAATTTGTCTGTCCCGTTTGAACTGTCCAGAGTCACCACAACAAATCTAAAAGTGTCATTCAATAACAACATGGTCTCATTAGGCAATGTGATTCAAAGTGATTTCTGATAATTGAATAAATGGATTTGGGTTGACTTCAACAAGAAATCTCATTAATAATTCTCTAACAATTATTGCTACTCTTTCCCAATTTCTCATCCGAGAAAGGCAAAATTAAAATTTATAGGACCCTTTTACGATTAAAACTATGTAGGAGAGACTAGTTAACAATTTTTTGTCTATCTATTTATTAAAAACCCTTACGCCGCATCCCAAACGGGGTAGTCAGAGAGGAAAGAACACTATCTTTACAGAATAATCTATCCATACATACCTCTTTCGCTTCCTCTATAGTCATACACGTGCATCGATTTTTCCTGCTCAATACGGGATCATTCTTGAGAATTTGTTCCACGTTATCAAGCCACGGGGTTCTCAGATTTCCACGCTTTCTCACAGCTCCTCTTTCAGACAACTACATCCTCTTATCATTCATACGCACCACATGGCCCTATCATCGTTAGTTGTTGACACGAATTCTATCCACAAAACTTCACTTGCATCCGCTTATTTTCTTAATCTCCTCATTTCTCACTTTTTCATCCAACGTCTTACCAACAATTCTCCTCAGCGATCGCATCTCCACTGCATTTTTACCACTTTCGTCCTTCTTCAAACAGGTCTATATTTCGCTTGCAAACATACAACATTTTTTGTGTTCCTAATTTGACATGTTCCAAATACCTTATTGTCTCGTTAATTGTCTGATACAATTTATCAGCATTTAATAGAAGACACAAAAAAATGCACACATTGGTTTCACATGACTTTTCTACATATTCGTGAGTACAGCGTATAAAAGCAAAATTGAAACATTTTTGTATCAGCAGATTAATCGCAAGGAGTTGACCATAGAAATGTCAAAACATGACAGTCGTATCAAACAAATTAATTACACAATACAATTATTCATTTCACATATTTTTTTAAATAGAAATATCACGACTGTAATAAATTCAAGGGGTTGTAGGTAATGTTTATAAATGTATAGGTACCTTTACTGTTAGTTACATTATAATGACTAATAACAGCCGTATCAGTTACTTACAACAGTTAGTTTGTCAGTTAGCAGTCTGACAAGGTTAAAATGTAACATTCGTACATGATCATACACGCTTCTTGTCAACATACAAAAAGGCTGTGTGGTGAAACTTTTCTATTGTAAAAACACGTGGTCAGAATATTGTACTGGGATTTTTATTCCAAATATTTTCGACTGATAACTGAGTACCAATGCTTTTGTTGGAAAATTAAATAAAATTTTGCAAACCTTTAGAAAAACCTTCCCCATGATAGGTAGACGGCAAAGGTTTGCCGAAATAGACAACGATTTTTAAAAATAAAAGTTACAGTTTATCCATAGTATAATAAAAACTTAACATTATAAAAATGTTTCGCAACTTATTTGTTCTAAAATAAGTAAAAAACATATAACATTAAAAACATATAACATTAAACACATATAATAAGTGTTTAAAACATTGAACATTAAAAACATATAACAATAAGTGTTTAATAATATATAACCATAGCCATAAGTGGTAAAAAACATATCTTTATGAGAAAAGATGATAAAATCTACTACTATACCGTTACGGTATATCCCACAACTGGAGTAGCCAGCGTACCTACTAACCGCATGTACCTAATAATCATTCAAATTGTCGTCTTCATACTAATAAAAAATATTAAATTCAACGATGAAGCACGCCACTCATCCTGATTGTCTTTCATTTTATCGGCACTGAAAGGATGACCTACATGTTTTTTACATGCAGTTAGATCGCTGGCTATACAACATGTGGGAAATGTCATCCATAATCATCCATCTATCCATTCCATTACGGTATCTTCCAAAAGTGGTGTAGCCAGGTGACCAACTGCTTGTAATAAAAACGCCACTAATAAACTGTTATAAGCATGTCATAATCATTTTCGTAAAAATAGTCTATAAAAAGCACCCAGGCGTGTATAAAAATATGTATTTTGCATAGACTTGCTATTTCATTAAGAACCATTTCACCTTTGCAAGTAGGAAAGAACTAATAATAATAATGTACCTACACTCTGAACCATTTCACGTTTTTTCCATATAGAGCAAAAATAATGGCCCAAAATAACTATGTTATAAATACGAAAATGGTGTTTCTATGTACGTATATAGTAATTTAGCATAGTTTTAGTGTGTAGATTTACCCTATTTGTTGTTTTAATTTCTAGGAAAAACTGCGACGTTTCCACAGTACAAGTAGTTTTTGTATTGCTGTCTTTTTAAAAAAAAAAACATTATTGAGCATTCTCAAAACATGCTCTAACCAAGAATATCGTTTGAATGACGTCCTAGTGATAAAGAAAAATTACTAATTTATGGATCTAAGTAATCTATTTTATCGGTCAAATACACGTTTTGGATATAGAGGTATAGTTTTTTTTTTACTGATATACCTATTTCTAGGTTACTAGGTACTCCTCATGGCAGATCTTCTTCACCTATATCACTGTTATGCATTCGATCTCTCAGACTTTTACTACACATCCTTATCAAGGAGCTCATTTCTACTGAGACACTTGGAGAAATACGGGGTAGCGACCAGGATAAGTATTGTATATTTTTGTAAAGTAATACGGGTATATTTGTTATGAAAATTGTCTTGTATCAACAACATACATATCATTCACAAACTCTAGTAGCAGGTACAAATAATAATTCGATCATTATATTATTATACCTACCTAATAAAATTAGCTTCTTTAATAATATACAGTATGAAACTAAAACCACCACAAGCAGGTAGAGATGAAACGAATATTAGGCAACTATTCGGCATTCTGCCTATTCGGTAACATTTTCACTATTCCGCCGAATATCGAATATTTAGTCTATTTTTCGGTGTTCTGCCGAAAAGTTTAAATGTAAAACTGGAAGTGACTAATAGCTTGTAGATTGTTGCAATTTTATTATCAGCAGTTGATGCATAATTTTATTAATCGTCAAATATCTAATTAATTAATTAAATTTGATATGGACTGAATCAACATAATATATGTAATAACTGTTACCTATTATTAATTTTGGAACACAAAAATTACAAAAAAATGTACTGCGATGGAAGTCTAGTACATAATAATGTCATATTGCTATTATTTTAGATAACTATGTATCGATTATTATATTTTGTGAGCTTTTTCGCTACCGTGGTTAAAAGCTCACAATTTATACAATATGTAATAATTAATACATAGTAATCTAAAATAATAGCAATACCTATGTCTAGAAATAATTATATAGATTATGCCGAAAATATAAACATAATTATGTCTACGATGTACCTACACAAAGATGCACGGTCGGGAGTATCGCATGCTCTCACCATTGTTTTGCCAAATATTCGCCGAATATTCGTTTATTCGGCACACAATCTTGCATAATATTCGGTATTCGTTATTGGGTATTCGGTCAAATATACTATTCGTTGCATCTCTATTTACAAGTAACATGGAACCAAATAGTTACAACTAATAATAATAAATACGGATGTTTGCGTGACTATCGACATGCGGTACATTGTATTGTAATATAGGGGTGAAATATGAAATACTTATACTACATACATAATACAATGAATACTTAAATACATTTTCTTTGAATATAAATATATACTACGTCTATAGATTTTATAATAAGTCCAGAAAGTTGAAATTCAAGGTGAACGATAGTCATAGATATTATTATTATTGACTGAATAAATTATTATTCGTACAGTTTCCGGTATTTATTAATTTTATAATATTTAAATGCAGCTGGTTTGCTGGCTACCCCACTTGTGGGATATTCCGTGATGGTATAATAGTATTAGTTTATTGACTTCCTTCGGAACAAACTGTCATCACAAAAAAACAGTAATAATGCAATATTACAAAAATCAAAGATCAGAAAAGTTGACGTATATTACCCAAATACAAAATCACAGCATTAAAAATATTACAGATATTTAATTGAGGCAGAGCCAAAGATTAGCATGTGGCAATACATCAAAAATATTCGATAAATTTAATTATGATAAACAATGGTCTCCTATTCATTTCTGTTAGTTTTAGAATGTTCTGTAAAAAGCAGGTATTCGTAAAACATCACTATTATGGGGCTTCCTACAGGACGAATCCGGAGCATGTGACTGTGGTGCAGCACAGACTATGCCACACTTGTTGGAGTGTCCATTGTGCCCTGTCACTTACACTATGGAGGATATTTTTGACGCATCTCCACCTGCTGTGCGTTTTGCAGAGTACTGGAGATCAGTTTGATTGTTTTTTTTTTGGGTTTCGACACGATAAATAAATATACTATTTTTAATAAAGTATTGTTTATAAATTTTATCAATTTTCCGTGAAGCATTCACCGAAGAGATACTTTCCCATTATTTTCCGTAAATTTTCGATTTTCTTGTAAAAGAAGGGTGTAAAAATAAAGGTATTTATTTTATTTCTTAAATGCACCGATGAAGTTTGCCAGACATTTTGAATGTCGTTATTTTGTATTGGAAACAAAAAAATAAGACGTCCAGGACGGGTGGTAAACTTCGTCGCTTGATTTAAAAATGCTTTTATTTTTTCGAATACCAGCTTTCGCAGGATACTCGAAAACTTACGAAAAAGAGCGGGAGACCAATTTATTGCCGGATGCTCCACGGAACAGATTGTAAAGTACACTTAACCAAACTGAAGACTTAATTTTAAATGTATACCACCTAAATGACTTAAATTTTATTGAAACGATGAGGACGACTCACATGTTTCTTACATAAAGTTATTTCGCGAGCTATATTTGTGTTGTGGATTATACTGTGGTATAATTAATGTTAGATTGAAATAAAACATTTATTTGTAGTGAGATCCTCATCATAATATATGTTCATTCCTTCAATACTTGGTGAAACTATTTATATTATTTGATTTAAAAAGTGTGAAAATACCTCATTGTTTTAATACATTTCTGAAAGGATTTTTATGTACGTAATTCAGAAGTAATTTTCAGATCTCGATAATGGTTGCGATTTCCGACATGTAACATAAAAGGGGATTATATGGGGAAAATTAAACGGTAAAAATTGTGAATAAATAATAATAATATAACAAGAAATAATTTAGACTCTACAATGTAATATCCAAGTATATATAATTATGTACGATCATTTGTTTTGTAGGAGTCCCCGAAATTGATAAGTTTTGACTTTATTTTATTTTCAGCTTTAAAGTGCTGAGACAAAGTTAAAAATTCTGATTCAGTCTGTCTTGGTACGGGTTCATACTCAGTTGGGTAGATTTTATGAAATGTTATGTATTAGGTAAATACTGTTAAAAAAAAATAAAGCTGGTGATATAAGAACACTACCGGACTCTGGAAGGGCATTGATTTCAATGAGTGGATCATGTTTTGAGAGTGTCCAGAGCTAGATGGCTAAAACTTTTTCTCGAAGTTTCTTACGAAAACTAAAAAAAACAGCAGGGTTATAACATGAAAAAAATCGGATTATGGTAATAATTTCTCCACATTACTTACAGCAAAAAATAAAATAAATAAATATTTTTTACGTATTTAACATTATTTTTCTCTATGGAAAGGTTTCCACAGTCAATAAATCATTAAATTAACTATTATAGGTATATAAAATAAATAAAAAAATGTTGTTTGAAACATAAGAAAACAATGTTTAAATAATGTTTAATGACCCTGAACTGAACTAACCGAATTTCAATAAGCAACTAAAATAAAAAAAAGCTACATATTTTTCAAAAATGTGATATTTATATAATATATTGGTGAGCTCGTTCATAAATTTTCTGTAAAATTAATGACGGGTAAGAGTCTAGTGAGTATAAAAATAAACATGATTCCCCTACGAAATTTAATTTACAAAGTACATGCTTAATTTTTATTTTTATTTCACATCGAAATTAGTGTAAAACGGTGATGACATAACATATTTTTATTTTTTTTATGAGTGATTAATTATTTTTACATTCACGTCACAAAAACACCCCAATGTTTGGTAAAATGTTAAATCATTGCATTAAGCACTGAATGGTTAAAATTAAAAGCTTAAAAAATTAACATATATTTTTTAAATAGTTCACGAAGGAAAATGTGTTTTTTTTTCGGTGTGAAGGTGAAGGCGAGAGATTTAAATGTACAACTTCTACTCTTACTTATACTATTCCATCACGGCATATCACACAAATGAGGTAGCCAGCAGACCAGTTCCATGTAATTAACATGCGAGCTGTCCTCTCCGTGCCAACAAAAAATCGAGACATTTAAATCTATGTATGTTTACTTTTCACACAAAGAATAAACATTTAAGCTCATAGATTTATGTATACAATTATTCTTAATCAATTGTACCTCTTATGCAGTTTTCAGGAGAACTGCGTTAGTAAAAATATCTTCCGCTATGAACAGATCTACACCATTCAAGTTTTCCCATTTAGATATCATCTACATAATTATTATATTCTAGACTCGACCATTCTACACCAGTTGAGATATCTTTACTTACGATATTCCTAATGCTCTCATATAAACGGTGCCTTGTAAAATAAATAACACTAATGAATGAAAATAATTGTGAAATTTCTGATATTCTTCACCCCTCACACATTGGTGGTAGTAAAGAAATTTTATACATTTAATAAAATATACAGCTTATCCCTTTCATGTAATAAAAATTGCATATTCTAAACAGGGTGCATACCTCTACAAATGTGTCTTTTAACGAAAGTCAAATCGTTAAATCACAGTACGTAGTATTTTTATTTCATACTCTCTGTTTATCCCGTAAGAGCCGTAGACTAAAGAGATAAACATGTAGATAGATAAATACTATTAACAAAAAAGTTTTCAAAATTACTATTTTCCACACTATTTTACTACCACAACGAATATTGTTACAAAGTAAAAAAATATCGCATTTATACAGAATAATATTGTAGGTAGCTACCGACTTATTATTTTTATTTCTTGTTATAACTTAATTTTTTATTCCTCGGTATAATCTGAGATGTTTCCAAAAGAGATTATGCTAATACATAATAACTATCCCCAACGGGCGAGGAATACCAGAATATTACATGATTTAGGTAATGATAATATTCAAGTACGCATTGGTCTACAAATTTAAAGGGGATGATACTCCCTCAAAAAGTATCGAGCAGAGAAATAATCATTTTGAAGCTTTAACAGAGTAGGCAGAAAGATTGTACAAGCGCCACTTACTTTGTGGCGCTTGTACAATCGTGTCTTTGCAAACGTTTTTCGCTTCTATCACATCCGATTTCATTTTCACGTTTATCCTGTTAATTGTAATTAACACGCGTCCATTCCGTAAGATCTGGTTTATAATAGATTATAATCTTGTCATTTTATCCTCAGACGACCACGTCTTTGAACACCATTCCTCCCAGGTATATATTATTTTTTCTTTGTCACTCCATCTTCGTTCATTATTTAAACGTTCCCAAACTAGCATATTTGATTATTATCCCAGCTTTCATAGCACATTCATTCTATGGAGCACCCATTCAAGAATTGGTCTCACACTCTTTTCAGCATGTTTTCGAGTGTACTGTAAAAGGCAGGTATTCGAAAAAATATAGACAATTTACATTTTAAATTCAGTGATGAGGTTTGCTACCCATCCTGAATATCTTGATTATTTTAGAGGACAGTTTGCACGTTTATTACATACATACAGCTGGTGTGCTGGCTACCCCACTTGTGGAATGTGCCGTGACGGCATATTAGTAGTAGTAATTTTATAGCACATCCTTATCATATGACACTATTAAGCACTCTTTCCCTCAGACTTTTGTCACACATATTATTTAATTATCTTATAAACTTGCGAAAATCCTGAGAAAGCTTGGTTTCTACTCCAGAGTTGAAATAATCAATTCTTATATATAAAACTTTCCTCCGAAACACTATTGTTTGATTATAATGTTCTGTGCAAATTATTTCTCTAAGATATATAGGTACTTAATTCAGCATACTTTATAATATTAACAACTAGTCTAAATTTGTATGTATGGAGTAGGTATGTAATAATATTATTTACATAATTATGTCTCTTAACAATTCACAACATGGCTTATTGTGCGTCGTGTTAAACAAAATTATAGTGTAACACAGTACACTCTGAATTTTTCGAGACGATAAAAGTTGGTTTCAGAAAAGAAATATTCACTTACTACTGTGTAGTGTGTACCTTCTGGTTAAACGTGCAATGGATTTGATTTCTTAGTCATATTTATTTATTCATTTAGTTGAATATGTAAGGCACACAATAGATACAAGACATGTAAATTACAAATTTGTAAGCAATAATAACATTCCAACAGTCTTACATCCAAACAGGGCACACTTCAGCAATAACACACAAAACAAACGTAGAAAAACTCACGAACTCACACACACAATACAACCCATTCATATAAATTCATTCACAATTCCAAAACTTCTAATATTGCAGGAAAAATGACGTGTTTTTAAAAAAGAAATGTTTTTTTCAGATTTTTTTGAGATATATTTTTTAATTTGTTTAATTCAACAAATTATAATAATAAAAGAAGATAAAATAAGATCAAATTTAGATTACTACGTTAGCAACACTACAGGTGAGAAAATCACGCTGTCTTTTTTAAAATTTTATAAAAAAAAATTATAGGTAGAAAGCGAAATAAGATTCAGTCGGATTAAACGGAATACACTGTAATCATTATTAATATGAAACTTGTAACACATTGTGGTTTTATTATACGATCAAAGAGGGCGAAATAAATGGGAATAATATTTAAAGTAATAGCTTGAAATTCTGCGTAAGTTATACCGTGGAAAAATAATATTAAATATATTTTTTTATACCATAAGCAATATTCGCGATTACTCCATTTCATTACCATACAGCGCCATTTTATTGTCATCATATAATTTGAAAGGATACTAACTATTTTTGTTTCGTGTTTTATGTAACGGATTATGTTTAATGTTATTTTGTGTTTTATATTTATAGATGAAAAAATGGTATAGCTTTCGTAAAAAAATTATATAGGTACTGATATATAAAAAAGGGCGACTAAAGGTATTCTGCAGGGTAGGTATACCTGAGGGCAAAAGACCGTTAGGCAGACCAAGACAAAGATTGTTGGATAACAACGACTGGCATTCCATTGCTCAAGATAGAAAGGCTTGGAGATCTATTGTTTCGGAGGCAAAGTTCCTGCAAGAGCTGTTTGGCCATCAGAAGTAAGTAAGTACCTATATAAAAAATATCTTGCAAAAAATAAACAATGATACAGCCAATAAATTCACTACACACGTTGAATATTGTAAACATTGCTATTTGAATTATTTTTCAAATACACCCAGATTATTTTCTTCCTGCTCATTATAAATTTCGTTTTCGGTAAATATTGATAAAAATAACCATGACAATAAATAGTGCACTGCTTATAAATGGAGACATAACTATATCAATTCAAAAACATCTACTTTAAAATATTGAATAGCCTTAGCTCAGTTTTACGGCATTAAATAAGTACAGTCAATCCTGTATTAGTGTGTAATCAGATATTTAAATAATAATAAGAACTTATATAGAGTAAGTTTACAGTACAACCACGTTTATGGCTCATAATTATAGAAATTTTCATCCTTTTCCGTATATTTTAATAATACTATTAGTGTATTTGGTTACGTGCATAATGTAAATTTTATTTTTAACCCTCACACAACGGTGCGTGCAGATAATGAGCTAGGTGGTGGATCTAAGTAACGCGGGTAACGTGAGACTTAACCTGTCAAAATACGGTGCAAGGAATCATGGTAGAAATTTCAAAAGAATTTAAAAAAGGAAACGATAGTTAACTGTCACTTTTGAAAAGAGAACCATTCATTATAAATTTAAATCGAATGAGTGTGTGTGAAAATACGTGCGCAAACTAATTATGTTTTGATAGAATTTTATTGGATAAATAAAAATGTACAAAATAACTAAATTAGGGGAATGATACCTTACTGTCACTTTTGGAAAGAGAACGATTAATTTCAAATTTAAAACAAGTTATTAAAGAAGTTTTTTTTATATCCGGTAAACAATAAGCGGAATTCGAATAAGCATATAATTTTTTAACAATGGTATAAAACGAATTCGTAAAAAGTAATATAATAACAAGTTTTATTGCACAATAAGGATACATAAATACAAAGTTAAAAAATAATACAAATAAATGATATTGTGCAAAATATTTATCTTGCTATGTTCTTTGTGGGGTAGATAAAGGGCACCGTCCATTTTAATTATCTATATCTACTCGTATACGGTAACGAGATTATATTTTAGTAAAATAAAATAAAAACATGAAAACCCAATGTCTCAAAATGGTCGCATTGAATAACACAAGGTAAAATTTCGGCATCTAGAATGAAAATATATTCAGTTTTTTTTTTGAAGAAAACTTTAATAATGCTTTCAGACATATTATATTATTATGAACTGTACTTTTTATCTGTTTCCATACTTTATTACAAATCATAATATTTTTTACCGATTTTAAAAGCATTAATAATTTCACTCGAATCGTTGTCGGCTATAAATGAAAAAAATAATAACTTTCGCTAAAATTTATACCGAAACCATAGATAAGACACGGAATGCCTTAGTCATTAGGCTGAAAGTTAAGTAAGTACCTAATGATATTAACAAAAATTGAGAAGCAGAAATTTCATAGTGATAATAAAACAAAATTATCACTTGCTTCTAATCCGATGATTTTTCATTAAAAATTCGACGTCGATAAAACGGTAATTTCAAACGCTCATAAACTTTGATTAAAAATGGATCTTTATGATACGGCATTAGCACGTAAAAGGGCCATAAAAATGCAACCGTTTGCCGTGAAATAGTAAGCAATGTTTAATACAAATTCATACTAAAATAACTAGTAGGTAGTACTACAAGTTACTGGAATGAGTGTTATTTTAGATAAGCTAGTGAAGCTATCAGCTCAACTATCATGTATAAACATTGCATGAATTTCAAAAAAATGTTCTAAAATTAAATTGGGCCATAAATTCGAATAACTACTTTGCATTAATCTGATTTTGTTCTTATTTCAAACTAATAGGTGTTCATATTTTTATATCCCATTAAGAACAATATTATACTCTTATTAACCTTGGATTTTATATGTACAGAAATGATGAATTAAGGATGCCAAACGACATAAATATAAAACGTCAATAGTGTCTTAAGACTTATCAAATTTTGACCGATTTCCATATTGACATTGATTTTCCCCGCTATTTTTCGCACAATTTTCATAGGGTTTAATTATTTTTTTAAATGCAGTTTAATAGAATTTATGCATACTTAATTTCAGAAATTACATTTTTGGATTTATCCAGTTTCGATCCAAACCACTGAAGCTATAGGTATTTTACAAAATACAAACTATTATGATACCTATCTAAAAGGACACATCCAAAGAGACATTTTTATCACAAGAAACACAATAAACAACAATCATACATAAATAAACAAATAAACATAATTTATGACAGAGTTTGGCCAATCGAGATATTTTAAATTTGCTACGTTCATTTAAAAATTGAACTTTTAATTTTATTAGCAATACCAGCCTTTCACGATATTTTCATACTATACTACTATACTATACCATCACGGCATATCCCACAAGTGGGGTAGCCAGCAGATCAGCTGCATGTAAGAAACATGCAAACTGTCCTCTTCGTGCCAGTATAAAATCAAGACATTTTTTTTTCGTTATTTTCATTATTGTTTTTTTTTCTTTTTTTTAAAAAAAAGAAGATATATCTGGGTTTTTGTTATAAACCCAAATACAACCTTATACACCTTTCACAGTAAACTATTATAAAAGCTTGTGTCGTTATATGCCGTATTTTGGTTGAAAAAATAAATATTTATTTATTTATTTATTTATTTTATTCTTCACTGTACATTGGTTACAATATTACATAATGAAATAGTGGCATAAAAATAACAATTATAAATTCAATGTACAGAGGGCGAGTTTATCGCTAAAATGCGATGTCTTCCAACTAACCCGGATATGATTATAAATAAATATATTTATAACATAATTCACTCGATCGCGGGTGCATTGCCGTAAAAATGAAATAAGAAAATGAATACAAATAAATATAGTCAAAATTTCATCACAACTTGCATAATGTAAACAAACCGTAAAGACTGCGTCACTAAGTTAACCAGTTCATAGAGGAATAAAGCATCGTAATAACATAATACTATAAACATGTGATTAAAGATAAAACATAGAGAATTCACCTACTGTGAATTAAAGCAGTGTAGTTAGTACTATAATATTATGCTTAGTATGTGTATGTGTAGTAAAAGTAATAATAACAGTGTGTAATCTAGGATAGATACAAAACAGTGCATAGTGGAGTTAGATTATAATGGACTATATTACTTTCTACTCGATTAAACTTTGTTCGGTGATAAGGAACCAGAAACGAAATAGAAATGATATTTTTATAATTTTAATATTTTTTTCCATCCATGCCACTATGCGAGCTAATTGGAATGGCCACAACATCAGGCAACCAGGGTACCTAGACAAATTGCATTTGGCGATCGACTACAAACGAACTTTTCGACAATGTACAATTTGTACATATTATGGAATTTGTCAAGGTACCCAGGCCTGTTTATCACCATCGCGGAAGGCAAGATTGAAGCCAGAAATGGCAGAAACCGATCAAGATACACCTATATGGACCAACTGAAGAAGGTCATGAACTGTGGTACATACCTACGTAGATTAAAGAGAGTAGCAGAAAATAGGGAGGAATGTAGAAGAAAATTCAAACTCGTTTCAGACCAATTCAATGGATTGTCAATAACTATATAATCACTAAATATCACCCACAAGTGGGGTTGCCACTAGACTAACAAAACCATAAAATAAATATGCAGATCATCCTCTATGTGACTATAATAAACAGAGTTGGTTTTACTGAACACTCTCTTCATAAGCAATAGATTGTTTTGTAAAGTTGGAGTAAGTCAGTAGAGGGATATGAGAAAAGGATCCAGCTTAAGGCGAGTTGTCAAATCTGTGTCAATAAAAATTAAGTCATTCAGAATGGGTAACATACTTCATCGCTGAACTGAAGTTGTGATGATTGTTAATTAATTGAATTGAAAATATGATGACTGTTACATGAAATAAAATAAATATATTTTCAAATTCAATTCTGTCTAATTTCGAGGGGGTACGGCCTGGGCTGGCTGGCTATTCCTACCCCCTCTAAGGTGCGGTCTGCAGAGTTGTCTAATTTCAGAGGGTGGGAACTAGAAGCCCAACCCTCACTCAACTAGCATTTACAACGGCACTTGCAGGTATTCTTTTATTATTAACAAAAACACGTTACTTACAAACATTAAGTACGGTCAATGAGGTGTCGAAACGTGAAAAACAAGAACACTTGACAATACATACTTGTACTTACATCAATGAAATGAACCATGAAATAAACTGTACTTACAAATACAGTAGGAAATATATAAGGGCTTTACGAAATTTATTTCCCATAAAGAACCAAATATAGGACTAGAGCATTGTAGTAGAATATGCATGAATTTGAATAAGTTGAAATGGTTTTGCCACATGGAGTTGATGGAGAAAGTAAATTTAATTAAAAAAAATTACCTTAGTCGACTACGGAATCAATCTATCTAGGATGACCGCAAGTCGATGACTAAAAGAAGTCAGAGTTAATGCATGAGAGTATGTATGAATGTGGAGGAAGTAAAGATAATGTGTAACAAGTTCGTTTTGTATTATATCCTCTCACCCTACCCTACAAAATATGACGCGTCATCATCATCATCAGTCGTTTTTGAATCCATTGTTGGTCATAGGCCTACCCCTTGATTCTCCACAAGTTTCTATCCTGAACACACTGCATCCAACCAACTCCTACCGGTCGTCTTTTATCGTCTTACCATCTAGCCTACGGTCTCAATGCTCTTCTTTTTGCATCCACCGAGAGTCGAAGCACCTGGCGACATAATAATTATTATGTTACCTATATTATGTAGCCTAAAGCGATAAAAATATTCAGTGATAGAATATTCTCTTTGTAAAAATGTCTTGTAAGGGTTTGTAAATATTTGTAAAATTTCATCAAAGTCCTTATATTTGTTACAAGTATAAATACAAACCGTTGGTTACTCTACTCTTGGGACATATATGCCCCTTTTTTAATATATTGAAGTCTCAAATTCGGATCTAAGAATATTGAAAACTTATTCGGCAAATAAAAATATAAAAACAAGATACCTACACAAATTCAACCATGCTTACATAAATGTCAAAACAATGCGGGAAAAAAAGATGATGCCTTTTCAGAAATCACCTCACGTCTATTATGGGTACCCAGCGAGGGATATACCTACCTATAATAATAATACAACGACAACAAAAAGATCTCCGTACTTCTTATTCAAACCACAATCAAAATAAAATACCTAAAAATATTCCTTCAATCAAATTTACAAATAAGGAGCGTTCCCGTCAAAAATGATTTTATGAGATATTTTTGTACATCCTTATTTGAGTTCACCAATAATGCGTTATTTTTTTATTATCTCTTTGACAGCATAATCATTAGAAGGAGCTCACGGTAAGACATTAGTCATTTAAAAGACAAGGAGCATAAAAAATATCAATTGAGACCTTATGACATTTATTCGTTAAATACAGAGGCCTGAGTCAAAACACATTTTAGCGTTACGTTTTCGTGTCACAATCGTTCGAACATAGACGACGTTGCGCCCAAGTGTCAATTTTCGTAACTATTACATATGTATTTTAGCTACGAAATTGACACTTGTTCGAACATAGACGAGGTTGCGCCTAAGTGTCAATTTTCGTAACTATTACATATGTATTTAAGCTACGAAATTGACACTTGTTCGAACATAGACGACGTTGCGCCCAAGTGTCAATTTTCGTAACTATTACATATGTATTTTAGCTACGAAATTGACACTTGTTCGAACATAGACGAGGTTGCGCCTAAGTGTCAATTTTCGTAACTATTACATATGTATTTAAGCTACGAAATTGACACTTGTTCGAACATAGACGACGTTGCGCCCAAGTGTCAATTTTCGTAACTATTACATATGTATTTTAGCTACGAAATTGACACTTGTTCGAACATAGACGAGGTTGCGCCTAAGTGTCAATTTTCGTAACTATTACATATGTATTTAAGCTACGAAATTGACACTTGTTCGAACATAGACGACGTTGCGCCCAAGTGTCAATTTTCGTAACTATTACATATGTATTTTAGCTACGAAATTGACACTTGTTCGAACATAGACGAGGTTGCGCCTAAGTGTCAATTTTCGTAACTATTACATATGTATTTAAGCTACGAAATTGACACTTGTTCGAACATAGACGACGTTGCGCCCAAGTGTCAATTTTCGTAACTATTACATATGTATTTTAGCTACGAAATTGACACTTGTTCGAACATAGACGAGGTTGCGCCTAAGTGTCAATTTTCGTAACTATTACATATGTATTTAAGCTACGAAATTGACACTTGTTCGAACATAGACGACGTTGCGCCCAAGTGTCAATTTTCGTAACTATTACATATGTATTTTAGCTACGAAATTGACACTTGTTCGAACATAGACGAGGTTGCGCCTAAGTGTCAATTTTCGTAACTATTACATATGTATTTAAGCTACGAAATTGACACTTGTTCGAACATAGACGACGTTGCGCCCAAGTGTCAATTTTCGTAACTATTACATATGTATTTTAGCTACGAAATTGACACTTGTTCGAACATAGACGAGGTTGCGCCTAAGTGTCAATTTTCGTAACTATTACATATGTATTTAAGCTACGAAATTGACACTTGTTCGAACATAGACGAAGTTGCGCCCAAGTGTCAATTTTCGTAACTATTACATATGTATTTTAGCTACGACATTGACACTTGCTTGCAACGTCGTCTATATTCGAACGCTAAATTCGACGTTCGAAAAGGCAGGTGTTCACTAAAAAAACATGCATTTTATATGTAGTTGACATATAAAGCCTTCTAAATTTTTCATGATTCGAACAATGCATACTTATTTCTCTTTTGTGGTTTTTTCTTTAATTGTCTATTTATAATGTTGTTTCGTATTTTTTGCAATGCTGTTTGAGTACATTACATTATAAAATTTATGTATAAAAAATTACCTTACATGTAAAAGGACGAGGTCGTGAATTGAGAAAATAAATAAATAAACAAAAAATAAAAAAAATCACGTATAAGACATTCAAAATCTTCAATTCAGCGATGAGTTTTACCATCCATTTTGAATGTCTTAATTATCACTGGCACAGAAAGGATGATTTGCATGTTTATAACATGCAGTTATACCGCTGGCTACCCAATCTGCCGAAAATGCAGTGATTATTACATAAGGATTTTAACTTCGTTTTATATTCAGCGATTGACACTCGAAAAACACAAGAACCGTGATGTCAATATTGAATGAGAACGGGCGAGAAAATTTGACACTTCTTGATTCGCGTTGTAATAAAAATAATACAAAAGAAATAATAATAATAATAATAATTGACAAAAAATGAGGTTAAATTAAACAATAATAATATATTAAAAAAATCCTTCCTGGAGTCTATTATGGAAATAATAAAAATAAAAAGAGGGATAAAAAGTAAGAAGAAATAAAAGAAACAACACGTTTTGTTGTTTTATGAAAAAAAAATTTACAAAAGATTGAGACATGAACAAAGAAATAAATTGTAAGGTTTGAAATATGTCAAAACATTGAACGAAAAACAATGGATGAATAAAAATGTACCTACATATCGATCCCCGAGTTCCGTGAGCCATCAACTCGTAATTCTAATATTCCAAGATTTATGTCACATTAAAGTTTTGAAGGAGTATGGCGGCCTGACGAGAAGTCAAAACAAATACATACAAGTGCCACTTTCTTCTATCCTTACATACACCTTTCGCTTTAGTCACTTTAAATTCCTCATGCATGCTCTCCTGTTCAATGTGCTAAACATGTGACCGTCCTATAGGATCTGGTTTATATTATGATCTTGTCATTTGATCTCAGCCAAATATATTTTCTTGGTCATTCTGTCCTCATTCATTCATTCCATATGCCCAAACCATCGTAAATTATTTACATTCACCTTTGTTATCATCATTGAACCAAATTATATGTAGGTACTTGAGTTCGTCGGTAGCCTGGAGGTAGAGTCTCGGCCTCGTGAACATGGGGTCGATGGTTCGATACCAGGTGCCGGCAAACTCCCCTTTCACGACACAAGCTTTTAGTAGCTTACTGTGAAAGGTGTATAAGGTTGTATTTGGGTTTATAACAAACAAAACCCAGATATATCTTTTTTAAAAAAAAAAAAAAAACTTATAATAGACATAAATAGACATTATAATAGACATCATCCTAGTTTTTTTAAAATTTTATATTGTTTTGTTAACACTATTATAATTAATAATAATGATGTCCAAAAAGAATAAATAAATAAATAAATTAATTAATTAAACGATTTTTGATATTTTTGTTTGAGGAGTTGAAGGAATATAACTTTCCATATATAATAGGCCAAAAACAATTTTGAAAAATTTCTAGTTGTCGGTCTATGGAACCGGGTAATCAATGTATTTGTGAAGTTTTTTCATATTTTTTTATATACATTAAGGTTTATATACCTATATAATAATATATATAAGTATGTACTTTCATTCTTCTTTTGTTAATATTTTCTGCTGATTATTCATAGAAAATATAGACAAATCTCATAGAATAAGCCGGTTCTCTACATTGCTATCATACATTATTTTCACGTGTCATTGACTGTATCTGCATCAACTTTGTAAAACTTCATTTTAATAATTATGATACCTAATAATAATATTCCTAATATAAAGTTGTTCCGTATCCAAAATTCCAAGAACTTCACGTCTGAAAAGTTTGATGTGTGAGTTGGCCCCGATGAGACACATGCGAGACACATGAGACACAAGTCGAAACACTACATATTTTTTTCGCCGAAGCCAGCTACATAATTATCCTGACGACGGATTAGTTCCCGTATCATATGCAAAGGCAAGAGCCAAGTCTCTGTCCAATTGTACGCAGTGAAATGGAGTAAAAAAAACTTAACTTCTGCGTAAAACATAATTTATTATGTGTGATCTAACGTCCGTACTTGTAAAATAGGCTCGCTCGTCTAAGCCTTTTTCCTCCACGGGACCCATGCCGCCGAAGCCTGTCACCTTCTTTCAACACCCCAGCTGATGTCAAGTTGAAATCTGCACGAAACGTCTGGCAGACGACAACGATCTTTTTCATATCTTATTCATGATGATTAACGAAAACTTACCTTTACAGGACATTCGAAAACGTACAAAAAAGAGTGTTAGACTATTATAATTCACTGCCAGGGACTCAAAGAACATGTCTGCCATACATTGTTATTTGATATTTAGCCATTGACTTCTGACATTTATTAATTTATTTGACTGACATGTTTGTATTCTTCATCTGAAATTAAACTTACTCCCAATCGTTCACTCAGGGAATCGTCATTAATTGAGTCATTAAAAGAATGAGTTTATCATACATATATCATGACAGGCTGAATTACACTAATTCTTTCTGAGAAACGAATTATTATTATAAGTTGATATTATAATCATTGTGTTTGTATATTATCTAGTCACGAAATCAACAAGATATTTTAATTGAAGTTGTACAACTCATTCGTTCATTATTGTAACACGCTTACTGAATCATCATTTACAAAGTCAAAGTTTATTTGAAAAACACACATCTACAACCAGTTCCGTTGAGCATCTTGTGAAAAATGGGTCTTCCACACTTTATTTATTTTATTCTTCTTGGACATCATCGTTCACATAACAAAATCAACAAATCAGTTTTATAAAAGAAAAAATGTGATGATATGTAGTGGCGAGATTATCACTATATTATAAAGTAATTTCTCGCATCTAACCACCACTTATTCATTCTTTACTGAACATTGACTGCAAAAATTACATAGAAAGTACATTTACATTCAAATTTGATACAGTCAATATACAGAGGGCGAGTTGATCGCAAAAGCGCGATCTATTCCAACTAACCCATAATCAATTAAAATAAAAAAAATCATAATGGATAGTATACAAATTCGCCGAATAAAAGGAGATAAATGTCTTATTATTATTACTGGCAATAAGACGATTCTTACAAGGATCATTACAGCTGAAGGCCAACGCAATCCTAGAAGAAGAACTATACCTACATAGGTACTGTTTTCGAAAGTCTACCTTTTACAGGATATTCGAAAATTTACAAAATAAGAATTGGAGATCTATTTAATTCAAGGAACTCCTTGGTTAATTAAAATAATGATAATAAAAAAAAACATAAATCAAGTTCAGGATTTCACTAAATTCTTTATTTTTGGGCAATGATTCTCGCATTAATGAGTAAAACAAAAGGAATTCTGTTTTACTGTTGTCTGTCTCAAAGACAATCATTATAATAATTGTGATTATTTCGAAGACAAAGATTAAAAGAAAATTCAACGGGAGGGTTCCTTGAGAACAATAATAAGACTATAATTTCATTATGCTGTGAATTATGAAAATGAATGATTTTGAATAAAAGGTGCGAAAATAATAAATTAGAGAAAAATTATTATCATATAATGTTAAAGATCATTTTAAAGAAGAAGGGAGAGAATAAGAAAAGAAAAAATAATTCCTGTGGATTTAAGGATATATTTCTTTTAAGGTGATAGTTGGCAGCTTAGTATCTATCACAATCGTGGACATTCAAAATGGAGGTATAAATTTATTATTTTTTATTCATTCACTCATACACATTTGATATGTATAAAATAGATATACCTACATGTATAATAATAATGCATAAAAATAATAATAAATAAATAATCTTTCTTTATTGAAATAATGGTGATCACAATAACATATCTCTCTCTCTCTCTCTCTCTCTCTCTCTCTCTCTCTCTCTCTCTCCGATGGCCCTACAGCCCATATCGAGCTTTGGCCTCCCGCAACATATGCCTCCAGTCCCCCCTATCCTCAGCGGCCGACTTCCAATTTCCCACCTGGAGGAGCTGCGCCGCATCCTTTTTCACTTCGTCTTCCTTTTCCGTCATTTTTCTTCTACCGCCTGGGTTTCCAGTCATAATTCTTTTAGGGACGCGTGTGTTCGGCATTCTCTGTGCATGCCCAGCCCATCTCAATCTGAGAAGTCTCATATGGGTTGAGATGCTACGGGCTTGATACAAATCATACAGCTCGTTGTTGTGCCGGATGCGCCTCTGTTCCCCTTCCTTAACTGGTCCATATATTCTCCTCAAGATCTTTCCTTCGAATATATCTAATATTTCAGCCATCCTTGCCGTCAGTGTAAGCGCCTCACATCCATACGCCAATACAGTTCTTACAAAAGTCTTGTATATTGTTATTTTGATTTTTCCTATTCCAACAGTCCTTAAGAGAACATAATGTAGACAAGTCCACTCCATTCAGAGTGATTCTGCATTGATCCAGTTACTTTTTCTCAGTTTTAACATCCTGATGTCGTAAAAATTTGAACATTGTTTTGTAGAAAGATACTGTCCAGGCCATCCGAAGCCTCGTGAACGGGAGAGAAATGTTATTTTTTTACCAACCATCATTTGTTGCTTATTATTGTTCAGAAGAAATTATGGCTCTTATGAAAAGGTCACGGATCATTAAACGGCGCCAAATATAAACTGTCATTGTTGCCCAGCTAGGACCGTTTTTTTCTGTTTTTCCCTACTCTCAATTTTACTTTTTTTTCGGAATTTAGATTTTTTGTATTGAGTCACAACATTTTCTTAGTACATTTCTAACACTCCATTACCATAGAAAAAGTGCACTGTGTTTGGGTACAATTTTTTTTTATCTGGATAATTATTTACATCATTTAATGCTTTCAAATTCAAAAGCCCCCTTACGAAAGTAATTATTCTTAATTACATATTTTAAATTTGCAGCCATATTAAAATAAAAATATAAGTGTATGGGCGAATGCAAGATAAAAATATTTAATAATGATAAAAAAATGCTTTAATTATTTTAATAATGAAATAGAAACACGTGGAGGGAGAGTTTATTATTTTGAAAAACTCCGCCCTCCTCCCTCTCTTTATCTTGGAAACATTATTTATTACACCTACACAATACGAGTGTTAACTGCAATCTGGTTTTATGCAGTAGTAGATAATTAAAATGGTATAAATATTTTTTTGTGTTACAACACTACCCGAAATTGTTAGAATTTCTGTCATAGTTTCAAACAATGTGTAAATCCTCTGGGTGGAGAAAATTCTGCGTTTCTTTTTAATTAAAACACGGAGCGACAGGTGACTTAACAACACGATTATTTTATTCGGACATCGTTGGAAGAGAAATGAATGCCAATACCATAGACAAATCATACCAAGTATCAAGCATAGACAATGCAGCATAGAGCGGTCTGAATTCGGCTCGCTATATCTGTGGCGACAAGGTAAAGGGGCATAAGTCAGTTTTGCAGTGTTGAGTTATTCCCTCCACAGAAATGTAGGTATATGTCATACCTCACAAAGAAATGGCATCAAGGATAGCCTATGGTACTAGGTAACCCTTGATGCCATTATTTGTGAGGTATGACATACACCTACATTTCTGTGGAGGGAATAACTCAAAACTGCAAAACTGACTCACGCCGCTTTACCTTGTCACCACAGATATATGGTGCCAAAGTCCTGTGTCAACACTATGGTTACAAAAATTGTACATTAGGATTTTCTTTACGTGGTAAAACTGTCATTAAATGTTGGTATTGTTTTTTTTTTATTAATCTTTTAAGGACCTAAATTTACTCTCCAACGAGCGGCATGCCTGCAAAAAAAGAAGTATGTTGGTAGCGACATAAAAGCCCGGATTTCAAGACTCCAACAACTTCTCCTCCAAGACTCCTCCAACAAATTACGGACTGACTATTTGAGACAGAATATTGTAAAATGAACTAGAGAAAATCCATTGCCATCGTCGGGGAACCTAACAGGTCACTCGCAGAAGAAGATTTTCAAAAAATACTGTCATTAGCGCCACAACATAGGTATACTAAACTTATTTACTTATTATACTTTACATACACACATAATTCTACATAATTTAACAATTTGAAATTGCTGTACCGACACGTTCTAACATAGCAAGGTATATAGAATAATAAATTACAGAGTCGAATTAAGTTTAAACTCCGCCCTGTTCTCAGCTGTGAATTATCCCATTCTTGGTCCGTCCCTAAGAAGCAATTATGCTCTTTAGATTAATAACAATAATGGTCCGCATGCTTGCTACCACCTATAATATTCCATTCTGTTCCGTTACTACAGTACTTGATACTTAATTGAAATGGTACCCGCAAGCAACTCTAATATTATTCGTAACGCAAGTAAAATCTCATTATTATTACTAAATCACATTTAAATATGAAATTTAAACACCCAAAAGTGACATAAGATGAAAAATGTTTGAGTTATAGATAAATACTGAGTTTTTGACTATTTTATGCTAGTTTTAATTTATTTCGCTTGGAAAATACACTGATGAAGAAAATAAAAAATGTTCACTGTCTATGCCAATTTAAAGATTTGGTTTCACATAAATTTAACCAGATCTGATAATAAAAAAAGGGGCAAGAAAAAATGTATCACGACTCAAAAGGAAACAGTATGATGCTGAAAAACGTTGTCTGATGGAAACCCCATTTGATGACTAATTAAGAACTACAGATGCTGGTTATCACACTTTTGAAATAATTATGATTTTCTACCCTCACCTTTTAAGGCTCCTTTTGGCAAACACGGGTTGGAAATAACCATCCTCGAAACGGTTTCTCGTAAAGAAGGATCGTATACATTGGTATGAAATATTTTTGACAGAAAAAAACACAACTTTTAAAGCCTGCTATGATTAGATGTTCTCAAAATATGACCCAGCCAACATAGATGCATAAAAACAATAATTAAAGTAGATGAAAAATTAAAATACAATGTATGTATAAAAAGTGAAATATGTCATGAAAAGCGGAAAAATTAACACTAATTGCGAAGAAACTTCAACATTGTAGGGTAACGTGGGGTAATGGCGGTCTCTGGATAATGCCGGTCACCTTAATATTTCAAAACCCACCATACAAATCTAGTTATATCCTGTTCTAAAATATGCTAAGACACTTACAACAGCTACAAATCATGTGCAGACCGCTGTCGCTGCATGCGTGTCCTATCGGGAGGTCGTCGATTGTTTTGAGTGATCTTGATCTAATTTTTAACGAACTATTTTTGAAGGTAAGTCCTATATTTTTCTAATATCCCTTGTAAAAATGTTTATATTAGAAAATGTATATATTTTAAATCGTTATGGTAAGTTTTTTGACTAATAATTTTAGATTATTTTGTTTTAAAATCAATTTGAAAAAAAAACTGACGGATGGGGTAATGGCAGTCAGATGACCGGGATTTCCCCTATTATAATATTGCTGCATATATTTCCATAAGGTGTCCCTTAATGGATAGGTAGAGGGGGCTGAGTGCTACACAATACTACTAGGCATACTCTTGGCTTCTTTCACATTCATATCATTCTTCGTTATAATATTTAAACGACTATATATGAAAAAAATCCACCGTTTCTTTTTTTAGATGAGGAATAGAAAGAGAACCACAGACAAAGCTAAATGGACCCAGGAGAATCTCAAAGCTGCACTAGAGTTGTTAAAAAACAGAGAAGGCCAAGAACAGCTTTCGATTAGGAAGGTAGCCAAACAGTTTTGTATTCCATACTCAACATTACAGGAGCGACTAAAATCCAACTTACTTGATGGACCATCACTAGGAAGAAATTCCGTATTTTCGAAACGAAAATCAAGTAGGTACTTGTCATCCATATTTTATGGTATTACAACAACACACTCAGAAAAATAGCATTTCAGTTTGCATCGATTAATAATTTAAAAAATACATTTAATAAAGATTTACAGATGGCAAGTGAAGATTGGGTCAGGGGTTTCCTCAAGAGAAACCCTACTGTGTCTGTACGGAAAGCCGAAGCAACAAATTTGAACAGACTGACTGCTTTTAATAAGGCCGAGGTAGATTTATTTTTTCATTTGTTAGGAGAAGTTATGGATAAATTCAAATTCTCACCTGCAAATATTTATAATGCAGACGAAACGGGCATCTCTACAGTCCAGGATCCCGGCAAAATTTTAGCTACAAAGAGACAAAAAAGAGTAGGCTCTGTAACGAGCTGGGAAAGAGGTAGGAATATCACAGTTATGTGTGCTATGAGTGCTGCAGGTGGTTACGTTCCACCAATGTTTATCTTCCCGCGGCAAAGGTTATCTCCATTATTAGAAAAAAATGGTCCAGCAGGTGTCTTATATCAGTGTAGTAAAAATGGATGGATAACTGAAGACATATTTGTTAAATGGTTGCAGCACTTTATTGATCATGTAAAACTAAAAAAATAAATTGTTAAATGTTCCTATTATTAGTATTATAATTGTTTGTTTGACCGTCATTTCCCCAATAACTGACCGCCATTCCCCAGATACATGGGGAATGCCGGTCAATACCACTTTTTTTTTAAATCACTGTATTTCTTATATGTGTGTAAAGAGCTCATTTTAAGCTTTGTATTTCAATGTCCAATTGTTTAAGCTAAATGTATGCCAGAACTAATAAAAAAAAACCCGACAAATTAAGGAGATATTTTCATTCATCCTTAGGTGGCCGCCATTCCCCCATCTTACCCTATATATCCCTCTCCCACTAATTGACTTCCACCATAAATCTGTGCATCTGCACTACTTACACTTCGCACTGGTGGTAGTAAATCATCATTGCGCGCTACTAACGACCTCTCCTTAATATTAATTATTTTACATTTTAATTGTTTGTTTTGTTTCGTTTCGTCAAACTGCATTGTTTCATCAACCATCTCTCTCTTCCACGAGAGGGTATGACGTACTACTAATTGAGACATCTAGATAGTAAAGTAAATCATTATTTGCACAGTTTGAATAAAGAACATATTTTTATGTTTCATTTTATTTTCTTTATTCCTTTTCTAAAATTATTTATAATAATATTTTTTCTACAATATTTATTTATTTATTTATTCATACAATAAACGGCTTTCACCTTTTACAATGTTAAATCATTCTATGACAATTTTTATACACCTTCAAAACTTACTCTAATTTCACATTAAAACATTTATTCTATTCTTTAAGTAGTATATCTATACAAATAATACCTATTACATTCTACACAAAATCAACAAAATAATATACACAGTCACTCGCAGCCAATACAATTTACATCCAGGCCCACGGTACTCCACACTACATACATCTACATTTTGTATGCATATTCAATATCAATACCGTACTTATAGTATAGATAATAATGTTATTACTTATTCACATTTTATCTAAATAAATAATCGTACCATAAATAAATGATTTAAATAACTCCTATTTATCTATACAATCACAGCATATCCCACAAATTTGGTAGCTAATAGAATACTATATAATATATCATAAACATACAGGAAGTTCTCTTTGAGCTAAAACAAAACAATTCAGGATGAGTGCCTTACTAGAGTGTTAAATGTGATGAACTCGTGATGTTGTACGAATGCTCATCATCATCATTATAATCATCAATTATAATGATGATGATGATAATAATCATCTTTCCCAGGACACTCGAGACCTCTGAGCTGGGATCTCTATGAATAAATTAGCTATCTAAACTTTAAATTACAAAAAAAAAAATACTCGAAAATGTACAAATAGCGTTAAACGAAACACGCTAAATAAAAATACGTTAAACGGATAGTGTTGTTAAAAGAGCCACATTATACGGAAACTTAACGATGTTCTAAATGACAGGTAATTTTAAAAAAAGAAGGTAAAAAAACTGTTAATAACTCCGATACAACAAAATAATAATACACAGCAGGCAGGTACCACTATGATCTTGATGTCTTACTTAGTCGATGTATAATCATGTTGCGATAAAAAAAACAAGTGACACTTTTAACAAAAGGTGTTATTTATTACACCACCTGTTGATGTGACAGTGGTGTAAACAAAATATTCTCTTTTACATAATGCTATCGGATTACTTGTCGAATATTCAAAATTACTGCGAAAATCAAAATGTGATACAATAGGAATTCTTTTTTTAAATTTGACAGAATAAATTGTATTTGTTGCCAGAAACGAAATTTAAGAACTTTATCGAAAAGTGTGCATGTCCTTTTTAGAAAAAAATAATCAAATACAAAAAAAAACATCTTGTTTTTCAAGTCGTTCGTACAATATATTATTTGGATACGAACTGGCTTATTTATTAAATATTCTTTATCGGTCCTCCAAGGAAAGACAGATTTACTTCTATCTACAAGAGTTTTAAATCTCCGATGTTATTGTAAAAACGGTGCACTGTGAAAGAAGATGATCTAAATCACGTGAATGAAGAAAACAGGCTTACTTTGATTTTTTTTATGAAAAATATTGGTTAGTAGTGATATTATCTGAATAAATAGAATTCGTGCTTAATTTTACAATATCATAAATATTACATAAATAAAAAAACATTCTTTGGTTATTTCACACATTTCATAATGGAATTAAAAAAATCGAGAAACAAAAACAATTCATTGTTTAATAAACGTCAACACGTTTGTTTTGTTTTATTTTTACACCTTTTTACTCGGGCACCGCATAAAAAATAATAAGTCTGGATTGCATTGATTCAAGACGGAGGTGAGTACCTGTAATATTATTCCATGTTTTGATCCGTCTTTAAACGGTAAAAAAATGCATTGAAATGCGATACGAGTGCGAAGGGGGACAAGAACAAAATAAAGCAAAATGTGAGGTGTGAGAAAGAGATAGTGATGATGATGTATTGTTGTTATGTTATTCGAAAGACCCTCTCTTTTGTTGATGTCGAGTTGATATTGAGAGAATGCAGTTGTTCAAATTGTAGGGGTGGATTTTAAAAATAGAATCTTTATAAATAATTCAAATTTTAGAGTATCTACCAGCTGGCAATGATCATATGGATTAAATGCTTCATTATTAAATCTTACTGTGGTAGAAAATATCTATTCATCAATTCATACCATCAAGGCATTTCCCTCAAGTGAGGTAGCCAGCGGTTAAACTGCATGTAATAAAGACGTTAGTCGTTTCTGTGACAATAAAGTTTAAGATTTCACCCATCCGAAATATTTTAATTTTTATTGGTGCAAAGAAGACAACTTGTATATTTATTGTATGCAGTTAGATTAATAGTTTCCCCACTTTTGGGATAACCCAAGATTACATGTCAGGTGTGAATATAGATAAATAGAGGATTATATTTTGTAGAACATCATTTGGAAGAACTTAGCAGTTGAATCATTTTATTGGAATAAATCTCCCACTAATTCTGGATATTTTTCAACTATTCTATAAATGACCCATATTAAATCAAATGTATAAGATATTTAACGCTAATAATCCAGGAAGGAGATGTTTCACCCATCGAAAATGTCCTTTTTTATGACAAGCTGAACAATTACAATTAGCAGATTTATTTCATGTACTTAGTTCAACGATTCCCCACCGATTTAGTGAAATGCTTTGGCGGTGTAGAACTTTTATAGTGCACAAAATTTTAAGTAACATTTAATTGACTTCTCAATTTGTGCCAACCCTAACATAAAAAGCATCACACAACTACACAAACATACATTAGTATATATACAATTCATTTTATAATACATAATACGTATATTGAGTCCACCAACGCAGATAAAATAATATCTATAACACACGCTGCAAACTTTAAAATTCTTATTGTATTCCATTTTCAAAATACAGCGGTTTGTGTTCTCTTCTATTTGAAATATATTATTGTCTGTCAAATTTTACCGAGAATGTTTCTATTTTTCTATGGAATTCACAATATGTTTAAATTTGATTTCAACGATATACCTAAAAAGAATACGAAAACATATTACATGCATATATTATGTAGGTACATCTTATGTAGAATATCATAGGTATAACGCATTCTTTGCGTGGTAGACAAAGAAGAACAAGCAAATAAGCGTATAGTTTCTAAGTTTATAAACAGCATAAATAAAATATTTCTATACCTATATAAATATTTGCATTTTTACAAAACTGGAGATTTCTCTCATTCAAAACATTTAAGCTTAACATAGAGTCCATATGCAAATATTTATATCCGTTCATACGTGTGTATGTACCAATTTTAAATTTTTTATTCACTTCCAAGGCAAGAACCTACGTAATGGCTTTTATACAAAACATTTAAGAATTGCAATTAGTGTCTGTTGAGCTGCTTCATATGGTCAATTTATTGTCCAGGTCAGTTAAAGGATAATTCAAGACCTAACTACAAACGTGGTTCTAACTGCATAATTCATTATAAAATGATCATTCTCAGGTTACCTGTTATTGTTACAATTTGCCCTTTATTTTAAATAATTATATTATACTTGCAAATAACATATAGGTACTAGTAGTATCAAATACTTTGTTTCCAAAGGGCACAAATCACTCTAAAACGGGTGGAAAGCAAAAAATAAAAAATAACATTTTCAGTGGCCAAATATCATTAATTTTATTCAATAATATTTATCTAATAATATTATTTAATAGGAGAGCATCTTTTGAGGATTTGTACGATGATTATAGAAGCGAATAATGTATCCAAAGCTAGGTGCATGTAGCACTGATTATTTTTAACTACCCCGCATGGGAAGTATGATGAATTGATGATGTAGGTATCTAATAAATAATAATAATAATAAAAAGATGATTTGTATTTGGCGCTGTTTCATGGTCCGTGACCATCTCAAGAGCGCAATGAATAAAGTCTGTTTTTTTTATTTTCAATACCTACCATAGACAAAAATAATAGAACAGGATTAATCCAATAAAGTCAATGATAAAAAATTGTCTTCACATATTTTGTAATAAGAACATGTAAGACAAAACAATAACGAAGATGGCAGCTGATGTCAAACCGTGTAACTGACAACAAACAAGTAGGTAAATAATAATCTACCGAACTAAAGCAGCTGTTGTCAAATTCCATAGACAAAAAAGAAAATAAAATAGTGACGCTTGAGTACACATGGTAATAATAATAGAAACGAGATGGGAGTGGCGGGAAGGAAGATAAAAAATGACTCTAGGGGTAATGACTAATGCCCGTACTGTTCCAATTTTCAAATTTGAAATATCGAATGTGTTCTATTATAGAACAAAAAAATATCTATAGGTATTCGTTAGGCATGTAAATATGTCACAGATGTGATGTTTGAGTGAATATTATGTTTATTAGAAGGTACATACCTTTTCAACTATTTATTTGAATTTTAGAATGTGTTCCTCTTCTGATCAACTTTATAGCAGCTTGTAAAACAAACGATTTCAAATAAAAAAACAAAAACATCTATTGATATAAATGTTTACAACATGTCCAAGTGTTACTAAAAAAAAATCAGTGAAGGAACATATTTTTTGGTGTGATATTAGGATACAAATAGGTATAGGTACTTAAATTGTTGAAAATGTGAGTTTTTATCAAAAAGATGTCGCTTGCCTTCTAAAAAACCGTTACAACTCGAAAAACCATAAATTTTAGTTAATAATACCGTTATATTTGAAATTCCTGCTTCTATAATCCATCAAAAGGGCGTAAAGATACCTCAATTATTTGCCACCAGATAGCAAAAGTTACGTTTTTTCATTAATACATTTTGGTGTGGTTACGTTCCTCAATAGTGTAACATTTAGGATTGAGCAGTGAGGTGTTGAGTAATTTTCATTATTTCATTGTAGAAAAGTGTGATATTTTTAGTTATTACAGTATTTAAATGTTAAGTTATCGTAAATATTTGTTATACTTGAATGAAAAGAGTAACATTTTTCTTTATAACACTTTTTAAAAATGTCTTCATCAATAAAGTAAAGAAAATTAAATTGCTAAAGTGCAATAATTCAAAATGTAGCACTTTTTTAGAAAGACCTGTAATAATATAGGAGTATTGCTGAGTAAAAAAGTGTATCATTTTGAATTGTTACACTTTTTTAGAAAGACCTGTAATAATATAAGAGTATTGCTGAGTAAAAAAGTGTATCATTTTGAATTGTTACGCTTTTTTAGAAAGACCTGTAATAATATAAGAGTATTGGCTGAGTAAAAAACTGTTTAATTTTTAATTGTTACACTTTTTAAGCAGTACCTACCGGTAATAATATTAAAATAATGCAGAGTAAAATAGTGTTTCATTATGACTAGTTACACTTTTTTAGAAGTAGATACGATTAATTGTTATAAAAAATAAATATTGCTTTTATTACAAATTTCAACGTGAATGATTTTGATTAAAAAAAAAATAATGTTACACACCGTGGTTAATATTTTTTGTATTATTTCCAGCAATTATATTCATGATGCACAGTTTTCCCAACTTGCGGGGGCGACTTTTGAATTTTGCGACAGATATGAAAACGCGTTGAGGAAAGAAAAAAATTGAAACCTTAATACGATTTACGCCAAAAAGAAAAAACAATGAAGACAAAAATCAATCTAGTAAGGAGAGTATTGTGTTAGTTTACGATTAACAATCTGTGTTACCAACTCCTCGTGGCGATATTTCTGTATTTTACTTCAAATTCAAACTAAACAATTACAATTTTACAATTTCTGAACTAAAATCGGGTGCAACTGAATTCTATTTCTGGCATGAGGGTCAAGGTAATAGAGGAGCTGATGAAATTGGTTCATGCGTCTTGGACTATATTACAAAAGAAGTCAAAGAGGGAAATTCGGAGGACTTGGATTTTATATTTTATTCGGATAACTGTTGTGGCCAGCAAAAGAATAAGTTTTCAATTGCCATGTACCTGCTGGAGCTGAACAAATTTCCTGGCATTTATTCTATTACACATAAATTGTAAATTCCTCATAACAGGACACTTGCAAAACGAGGGAGATTCAGTGCATTCGTGTATTGAGGAGATAAAAAGATCTCTTAAATCAGGTCCCATTTACGTACCCAGCCACTAAGCACAAATAATTCGTGCTGCAAAAAAGAGAGGAAATCCATATAAACTATTATAAACTAAACAAATTAACATCAAATAATTTCTTTTCGCTCAAAGCTCTCATGGATATATTACTTTTCATAATTTTAATTTTAATGACATAACAGACATTTAAGTTAATTAAAGTTTTAAAATTCATCAAAAACAAATCTACACTTTTACGAGATAAGACATCATACAGCCGGGAACATTTTGCGGAAATAGAATTATTGAAAAAACCCTTCAACAATCCCCAATACATCTTAAAACCTGTCTTCAAAAAGGATGCTATCAAAATAAAAGATAACAAGAAAAAGGAGCTGAAATGTTTACTTGAAAATAATCACATAAAACTTCATAACGCAGATTTCTACAGTTCTATTATCTATAATTTGAAATAAAGTAATTACACTATTATTATTTGTGTTTTTTTTTAACAACCTACCACTTTACAGCCTGTTATCCCAAAAATATTTCCTTCTAAAAAAGTGTAATAACTCAAAACGACATATATTTTTTTATAAAAAAAATGTGTACAAGGTCAAAACATAGTCTGAAAATATGAAAATCTATGAGATTTATCTTAAAGGGATATAACAAATTGAAAAAAAAATGGAAAACGGTTCTCAAAAATGATTAAATACTGCTTGATTCTTGACAAATTTTTCAAATCGAGTTTTCTCAAAATCAACTTTTTTGAGTTGTAACTCTTTTTTAGAAGGCAAGCGATGTGTTCTATAATAAAATGCTTTAATTTTTGCTGGCTAACCTCAATAATCTTTGATGGAATAGATAAAGAGAAAGCTACATTTTATTATTAAAATCATATAGGTTGTGAATTGTATTTCGGGCTGGCCAAAAAATAATAATGGCGAATAAGAGGAACATTGGTAAAATTAGGTAGGTACCTACACATACTCATTAATAATGATTCATTGTTTACATATAATAAATACCTAATTATTTTGTTTACCAGATGTACCAGATGGATAGATAGATAATGTTACACAAAACGCGCATCCGCCTACTCTTCTGACATAGTCCGAATAGGACAATAAGAGCGAATAGTATACGGAAATATGCGTATAGATTATACTCATTATGGGCATAAACAATATGGCATTCAACACGCATTTCGAAATTTTGATGCCGAAACCCGAATCTGTCTTAAGCAGATTCAATATCACTAGTAAAATAATAGCCAATGCTGAAGCTTAGAGTTAGCACGTTGAATTATTTTATTCTTTACGTCAAGAAAACTTTGCAATAGCAAAATAAATCAATATTGGATGAAATTGGACCAAATCAAAAGATTCAATTTAACTGAATTCAATTCAATTCAAAAGATTGTGTTTTAAGATAATTATGATGTTTATTAATTGAGAAGAAAAAACTAAAAAAAAAACGAGTTAATAAATATTAGTAAGCACAATAAAAAAGAAGAGGAGAAACACAGCCAAAAGGCCAATTTAATGCTTTTATAGCAATCCTTTACAATAAGTTCTTATGAATTAAGTTCATTAATATAATATATGAAAATTAAATCAAAATACTGTTACTAGCCAAAGATAATATGAAAAAATAAGACATTTATTTGTAAAGAATCGATTAATTACCTCAATTACTAACGGCATAATTTCTCTGTCAAACTTCGGGTTTTGACCTCATGAGAACTACACAATAATACACCATATTATAACAGTACCGCATACACATACCCGACGTTTCGGAGCTTTAATAATCCCATTATCATGGTAATATTTCAATAATAACTCTATTGCATGATTAGGCCACATTTCTCTTTTATCTCTATTATGATAAATAGATAGATATAATATTATTATTATATGTAATAAAATATTTCATTTATAATTATATACCTACATAGATTAAAATATAATATTATGAATACTGTATATTGAATAAAACGTTCTCATCGTCATAAAACATGCTCAAAAGGAATGTAGACTTTAGGTATATTAGACTAGTATTTTGGTATCAACTGTACTATTTTTAGAATGCCACACTAACTGATGTAACCATACAAACATACACAATTATAAACATTTGTATATTATATAATACGTTTTTTTACTGCTAGCCTTCTTCTCTCCACAGCTGGATATAGGCCTCTTCAAAACTTTTCCACACTTGAGCAACACGCTACCACTGTTTTTACATCATCTGGACAATATCGTCAACCCATCTTTTTTGGGGGTTTCCTACACTTCTTTTGACCTCCCACGGCTTCCATTCCAGAATTTTGGAAGTCCACCTGCCATCCTCTCGCCTTAACACATGACCAGCCCATTGCTATTTCAGCTTAGAAACATAATCAACAATTTCGACGACTTTTGTTTTTTGGGTGTTTTAATTTCTTATTTTGTCTTTCAAGCTAATACCCAGCCTTTGTCAGCCTCCATGGTACGCTGAACACACCTCAGTTTAAATAGGTGTTCAATTGAGTTGTACCATAGTTTTGTCAATCGGGTATAATTTTGAAACAAATAATATGACATCACTGACATGGGAATAAATTATTAATAAGGAAGTCATCTAATAAGCCGTCAAGAACTTTATAGACGACACTTGTGAAGGATTGCTTTAAATCAAGGACCATTGTTACCATAATATGTTCCGGAACGGAATGTTAAAGGGTGAATGCTTAATTTTATTTTGATACGATAACCAGTTTATAAAGAATATGATAAAAAAAAACGGACTATCAACATTTATGAAATGATCAAATGATTGGAAAATAACGTCATGCTTTGTATAATCTTGAGAGTCAATACTAAGAAAAAAATAAAAAAAATCTTACCTTTTCTGTGTCGGAAGTGATGTTTAATCTTTGGTGATACTGAACAGCATGGTTGCTCATAGAAAAAGTGCCATGAATTTTCATAGTCAGGTGGTGGTATCGCTGCACCAATATTGGTGAAACCTGCATTGTTATTCTGCCATCCTAAACCTAATCCATCAGTCCAACTCACGGTGCTAAAAAGCACCGCAAACACCACCAACATACAATTAAATGTCGTCAGCGACTCCATCTTGAATAACTGTCACTTATTTATAATATTACTAAAAAATATCACAGAAAAAAACAAAACACACATACACTTACGAACACAAATTTTTCTTGTTGTTATTGAAAAATAATATTAAAACAAAAAACTAAAAAAGTATCTCGTAATGTCTTTTTCTTCACATTTCGATTTTATTGAGTGTTTTAATCCACATTTTTGTTCTGTAAAAAATAAAAATATATATTTTTAAAAATGATTTTTTTTACCATCCTATATGTACATTTTTATACAGCACTAAAAAGAAAAGAAAACGATGGATATTTCTACGGATTAATGTTAAAAAGAAACCTTTGCAAATGACAGTATATTTATGATCATTTGGTATAGGTATTATATTAAAAAAATCTATAACATTTTCCGTCATAAATTTAATACATATTAATTTAAATTGAAAATCAGTAGGTCACAGGAAGTCAAATTTGAAACTTTCTGTAGTTTTGAAGCTTACAGGATTCTATATTTTATGTTAGTATTAACTACATTTAATTTATACCACAATTATTTTCTTGACGTGCTGTATCAAAAAAAAGAAAACACTTTTTTTCAAAATCATTATACAGACGAAACAGAAAGTATTTTTGAGGTGATTTGCGAAACGTTGTTTTCAGCGACATGAGAGTACGTAAAAACTTCTTTTAACGTATTAAATTGATCATTTCCTTTTTGTCTCAAAAACTGGAAAAGGAAATAATAAAAACAAAACACAAAAATAATAATAATAATAACAGTACCAACAACAAAAGGATGAATACTGAGAAGAAGTCTAAAGGAATTTGTGGTTAATGATGCGAAACCTCTAAACAAGGAATTTTAAGCATTTGCGGGAATGTTGTGTTGAATTTTGGAATGAAACGAATCATTCCACATTACTTTATGAACCGACATTTTAAAGGAATCTTAAAATTCACAGAGCATTGTGAATTTATATCTAAAAACTACTTTTAAACAGAAAAATAATGTATACATTGCGTACATATTTTATTATTACTGTTGAATAGATTTTGAATTTTTGAAAAACGAATGTTGTGAAATAATTTTTTTACTTGTTCAGAACTCGGGATTGCTTCAGTCGATTTTTGTTCAATTTGATTACAGAAACGAGAACGAATTATATTTTAATTCCATACATTTAATTTTTTTTATATGCAGAGCAGATATTTGATAATTTGAAAAAAAAATAACAGTTAACCTTGCTATAAAGCTGTCCTCTCTGTGTCAACAATAATTAAGACATTAAGGAAGGATAACAAACCTAATCGTTGAATGAAAAATGTAAATTGTCTTTATTTTTTTCGAACACCTAGGTTTTACAAAACACTCGAAAAATTACAGAAAACAGCGAATACTAATTCTTTGCCGACTATCCACGAAACATAATTATTACAAGCAGCTGGTCTGCTGGCTACTCCACTTGTGGTTTATGCCGTGATGGTATAGTCTATAGTATCAATTTAGTACTCATTTTTATATATTTGTATGTAGGTATAAGTGATGTACCTACGTACAAACATATATTATCAATGCATTTTCTCGATAAATACAAAAAAAAGTGTTTTTTTTATTTTTTAATAGTAAAATTTGTGAATTGTTTCGTTAAACTAAATCGATTGACAACCAATATTAATTATACAAACCCTTTTTTGACAATATAGGATAAATATCGAAATAATAGTGCAGATTATGAAATGGTACAAAAAATTAACAACTTTTGACCCGAGTGCATTTGTCGTAAGTATGTACATGAATATCTCAATTAAATGTGCGACATAATCAGATATCATTGAATGTACCTACATCATTGTTGTTGTTACCTATTGTTGCAGAGAGAACTTTGTAGGTATATAATATAATAAATAATAGTAGAATTTATTTATCGCAACCCACATCAGCCATTAAAAATCATAATAGCGCGATAATAAATAATAATAATAATAAATGAAAAGATAAACTGAATATAATAATAATTCAATACAAGTATAGAATAATGACACATTTATATTTCATTTAAAGGCGGGGCCAAGTGTAGTAACTTCAAAATGTATGTCGTGTTTTTGACAAGCGTAATAAATATTTAAATTAACGATTAACTCTGACTGAGTTATTATTGATTCTTACTTGATACTCGAAATTATAATTTTCACGTTTTTATTTTGAAATACGAGAATAAGTTTGATCGATTCAAAATTTAAATATTTTTTTAGTACTGGTAAAACAAAGTGATAGGTTATGATTCCAAAAAAAAAATCAAGAATGTTTTATCGCAATGTGTAAGTAGATTCAAAGTAATAAGCAATGCAATCAATGATTTTACAAATAAATATTATTTAGAAGAACCTGTTCCGTGGAGCACCCAGTTAAGAATTGATCTCCCACTATTTTCCGTTAATTTTCTAGTATCCTGCAAAATGCAGATGTTCAAAAAATTAAAGGCATTTAACATCTTAAATTCAGCGATGAGGTTTGCCACCCTTACTGAACGTCTAAACTTTTCATTAGCACAATGACGACAGTTGAAATGTTTTTTACATGCATCTGGTCTGGTGGTTACCCCACTTTTGGGATATGCTGCAATGTTAGAAAAAGTAGTAATGGTAGTACTAGAATATCATTAACAAAAAAAAGTCAACTTTAAAAATACAAAATTCCATTAAATCTATTTAATTTTTAAGAATAGAATGCGATTTTTTTTATTCTATTAATTAAAGTTGAATATAAAATTTTATAACATATTATTTAACGCGTAGGTATCATGTAAACTTTAGGACTAAGGTTACTTTATGTCAAAAAAGGAAAGGACCTAAGGACTAATAACCGAGTAGGTATGTAAAATAATCGAACTATGCTTTTTTGAAGTTTTTGTATATTGTGCAGTAAAATTGCATACTATGCATATGAATAATAATACAAGTGAATATTCAAAATAGGAACACAAAATAAATAAAAGAAAAACGTTATGCGCGTCGTGTTCCGTCGTTTGCCGTCGCTATTTTTAGGCCTAAACGCTCGTCGCGCGCAATCCCTAAATAGGCGCGTGGATGTTCACTGGTAGGTATATATTCATATCAACCGGAAGGGTTAAACGGGAATAAATCATGGTGATTGCGGTGTTAATATTATTTTATTACAATTTATAAAAAAAAAATGTTTTATCCTATTTAAAACATTATGTTAATAATAAGTACCTACCGTGGTAGGTACTCAAAGGGTTAATGCGGTTATACAGTATGGAAATTATGATGCCATATAATTTTACATAGGTACCTACATTTTAAAAATAATATTCATTGTTTAAATGTTTTTTCTTTGCCTCCTGTAGGTAACATACTTTTTTTTCAATAATTTGTGAAACTGAACTTGATCATTGACTTAAAAATATTAATGCAGACACAAAAAATAAAAAAAGAGTTGATTTATGATCGGTACAAAATCGCTTGATGTTCAAAAGACACTTATTTATACCTTATGTTCCTGGGAGAAAAGTTAGATATTGAATGTTGAGATATGCGAAATGCAGTGTATGGCAAAAATATCTTAGTCTATTTTGATATATGGTGGTATGATCACCCAGACAATACTATCGAGGAAAAAAGGCCGGCACAGTTCAAAACCAAATATCGTGCACAAAAATGCTAAACGAAAAGGTACATTGTACAAATATGAAATAAAATTATGTATGACAGTTATTTCGTATATTTTTTTTTTAAAGATATATCTGGGTTTTATTATAAACCCAAATACAACCTTATACACTAAGCTAAAAGCTTGTGCCGTGAAAGGGGATATCTTTGGTTATTTCATAAAAAAACAGCTCTTTGGTTATTTCATAAAAAACAGCTCATTTAACTGAGCAACGAGCGTGGCTATTTAGTTACATAAATATAGAATGTCTCCGATTGATCCACGAATCCGGGCTTTTTTATAACCCAAATTTACTAATTATTAATTAATAATTATTTTTGTATTTAGGTTAATGTCGTATTAGGTCAATATATGTATAAAGTATGTTATAAGAGAACACGCCGACAAATCTTTTAGATTTGGCGTGACTCATTATCATAAGATGTATATATTTATTATTCAATGTACTATTTTCATTAAATAAAAAAAAAAATACCCTTTAAAACTTCAGAACAAGCAACTTTCTTGTAGTAGAGTTGGGACACACTAGCGACGGGATTTAAACCGAAAATTTTTCGATTAAAATCCGAAACTATAATTAGCTCTGGTTCACTGTACTGACTACCCTAATTACTTTCAATTGTTAATAAATCATTCTCAGAATTTGAATCTAAGAGTGTATCGTTCTTTCCATCTCCCACTGTATACTAGTTATATCTAAATATGTGTACTGATACCTGATACCGCATTTTGATATTTTAGTCTCGCAAAGACCGCATTAAAATAATTTTCAGACACTCTCCACAATGTGCGGTGACCGGGCGGCGTATATCATAATGTCGTCGCACATAGATACGCCTAAAATACAGTCCAACACCTTTTATACGTACCTACCGAGTAACAGCATCAAGCAAAAAAAGAAATAATTAGCTAACTCATTTTTGCGTGTCCTGCAAAGGCAGGCGTTTGTGAAAAGTCACAGATAAATTTAACTTTTTTAAATTCAATCTCTGAGGAGGATGGTTGGTAAAACGTTGCGTGACAGAGTGAGGAATGAGGATATTAGAAGAATGAGTGGATGCAAGAGGAGTGTTGTGGATAGAATGCGTGTAAATAAATTGAGATGGTTTGAAGAGGAAAGAATAACAAAGAGGATATACTTGGCTGAAAGGAGGGCTGTGAGGAAGCGCGGGCGTCCGAGAACTACATGGCTTGAACATGTAGATCAAATTCTCAAGGACGGCCGTGTTTTGAGTAAAAGAAACCGACGTGCGTGCATGAGAAATTGTATGACTGTGGAGGAAGCGAAAGAAGTATGCAAGGACATATCTAATTGGCGTTCTGTTCTCTCTGCCTACCCCACGTGGGATACGGCGTGAAGGAATAGATAGATAGATAAATTCAATTTAATTCAATGATATAATATAAAACTGCAATTGAGCGATGGGTTGATTCAGGTATTTTATTTCTATACATATGGTACGGAGAAGACAACCTGTATTTTCATTATAAGCCGTTAATTCACTGAGTTGTACATTTATGGGATATGTAACGAGGATGTAAGTGTGCTCAATCTGTTTCATTGTGCAAACAAAATATCGAGGGTATACAACCAAAATGCACTAAGTCATTTTAGTTTTGAGATGACATGGTGGCAGTTAAATGAAAAAAAAATTGTTTAGATCAATACTAATTTGCCGTGTATTATTTGAACTTTAATTAAGATGATGTTGGTAAATGACTTATAGGCTTTGCAAACAAATTCAAACATAGGAAAAGTGTTAATTACTTGAATAGTTTTTGACAACTTTTGTAGCACTAGTCTGACTTAGTGCATTTTGGTTGTATACCCTCGATATTATCTTTTGAATTAAGCGAGTTTGGTTTATTTGGTTTAGCACCTGATTACTTTGATTCTTTTTTTCAATATTAGGTACTAATCGCTACTTTTTTAATTTCTGCCGCTTTTTACCCTACAATTAATTCTTGTGCCTACATAATTTTCGTAAAAATTTGTACCTTAAAAAATAAAATTTCTCACCATAACTCGATTTTCAAATAAACACGACATCTAAAAACTGGTGTTTAGTGTAGAAAGAGAAGAACGTATTAGGGTGAAATGTTAATATGTAGGTAGTAAAGAGAGATAGATTGAGAACGCATACTATAGTACCAGCTCGCGTGTGTTTCAACAAGAATATACCAACCCCTCCCCATACATTTTGTAGAGTATACTTTACTTATACATATATTGTAGGTTATCATAAAGAGATTCATAGTAATGGTAAAACAGGGCGTACATTATGAATATTAGTACCTATACCTGGTACAGTGTGATAAGCCGAGCTTAGATGACATTTCAACATTTGGTCACCGCATATACCTAATAACTGTTAAAATTAACATGTCCGAAAATTTTGCAATCGGGACAACGGGTAAGTTTGAGAAGACAGAGCACTTTTTCGATATAACATAACATAACATACATAGTCATTTCACACAGATCGAGCTAGTCCCAAACTAAGATGAATCTTGTATTATGGGTACTAACGCGACGATACACACATATACAATGCACTAAACACATATAAATGTAACACCCAAACCCAGTACAATTTGAAAAAGCTCATTCCTCAATCTACCCTGGCCAATTCAATATGTACTTTAATATTTGTTCTTTTATTCATTCATCCATTTATTCATTTGTTATTGATTTATTAATTTGCTGATGTGATTATTCTTTTGTTTTTTTTTTGTAATATTTTGTAAGTAATTGTATTTTTTTTTAATATTTTTTACGCAGCACGCCTCGATACAGGGCAACCAATTGGTGATATATTGTCTCAACGTTTGTACATTGATATTGATTGAATAAAGTATTTATTTGTTTATTTATTACAAAAGCCGAGGGCGAGTTTATCGCAAAGGCGCGATCTCTTCAAACTAACATAAAGGTATAAATTTAAAATATTAACTAATAAAATATAAACTAATAAAAAAATAGCACATTGAGGATGGCCTCATCGCTGAATTTTAGACGTTAATTTTCTTATAAATGAGGAACATGCTAATATTTTGTATAAAATAGGTATTGTTAATTTCATTGCGGTAATTCAAAAAGGATATTTAATTCAAAATTCTGAAATTATTATTCGCTCAAAGGTTATATTATTTCAAAGGTTGAGGTGGGGAAGGTATTAAGTCAAAATTTTATTTTATTTAATTTTGAATAAAACTTCACAACAATATTCACGCATGTGCCCTTAATAGCACTCGCCTTCGTTGTTAGTTTGTGAACCTTTATGCTGACACGTACGTTTTAACACGTCTTAATATTTTATATTCGACGTGTTTATATTTATCTATTCATGTACATCATAACAGAATCTTTACAATCTGAGTAGCTAGTGGGCTAATTCCATGTATTTAACAAACAGATAGTTCTCTCCGTGTCGTAAATGAGATAGCTTTTCAAGATAGGTTCCGTATCTCATCGTTTATTTGCAGATGTTAAATTTATAATAAATAATTAAGATATTTTCCATCTTAAACTCAGCGATGAGGTCTGCTACCCATTCTGACTCTCATATGGGGGTCCGTGGTCCGATACCAGGTGCCAGCAAACTTCCCTTTCACGACACAAGTTTTCAGTAGCTTACTGTGAAAGGTGTATAAGGTTGTATTTGGTTTTATAACAAAAACCCAGATATAGGTATCTATAAAAAAATTATGGAATGGAGAAGACAGCTTGCATGTTTATTATATGCGGCTGATCTGCTTGCTACCCCACTTGTGGGATATGTCGTGAATGTATAAAAGTAGTAGTAGTAGTACTAAATTTCTTATTCCAACGTAATGTTTTACGAATTATTGTTTTTTACAAGCAACTCGAAAATTAAGGAAAAAAGTGAGTTCTTTTATTTGTTGTGAGATTCACGAAGTACCTACACGAAATATGTCGCATGGTTGGGAAACTGGAAAGACAGAACACCAAGAAGTGAACAGGCATTTATTCAGCACTGAATTGACATGGGTTGAAGAAGAAAAAAATTGCTACCACTTTATTAATAAATACCATCGCAGTATCTGGTACATGTGGGGTAGCTAGTAAACCAACAGCAAGTTTTAAACATGCATCTTTTCCGTGCTTATCAAATTAAGACATTCAGGATGGATGGCATCGCCGAATTGAAAATGATACCTACACCGAGTAATAAAACTTTCTTGTATTCATATGATACTAAAAAGTAGGTATTAAAATTAACTTTTGGCAATTTGACGTTCCACGCACGCACGTCATCAATGAAAGGTTAACACAACAATATTGCCAGTTAAATTTTCCTCGGAGTGTCTACATAATGTTATCCGACAATGTGTCAAGCCACAAAACTGAAAAATAGAAAAGAAATGTATCACATTTTTGTGCAATAAAGATTTTTATTATTATTATAATTTTTTTTTTTTATTTATTTAATGAAAATAATACATTGAATAAGAAATATATACATCTTATGATAATGAGTCACGCCAAATCTAAAAGATTTGTCGGCGTGTTCTCTTATAACATACTATATACATATTATCAACCGAATACGACATTAACCTAAATACAAAAATAATTATTAGTTATATATAAATCCACACTTTATTAACCATTCCTTGACTAATTTTTTTGCAATATTTTTACTCTTGCATTTCTTAATAGATACCGGCATCATATTAAGTATTTTTGGCACGTTATATTCAAATGTTCTTTTTCCGTATTTATTATTGAATTTAGGGACTAGCATATCCTTCATTAAATTTAAATCTTGTGTGATGCATATGTCGAGGTTTTTCTTTATATTCGGTTTTTGAAAACTGGTCAAGGACAACTCTCTGCCAAAACAAGCCTTTAGCAGATAATACATTCAACTTTTTGAAATACAGAGAAATATTATTTCGCGCCGCGTTGCAAATTTTTTTTTTATTATAAGTCTTAATATCGATTTTTGTGCGAACATTACCCTTTTCAAATTAGAATTAGTACAATTGCCCGAGCTACCAATACCATATCTGATTAAAGATTCTGCCAAAGACACAGTAACAAGTGTGGACCTAGGTACAAAATATTTTATCTTAAATAACATACATGCTATAGATCTTAATCGCTTACAAATAATATTTACATGCTGATCCCACTTAAAATCTATCGTCTATAGTTACACCTAGATATACAAATTTATTTACATTATCAAGACATGGACAATCACAAGATATGGGGAGCTCAACATTTTTATGTATACACACATAACTATGCGAGACGATCTTCGGTGCCACACCAGCCGTCGCAATACTTGGAGATCTGACATGCATTATTATTTATTATTATCACGACTCAAACTAATTGAGTGGCTAAAGCTATCAAATACACCGTAACGTAGTGTCATAACTCAAACATAATGTTATTTTTGAGTAAAACCTACATACATTTACACCTACACAATGCTCACATTACAGCTGTAAATATATTAACTCAACTAGAAACATCGATTCTCATTTCTTCTTAAGCATTTTTAGGTTTGTATGTATTAGTTTTGCACTCTAGCCTTCCATATCAACCATTCCAGAAAGAAAAACATGGCAAAATCCCTGAAGATTATTATACCATCAAGCGAGTCAAAACAATGAATGCAAATCCCAACACACGCAATTGTAAATCCAAAGATATTTAAGAAAAAAAAGTGTATGTAAATCACTGCTAAAACTTATGTAAATACATATCGATTATTTCAATATCAGGTTTATTCGTAGTAGAGTTCCATAGTGAAATAAATAAAACAAATGGTTTTTTTTTTTCAAAAAATATAGTAGAAGAAAATATTAGTTTTTTTTTTATTTCGTCAATATCAGGTATTCAATGTTTGATACATTGTTTCATAATACTATCAAATTATTTTGTTCTGAAGATATTCAGTAGAGTAACAAGATGGCGCCAGAGGCATCGCGGGAAGTTAGTGATTCTCTCATCTGGTAACCTCACTCACTTACTCACAACATTCATATAGTTGAGGCGAGGCATGGTTCTATACTATGAATATAATATTATAATATACCTCCTGTTACTTGATAACCTACTTCAAAGTTTGGAACGTTTATTTACGTGGTATGATGTCTATTCCACCAACTGACAACTACCCACTCTGTTAAGAAGGGTTGTCAAAATGTTTTGCTTTTCTTTTATTTAACTATGTACCTACCTAATTTCAAATTCATTTACTTTCCTCAAATATGAATATTTTAGTTAAACCAGCCATGTATCTACCACTAAGCACATTTTCCGCAACATTAGACCAAAGCTTGTGTCGAGGCAGATGAAAGAAATATAGGGAATATGTAAAAAATATGAAATCATTACATCACATCTTACACAGTTACTTCAGTTTTATTGTCGATACATAACGCAATCGCGATTTAAATGAACTTATTTATATGAGTGGAAACCTTTTTATTACTGTGGTATGCAAATATTAGGAGAATTGAGAATCCTTCTAAATTTAAGTAAAATTGCCAAAACATAAATTACTTTGGTTCTTAGTTTGTGAAAGAAACTGAAGTCATGTATTATCGTTTTTTGGGTTTAATTTTTTTTATCTTGGATTCAAAGGATTCCTGCAACGATAAAGGGAAATTAACAGATCAAACAAGAGAAGGAAAAGAAATTACATAATGAGTATATTTATTTACGTAAAATGTTTTCCCGATACAAAAAATAAAACAGAAAATAATTTTGAGAAAAATGAATTCTAAAATATCAAGATGAATTCTAAAATATTTCTCTATTAATTTAAAAGCTTTTGTAAATCTCTAAAAGAACCTGCTCGATTCTTTTTAACATTATAATACATTCAATATCCTTTCTATTAAACAAAATAATATCATATGTGGCATTTTAAAACGTTGCCAATCTTGGTTACCATCATCGTAATACAACATACATAATAATATTATATACACACAATTTCCGAGAAATACGAAGATCGTAGTGGCAGATAGACCACAAAAATCAATAAACATTTAAGCGGTTAGGTACAACCCTACATTCAAAAACCCAAAATTTTCCCATTTCCTCTCTCTTACTCATAAGATATCTAGAAAAGGCGTTAAAGATGCTACCAAAATGTACCGAGTACCTACTTATTACAACGAAAAGTCACTAGGTATGTGAGTATTATTTAAGGTAGGTACTCCAAAACAGTTTCAAGGTACTCATAATGTTAGATATCGCTACCTATCACTGTGTAACAAGTATTATTATCTTCCTTTTGCGTATTATTAAAGATCGTAGGTAGGTACTACTTGTCTTTGGATCATTTTCACACTATGTAAATAGATTCGCTGACTAGTTTGCGACTAACAAATATTTTCAATGGCCAAATAAAACATTGATATTTTTCCAGAAATGATTAATTAATACAGTATTCGCATTTTATCTCAAGCTGTGGATTTGATTGGGAGATAATTATTGAATTACCTGTTATAGATTTGAGTAGGCATATACCTACCTAGTAGGTATATTAAATTTTCTTATTGTTTGTTATCGTCAAATTGCCACTCTTTGAGCTTTCACTACACAACGTGTCTCCAACTTTTTTCAGTAAAATTTAGAGTGTGTTGTTAAACATATGTTTCTGTAAAACAATACTTTATTATTTAACATCTTCCATTGTTTATTATTTAGAGAGACGTCTTTCGTCTTTTACGATATGGTAAGAATAAAAAACGCATATCATGAAAATAGCAGCATGCGGTGGTAAGGTAGCAATTTTCTCAGTGAAAATGTGACACGATTATGGTATCCAACTAATGTCACATGCAAATTTCATAGTGTGAAAAGGTTGTATAGTCAACTATGCGTACAGTTATTGTACAAAATAAAAGATACCAGATACTTTTACCGGATATTAGGTACCTACTTACTGTAATAATACTACTTACTATAGCACTCGGTACTCGGTAGATACCAACATGATGTTGTTAAAATTAAAATCCAACAGAACGCAATAGACGGATAAAATAGGGCAAAAAGTAATTTCAACTTGTATAAAATTTAATTTTAACAAGTTTTTGGAATAACAATATTGCGTATAAGTATTATTATTTAACGAAGATTATTAACATTTTAAAGCGATTTAAAAATAAATACATATTAAACCAACACAGAACCGGTATATTACCAAATGGTATATACCTGATGTTAATTTATATAAGATTTTATTCTATTTATCTACTCATTTATTTATACCAATGCGGCATGTCCTACAAGTGGGGTAGCAAGCAAACAAATTTCATGTAATATACATTTAAGGCATCCTTTTCGTGCCAATAAAAGTTGAGACAAATTCATATTGTGAAAAATCTGATATTTTTTGAATCTAACATAAAAAGAGGAAAATGAACGGATGCAAGAGAAATGTTGTGGATGGGATGCGTGTGAATAAATTGCAATGGTTTGGAAATGTGGAACGAATAGAAGGGGAATGGATGACAAAATGGATATACTTGTCTGAAAGAAGGGGTGTGAGGAAGTGCGGGTGTCCGAAAACTACGTGGTTTGATCACGTAGATCAAATTCTCAAAGACGACCGTGTGTTGAGCAAAAAAATCGAAGTGCGTGCATGAATGCAGAGGAGGCGATAGAAGTATATAGGGACAAATCTGTATGGCGTACCGTTCTCTCTGCCTACCCCACTTGGGATGTGGCGTAAGGGAATAGATAGACTAACATAAAAAAACAAAAAAAAATCTGCAATCCTATCTACACGAGGATTGAAACCAGATAAAGAACATTCATAAGTTTAATAACACTTAAACTGCCATGTACGAGTACATTGTTAAGTACAAATATAATATTTTAATACAAAATCGATATGAGATAAATAAGTTATGATTACATATAAAGTATTTGTCGTGTGACATTAATAATATTTAGTATTAGTAGTAAATATTGTTATTATTTCAGCAATATACAGCTGATGGTGGGTGTTTTTATTGCGAATAAAATATAATCTCTTAATCGGATTTTGTGGTTTCTTTTGTTCTAGAAGCCATCTATGATTGCTTGTAAAGAACCGTTCACAATCCACGATAAAACTTCGTTGCTACTTATTTATAATCTATTTATCGTGAAGATAACTACGAGTAAGACGACTTAATTTCAACAAAATATTAATGTTCTGTCTTTTTTTATTTCACATGTTTCATATTAAGAATATATACTACGCTACCACACCATCACGGCACGTTCTACAAATGGGGTAGTCAGCAAACCAGCTGCATGTAATAAACATGCAAGCTGTCCTCTCCTTACTAACAAAAAAAAAAGACATTCAGGACTGGTGGAAAACCTCATCGCTGAAGTTATGATGTAAAATGTCTTTATTTTTTGAACACCTGCTTTTTACAGGGCACTCGAAAACTTACAAAAAAAAGTTATGACCAATTTTTAACCAACGGAATTTATCCCATATAATAATATTAAATTTTTACTTCCTAATAAACCCAAATAGTTAAACAGTGAGAAAAGTGATAGTGTTACGGAGATGGAGTAGAGCAGCATCGAAAGATAGGCTTTCATGTGAGATTTTACGAACACAGGACATTTACAAACTTACAGAAAAAAGTGGGAGACTAATTCTTTATCGGAGAATCCACGGAGAAAATTAATCAAAGCAGCAAGAAATAAAACTTAAACGAATGTATTGAAACAATGCAACTTCAATTTTAACTCTGACTTGACTTCTAAAACAGCAAAGCATCAGCAGACGGTAACTTTTTTCTATTGAGTTAATAACTCCAGTCTAGATATAGGTAGACGGGTAGGTAACTAAACTACCAACGAAAGAATCAAAACTGTTCGTTTCAGAAATCAAAGTACTTATAGTAAAATTACCAAGTACTTTTTTATACAAATATAAACTATTAATCTAGAGATAACATTGGCGAAAGGCACAGCTACATCACCCATTATACGAAGTTTTTAGCTGATCAAATAGTGTCATTTGGTGGTAAAAATGTTAATTAAATACCTACATTTTTTACGAATTTCTTATAATAACGACAGAAGTAGAAATAAAAGTACTGAATTATTGGTATAATATTGTTAAATATTTTTGACAAAACAATGGCAAAGGATTATTCATAGTAATAAGAGCTTGTTTAAGGTACTTTTGAAAGAAGTTTTTAGGTTCTGCAGGTCCGAGTGCAAGTTGCAAACAAAACCATCTAATTTATCTATTAAAACAAATTTAATACTTAATTTCTACCACAATAATTTATTTTTATTTTATTTTATTTGAAACTTTACTTGAAATTATTGACTTTTACTTGAAACTATACAAATTACAACTTGTATTTAGGACATGATTAATATACAAGTACACTTTTTGGTTTATTTTTTTCGTTTTTGCTTCTGGCAAGGCACCAGAAATCGAGTGAAATATTTTAATTTTTTGGTTCCGATAAGTCGATAAGAAATATAGAGAAATGTACCTACAATGCAAGTGTTTAGGAATATTGGAAATTTAAAAGAAATTCGAGTACTTCGTTGCAAAAATTGTAGTACTTCTGCAGTCGATTCTGTTAAAGAGTAACTTCTTCCTGAACGTATGTACGTACCAACATTCTCTACTGAGAATCCATCTTCTTTCTTGTGCGATTTCTTACATAGTTATCTATTAGAACATCCAGCAATTTAAGACAAGTGTTTTACGTAATAAAAGAAAGAGATGAAGATGAAAAACCTAAAATGAAAGAAAGAAGAACAAGAAAGAGTCTAATGGTGAAAAATGTTGGAAAGCTCATTGCAGCAACAGTGCAAGTTGGATTAAGACTATTTTGTAATATGAAACTACTCGGGCACAAATTTAAGAATTGTGGATTTGATTTGGGAAATATTTAAATGGGCGACTGAAAAGACAAATGATCGATTAACAATGAACTGACTCTAATACTGTTTGTGCGACAAAAAACTAAGTTGGCGACGAATATTGAATGATAAAAAATCATAACTGGGCTGCAAAAAATGGGTGACGATTATACTAGATGAGCAAATGAAAACACTAAACGTGCGACAAAAATAGTAACTGAGCGACTTCATAGTCATATCGAATCACCAAATGAAATAATTTTTTTATTCTTAAATTCGACAAATTATTTTAAATTGCGAGCATTTATGCGTTCTTTCAATTAAGATGAATTGTTTTAGTTTAACCATGTCAATACAATATTATCTAGACAATGCGCTTGTATCGTAAAGCTGGAGTGAGTCAGCAGCGGAGGGATGTCTTGAGTTGTTACTATTCAGAATTCCAATTGGATAATCGCTAGTTCTATTTTTTTACGATCTACTCTGTCTTCGCAACATTAACTATTGTGTTCGAGAAAGAATTACATAGTACATATATTAAAAACATTGATTCATTCATAAAATAGTACGATATGCTATACCTAATGTTCTATTTCAAATGTTAGTAAAAACAAAACAATACACATAAGTGTCTCATGTACAGAATAAAATAGATAATATGTAGTAATACAAGTTTAGTAGGTAGTTATGTTAAAGCTTAGCGAAGGAAAAGAGTTGAAAAACTTTAAGCGATTTTCAAGAGGGTAAATTGTTAGGAGTGCAGAAATACTCGACACTAGTGTCTAAAGATAATAAGACAATGTATCTCTTTGCAACAGGAGTAAAAAACCATTGGTTTCAGATTTAAGATAGTACGTTATCATTACCAACCAGTTAAGTGGGTATAGTTTAATCAAAATATAAGAAATAAAATTCTCATTTTTATGTGCATTTTTTGATAAGTACCGAAGTAGAATCTCACATCTACTACTACTACTATACCGACACGGAATATCCCACAGGTGGAGTAGCCAGCAGACCAGCTGCATGTAATTAACATAAAAGTCATCCTCTCTGTGCCAACAAAAAAAAAACATTCAGGATTGGTAGCAAACCTCATCCATGAATTTAAAATGTAAAATGTCTTAATTTTGTCGAACACCTGCCTTTTTCATAACACTCGAAAAGTTATGGCAAAGAGTTGGACACCAAATCTTTGCTGGGTACCTACTCCACGGATCTCAGATCATCATCTACTAGGGCCAATTCCGAATCTTGTTTGTTTTTGTTGTTGTTTTTCACGTTCCGATTTACACTTCTGGCAACAAGTTAATAGTTGTCGCGCGTGAAAATTGTGAAATGTCAGATTTGCCGGTATATTTTGACGTTCCCATTTGCGTCGGTGGTGGTATAATTTTACAATTTATAGATGCCAAGAGTTGCGAGGACCTTAAAAATATCCATTTTTTTACTTTTAATTGAAAAAACAACTTTTAACTTCCAAAATATCGCAATATTCTGCGGCAAAATGACAGCAACTAATATTATTCGCCCATTAAAAGTCGCGAATAAAATTCTGCCAAATACAACTAATTTTAGTTGTCAGATGTCAACTAAAATTTCGTTCTGAATACGAAATCCATAGATTCTCGAAATTTATAGTTGTAATAAGGTGTCAAAATGAACTAGCTAACCTAATTAGTTTTAGTACGGAAAACTGTGAATACGAATTTGAACTAAATATTATGACTCAACTATCTCCTCACACTTATGTAGTTGACTTAGTTAGTGCAACTAAACTATTTTATGATTCAGAATTGGCCATACTGTTTAAATAGAGATCATTTAATAATCATTTCAGTTTATAAAAGTAAGTGATAGAAACTTCTAAACGAATAACTTATAAAAGATGAATCTGTACCAATTCGAAAAAAACATTTTTTTTATTAATTAATTAATATCACAATTGAAGCTTGTTTATTATTTGAAAATTTTATTAATTAACAACTTCCTTTAGAACAAACGGTCATCACACAAAACAACAATAATGTAACATTTCACAGATCATGGACCAAAAAGTTCACTTATATTACACAAATACAAAATCAGAGCATTAACAACTTTACCGCGAATTATAATAATATAATGTTGAAAAATTTGTCAATGTTTTGAAAAGGTTGTCGATCACTGAGCAACAAGGATATAGAGAAAGAAGGAAATTGCAGATTGCCATACGTACCTACCTACATTATATGTATGTAATTTACTGAAAGGTAGACATAATACATATAAATACATACATACGGATAAATAGATAAGTTGGAAAGGAAACTATGTACAACAGTGTGTACCTATGTTAGTTTAGTAGGAAGAATCCTTAGTCTTATAGTAGTAGTAGTTACTGTTATAAGATCAGTGTTGATAGAATAATGCAATATAAAATAACACGTCATGTTAATAGACAGTTCACACAAATGAAGCTAGTCCCAAATTAACATTATGAATTTATGTAGGTATTATGGGTGCCTACTAACGCGATGATACATAGGTATATATTCATTCATTCTCTCACTCATACCATCACGGCATCCCGCATAAGTGGAGTAGCTAGCGAGACAACTGAATTTAATAAACATGCAAGTCATCCTATCCATGCCAATATAAGTTAAGACATTTAGGATGGGAGGGACAGCGCATTGATGAATTGAAGATGAAAAATGTCTTTCGGATTTTTTTCCGTACGTTCGAAAACTTGTTATACTGAAAAAGTGTAATAATGAAGAATATAACGCGGCGACAAAATTGCCATCCATACTTTTCAGCATTATACAACCAGTCAAGTCTTCATATAATCAGTCATGATCACACAAAAATTTAACAGTTTGACGCCGGGAAAAATTCACCTATCCAGATATACAGGAAAATATCAAAGGATTAGGCTCAAAACGCGGGTTCAAAATATCGGCATTGTGCCTGAAATATCTGTGTTAAATTTCTTACAATATTAAATCATATAAAAAAAATATTAACTTGAATATCCCTGTTAAGGGGACAAACGAAAAAAGGGCGTATGAAGCCACATAAAAGTTGAAATATTTTATATAAATTAAGTTATTATTATTATTAAGGAATTCGACTTGTTAGAGATGTCGAGGTTACCGGTAAGAGGCCAAGAGGTAGACCAAAGCGTAGTAGATGGCGTAAAGCACTAAGACAAGACATGCAGAACTGTAATATTTCCCACGAGGATGCAGTCGACAGAACCAAGTGGCGAAATAAAACAAGAAAGGCAGACCCTACCTATCCTACCCCTACCCTACCATGTGGGATTAATTAGTGCCCAAGGATAGAAGAAGAACAGCCGACGAGATGATAAAAATAGAAGACAAAATGAAAATATAATACAAGTGAGCAATAGAAACAAAATGATTTTAAAAATTATCTATCTATCTATATATCTATTCCCTCACGCCGTATCCCAAGTGGGGTAGGCAGAGAGAACGGAACGCCAATTAGATCTGTCCTTACATACTTCTTTCGCTTCCTCCACAGTCATACAATTTCTCATGCACGCACGTCGGTTTCTTTTACTCAAAACACGGCCGTCCTTGAGAATTTGATATACATGTTCAAGCCATGTAGTTCTCGGACGCCCGCGCTTCCTCACACCCCTCCTTTCAGCCAAGTATATCCTCTTTGTCATTCTTTCCCCTTCCATTCGTTCCACATAACCAAACCATCTCAATCTATTTACACGCATTCTATCCACAACACTCCTCTTGCATCCACTCATTCTTCTAATATCCTCATTCCTCACTCTATCACGCAACGTTTTACCAACCATCCTCCTCAGCGATCTCATCTCCACAGCATTTATTCCACTTTCGTCTTTCTTCAACCATGTCCACGTTTCGCTTGCATACATGTATGTAAAAATTATCAACGATAATAATTATTATCATCACAGAATACTTCGCAACATAAATCCTTGATTATTACGAAATATTCCAACTTCTAAATGTTATTATAATAAATACGGTAAAGTGCGAATGTAGGATAGATACAGTAGGTATATACATCCTTAATCTGGAACGTTTTGAAGGATAATTCTCTTAATTTAAACAAGATGTCGAGACAATTTGACAATCCTTAATTAGCAAACTTTCCTCGCGCTGAAATCTCTTTAGACTTTGCTCTTGCTTCTTTGTTCAAAAGTTTAAACGAGAAAGCTCAATTCATAAAAAAATATATATCATAATATTATAGTATATATTATTATAAACTTAAAATATACGAATTTCATATAGCTTGCAATTTATCTTGATAATTGATTTTTTTAAATTATTTTTTATTAAAATTTATTATTTCAGTTTATTAATTTATTCTTTATATTTTTATTGGTCTCCCATTCTTTTCCGTAAGTTTTCGAGTGTCCTGTAAAAGGCAGGTGTTCGAAAAAATGAAGACATATAACATCTCAAATTCAGCTATGAAGTTTGCCACCCATCTAGAATGTACTATTTTTTAATGGCACGGAGAAGACGGCCTGCATCTTTATTACATGCAGCTGTTATGCTGGCTACCCCGCTCGTCGGATATGCCGTGACGGTGTAGTAGTAGTAATATATATTAAGAATAATTACCCAACAGACACCTCATCCGCACAACCAACAGACTGTGCAAACTCCCTTTTTGTATGAAACAGGAAAGGTGTCCCGATGCTAACGAATCGGCTTAGGCTGGTTTAAGTGCACTTTACCTATGGTACGTTCACCAATCCCACCAATTCCTGTTTCGTCATGTTCGACATCTGTCGAGCATACACGTCAACTAACAGCAACCATCTTTGTGATTGTGTTCGGTTCTAAGCCGATTCGTAAACATCGGGACACCTTTCCTGTTTCATACAAAAAGGGAGTTTGCACAGTCTGTTGGTTGTGCGGATGAGGTGTCTGTTGGGTAATTATTCTTAATATCTTCACTCTCGCAGGTGTGAAAATCCAGCTAAGTGCGAAAACTTCGTTTAACATTTAAAACCACTGGTCAAAGCAACGCTGTAAATAGGAGAACACAATTGTTTTCTGGCGCCATTTAGTGTTTCGGGTTGACAATCAACAATAGATTGTCAACAATCTCGAACACAATCACAAAGATGGTTGCTGTTAGTTGACATGTATACTCAACAGATGTCGAACATGACAGTTTGAAACAGGAATTGGTGGGATTGGTGAACGTACCATGGGTAAAGTGCACTTAAACCAGCCTAAGCCGATTCGTAAGCATCGGGACACCTTTCCTGTTTCATACAAAAAGGGAGTTTGCACAGTCTGTTGGTTGTGCGGATGAGGTGTCTGTTGGGTAATTATTCTTAATATCTTCACTCTCGCAGGTGTGAAAATCCAGCTAAGTGCGAAAACTTCATGTAATATATATTGTTTTTGTGATAATATCAAATGAATAATCTGAGAGGGGGTGTGCGGACATCTAAGTGCCACGTGGTTTGATCACGTGGATCAAATCCTTAATCCTAATCCTTAAGGGGTGTTGAGTAAGAGAAATCGACGTGCATAATATATGAGAAACTGGATGAATGTAGAGGAACGAAAGAAGTATGTGAGGATAGATCTATTATATGACTTCCGTTCTGTCTGCCTACCCCTCCTGGGACACGGTGTGAGAATAAAGATAGATAGACATTTAATATCATTAATTCAAAATTATTTAGTAAGCTACCCATTCTAATGCATTATTTTATAGCATTGAGAGGATAATCAGCATGTTCATTACACATTAGCTACCCCACTATTGGAAACTGTCGTCTTGGTCCCGATAGATATATAAATAGATAAAAATATATTATTTTTATACAAAAAGTCACAGAAAACCAAAAATATGTAAATAAAAGTAAGTAAGTAGTTCATTATTTTTTCATAAGTAGGTATTCATTAATTTTAGTTTTTCTTTTTTGATTGTTTTGTTTTTGTACGTATATGATTGCTGTTATTTTTTATTTTAATTAAATGCTATAAGATTGTATATAAGAATATTGGATTCATTTTAATTTTTTATATTATGTAGAAGCTTATGTCGTACAAATTGTTTTTACGAATAAGTAAGATGGCAGAATAAGCAAATGACATTCAAGAATCATTCCCACACTAATTTGACAAAGGAATCGTTAGCAAATGAATGTTTTAAGGTACAATTTTAATAAGTTGTTTCTAGCTAATGTATTACATACACGCTTTATAGTAATCAATAGTTCCAATAAACTAGATTACATACTCAACTTAACTAAAGAATTAATTTTCAGTTTAATATGTAAGTTAGTCTGAAGAAGCAAAATAGTTCTTGAATAACGTTTTGTTACTAATACGAGTATAAATGTCAGTTGAAGAACCATATAAATTGTAAAATTTTCATTTTTATTTTGACTTTACTTTTTTTATTTCATTCACCCATCCCACCACGGTATCCTCCACATGTGGGGCAGTCAATGGTACAACTGTTTGTAATAAACATGCAAGTCGTCCTGTCCGTGCCAATATAATTTCAGACATTGAGGATGAGTGGTATCCTTTATTGCTGAAGTGTAATGATGTTGAATGTCTTAAAACGTGATGTTTTATGAAAACCTACAGCCTTACACAGCACACTTGAAAACTGATAGAAAAGAGTGGAAGGCCCGTTGGGCAGAGACTTCACGGTGAGCTCCACGTCATATTTTTAGTGAATAATTTGAATCCAAAACAATTTTTTTAACACATGAATAGTGGCAAACTTCATCGCTGAATTTAAGATGTAAAATAAAAAATAGATCAGCACCCGATGATGCGAACTCGGAGTCCGCGAAACCGGTCGTGCGTTAGTCATACTCAATAGTAACATTGAAACAATATTATTAATTTTATTATATAATTTAAAATGAAGTGTTACAAAGTTAATGCCGATACAGTCAATGAAAATGAAAAATATCTTTTATTTCTTCGAACACCTGCCTTTTACAGGACACCTTTCACATTTTCCTACAAATGAATTTGTCCTAATTTCGGTCCCATGCCACTCGAATAGGATAACAGATAGACATAAACAAATTATTAGTTAGATTGATAGGATCATAATAAGAAAAACACGATAATAATTTTCAAGTTATGTTGAAATTTAGGCGGAGAAAATAAATTACTTCCAGTTTTTAATATTTCTAGAAATAATAATACCTACCTACCTATATAATTTATGCTAAATGTCAAAGATAAAGTTTGTAATTAATCTTGTTAATTAATAATTTCAAAAACAAAATAATAAAATTCTTATTGTTCAAAGATATTTTTAACCTCCATATTTTTTCGTTCTGAAAACAATAAATTAATACCTAATCTTCGTCAGTTCGTGAGTTTTCAGATCATTTTTTTTAGAAGAACCTTTACAAAAAATATAAAGCTTATAAAATAGTGATATCGATTTCAATAAGATCAGAAAAAATTGGAATATTGTATGTTTTCATAATTAAATATCAATCTATCTATACCTTCGCGCCGTGTCCCAAGTGGAGTAGGTGTAGATGATCGAATGTTTAGTAGACCTTTTTACACATACCTACTTATTTTTTGCTGTCTATAAATTCATAAAATTTCTAATACACACGCGGCCATCCTTGAAAATTTTATCCACATAATTACCTAAGCCAGGTGGTTCTCAGACGCCCGCGCTTTCTCAAATCCCCTCTTTAAGACAGATTAAAAATCCATATTCCCATTTCTTCCCTTCCCTTTTTGCACCAAATTTCTTTGGTGTGTGGCCGCTAAATCTAGAGTGCTCCCTCGGGGCAGCATTTCTCGCTTTAATGCGACATTAAATCCTGTTTGTGCATGTGTGTGTCGTTATGGAGATATATATCTCCAGGTACGGCACGAGGTATGTGGCGGGCGCTGCCCTTAAAAAAAAAAAAAAAAGATTAAAAATCAAAATTTAAATAAAAAATAATATCAAAAAACCAAATTAATTAAAAAGACTAACTCATCTGCTTCATTCGTACTCGTTGTTACAATTCAAAGTAGAGAATATTCTTTCACAGTTTACCTACCATTAATAAAGCAAGCGGTTTAGAGTAATTTTGTCCATAGGCATAGATTTCTTTTTAAAATATATGTCTGGGTGTTTGTTATAAATCCAAATATAATTTCATACATCTTTCACAGTAAGCTAAAAGCTAGTGTCGTAAAAGGGGAGTCTGCCGGCACCTGGGATCGAACCATTTATCAGATTTAAAAAACTAAATCATACCATAACACCGTCTTCGGTAAGTGGAAAAGTCAGCGAATGAATTTCATATGATAAACATATATGTAAGTTGTTTTCTCAAATTAATTAAAATGTCAACATACTGAATGAGCTTCACAAATCATCACTGTGGTGCTAAAGATATTAAAATGTCTTACATATTTGATGTTTTACACATATCTGCCTTATGCTAAAGGATTCTAAAAAAATAATTATCTATTTATAAAATCATCGAGTAGTTAACAAGTAGGTACGGTAGAATGCCTTTGTAAATAGGGTATCCAAGATCTAAATGAAAAACTGTGTACCATCAACTATGTGCAGAATTCTTTTCTAAGACGCTCTTGTTCTGTTTATGATTCATTCTTTCAAAACCTTGACATACTCGTCATGAAGAAGCAAGACTTTAGAGCGGGAGTGTCTGGGGCCTTGTTGTCATCAGCGGTCCCCGTGGATTGATCTTGGTCTCTCACTGTTTGGCAATATAGGATCACTTCCATTTGAGCGGGGGGTGGATGGCTTTGCTTGAATGCATGGCTCTCTCGATCATAGCATCCTTGGGACATTGGATATTGGCTGTGTGTTTAGCTGGGCTTTGTAATTCATACTGGATTGGTGTTTTTATTTTGATTTCTAGTATTTTGGGATTTTTTATTTTTAACTTTAATTTGACTTTTTTTTTTAAATTTTTAATTTTTGCTTTTTTTCTCAAGACTAAGATATTTCTGGTGAGAGTGGAATCTTTGCTGGTCCACATGTTGAGTGTATTAATTGTTAACATGTTATGTTACGACTGTTTGATTCTTTAATATTGTAAAAAAAAAAACAATGTAGGCACAGAAAATTACTTTTTCGATTGTGATCAAAGCCAAATATTTGTTCCTCCATTGTAAAGATAGATACATACATAGTAGTAGGTCATACCCGCATAAAAAAGAGCACACAAGAATATTATTACACGGCTCTCGAATCAACAAATGAAAAAATGAAATTCACTCGCAAATACGAATAGGTACTACATACTTGTAAAGTATTACCAACAAACATACATTCTCACATAAACATTATATTTTATTTTCAAAATATCACAAAGAATAGTCCAGTGGCGTAGGTACGCTATGTGTGACCTAAAAATTACACCAATTCAACAATCATTTATTGTTTCTTACAAAGAAGTAATTAAATTAATTTTATGAATGTTTCATTCCTGTAAGTAGTATTTCGTTACTAATTACTTGTATTAGTAGAAAAATCGTACCTCTGCGAAACTTTTTGTGATTTAATTATTTAATTTGTTTTCAATGTATTTTTGTGTAAATTTCGATGTAATCAATGTACCGCATAAGTAATAAGACTAATAAATTGTTTTTTAAAAACGATTGAAATAACAGATAACGAGATATAACCGGTATATTTACGTAAATCCTCATCTCGGACAGTAAAACAAAGTATTTTGAAAGAACTTTCTTTGAAGTTTTACTGCAAGGCAAATGTCTTTGATGAAAATATAAAAGGTAATTAATTTATTTTATGTTACATATTTACAATTTTTCCACAAACGACCGGGACATTAATACATACGTATTCAAAATTCATAGATTAAATCCGGGTTAGTTGGAAGACATCGCATTTTAGCGATAAACTCGCCCTTTGTACATTGAATTGTAAAAGTGACATTTTTATGATACTTTGTTTTGATTTGTATTATTGTAACCAATGTACAGTGAAGAATAAATTAAATAAATAAATTACAAGTATTTTTTTTGTAGCTGCAATGTAAAAAGGTAGAGTAACGTCAATGATAAATATACGTGGATACAAGAGTGAGATAGGAAATTTGAATGTAAATATAAAAGAATGAGAGAAGGGTATAATTTTGTTGACTATTTGACTCTGTGATACGGATTTTAAATTCAAATTTAGTCGAACGTGCAAGAGCAAACAATTGATGCCTATGATGTATGGAGAAAACGAAACAAAGGGAAATATTCATAGGTTTTCAACGCTTTAAGTCTTTTTTTCCCTTGTTTTTAGGAACGTGTAGATTTATTTTTTATTGAATAACTATACAACACATGTACAAAATTTTCTTGGAACGTCAAACAGAAAACCTTTGATCCGAGTTCATCAACATCCTGATTCGTTATTTAAAATTAAACAAATGCTAGCGTCGGCGTTCAATTGTTTTCGAAAACATTTTAATTAAAATTTTGAAAGAATAATTAGAAATTAGGATTTGTTCATTATTCATCAAATAAATTGATTTACTTTGAGATCAGACGATACATCAGGTTTGTAAAAACTTGTTACAAATAAGTATTTTATTTGAAATAACATTTTATAAATAATACTCGAACAAATTACTTCATAATCAAAATATGTTTCAGAGAAATATATTACTAAAAAGATTTTTTCATTGGAGTTATTTATAATATCATTACTTTATTGCGAACAAGAAAATTACTTTTATAAAAAAATATGAGAAAAAACGCACGAGTTCTTGTCAACAAAATCCAGGCACTCGACTTTATAATAAAGCTTTGGTTTAAAAATAATACAGAGAAATTTTTCATAATTTGATTTATCTTTAAATAAGCACACCAGAAAAGAAAAAGAAAACACGATAGAACAGCGACGAAAGAGCTAAATAGCTTGTGCTTGAAAAAAAATGTTGATACGTTATTTTAATAATAATAATAGTATGAAACAGAAACAAAAGGACAACGACTAAAACAAAAAAACACCAACGGCTGAGAAGAAAAAAGAATGTTATTATTTAAATTAACCGTCGGCGACTCACGACGATGCATGCTGCGCCCGCTCTCTCAGTGCCCGCTTTTAACATTTGAAACAAAAAAAGTAAAATAAAAAAAAGAAAACTCGTTTTGAAAATGTTTGCATAATCGTCTTTGCGGGAAGTATAGGTATGCCCTGGAGACAAAATGAGATACCTTGTACAACCTCATATACAACAGCTATCATAACAATACTTAGCCCCTTTTAGCACCGGGATATTTGAATTTAAAACCTGTATCCTACAAAAACCGCCAAAAAATAGACCATAGAAATGGAATGTATTAAACATTTACATGACATGTAATGCACTTGTGTAGTGTTTTCTTTTACAAAACGGTGCAGAGAAAGAAGAGAATTTTACAAAACGGATTTAAAATGGCGTAGGTGAAGAAGAATCGAATGAATCTATATGAAGTAGGTAAAGAATATGTGATTCTGTAGTCTAGAATTTTGTCCTTTTTGTCTACCCACCAGGATCATGGAATTAGTAAATAAAAATTAAATAAAATTTGAGAGTTGATAGTCCGAAAAATTAACGTTTTTATATATATATATATATATATATATATATGAGGTGAAGGTTTTTCATAATATGCGATACTCCCCGCATACTGGATTTAATGTTGTGTCGGCCATTCTGCGAGATGGTCCTGAAGAAGCACATGTATACACAATGCAGAAACACAACACCTATTCTGCAAATCCAATCTGCATATTCCGGTGACGGGCCGTGTCTCGTCCCATATGCAAAGGCAAGAGCCAAGTCTCTGCCCGACTGTACGCAGTGAAATGGAGTAAAACCTTCACCTCATACTATCTCCTGCGTAAAATCAAGTGATCTTTCATTAATGGAATGCATGTTGCACATGCATTTCCGATGAAAATTTGATCACACAGTCATTCATAATATGCGATACTCCCCGCATACTGGATTTAATGTTGTGTCGGCCATTCTGCGAGATGGTCCTGAAGAAGCACATGTATACACAATGCAGAAACACAACACCTATTCTGCAAATCCAATCTGCATATTCCGGTGACGGGCCGTGTCTCGTCCCATATGCAAAGGCAAGAGCCAAGTCTCTGCCCGACTGTACGCAGTGAAATGGAGTAAAACCTTCACCTCATACTATCTCCTGCGTAAAATCAAGTGATCTTTCATTAATGGAATGCATGTTGCACATGCATTTCCGATGAAAATTTGATCACACAGTCATTCATATATATATATATATATATATATATATATATATATATATATATATATATATATATGGACAATTTGTAAAGCGCCGTTTACTCATAACATGACCTCAAGGGCGCTGTAAATCGTATCCATCACCCGAAACTCCCAGCAAAAAGGTGTGTCTTCAACCCTCTTTTAAAACTCTCTCCATTCACCTCCTCTCGCAGACACAGAGGCAGCTTGTTCCAACATCTGGGACCCGCAACACTAAACGCAACTCTTTGGATTATTTTTGGTTGATGGTGGCATGTGACCAAGTCAAAACTCATTTTGTCATTATTTTACTAATGCATTTGCACCTCGTGACGCAAATGGAAGAAATTAGTATCGAATCGGTATCCAAGAAAAAAAAATGTGAAAAGAACCTTTTTCGATTTTATAATATCAAAGAATGTATGTAGGTACGCTTTGAGCCCATTTTATGCACTAGAAATATGAAAATAGAATAATTGCGTTCTTCTTTAAAAAAAAAACGATTACATTTTTTAGTGTTCTATTTTCGAATTATTTTTGATCGTTGTACGAGCCTTTATCTCGTATCAATTTCAACAGATTAACAATTTACTTTTTCTGGATTTAAAATCCCTTAGGAAACAGAGGATAACATAAAAAAAATACTTTTAATTTTGTATTGTTTTATTCAGTATTTTATGTTTTGTATTGTTTTGTTAACACTGTTATATAATGATGATGTACAAAAAGAATTCATGAGGTGGTCGGTATCCTGATGGTAGAGTCTCGGACTTGGCAACCGGAAGACCTGGGTTCGATTCCATCCACTGCCGACTTACTCCACCTTCATGACACAAGCATATTCCTTACTGTGAAGGTTTCTGAAGTGTATTTGGGTTTAATCTTAATCCAGATTCATCCTTCTAAAACTATAAACCAATTAAGGGTCAAATTGTTTTATTTTTGAATATTTTTTAATTATCAAACGTTGTATGGTAGATATAATATTGATTGACGATTTCTCAATACGGTATTTGTGGTTGTCTCTATATACCTATCTATTACGGAATACCCATAAGTGGATTTGCCAGTAGAATTACTGCATAAATAAATATATAAGCATGCTAGTTGCCTTCTCCGTGCTAATATCGTACAGGATAATATGTTATATTTCTCATCGCCGAAAGGAAAGCGACGACATTTATATATTTTTAATTAATATTAGCCCCTGACGTGGTAGAGTCGGAGATGCCAATACTGGTTTAGTGGTACTGATGGACTTGTGAGTTAAAAAATAATACTTTTTCATTAGCCTAAACGGATAAATAGGAGCCCTTGGACTTCTGAAATATCCGAGAAAAAAGGTTATATCAAAATTATAACATTTTATAATTCATATAGTTCTCAAACAGGCGTGAAAAACTAAGAAAAAAAGAAAAATAAGTGCAGGAAAGACTTATTCTACAATACAACATTAATATTTATTCTTACCCTCCCGTCATAACTTTTTACCCTCAAAAAGTAAAGAAAATGAATAATACCCAAATACCTCATAATATTACCCTCGTTGTATGATAATTAGCATTTAGAATAGGTAGCCGCAGTTCTGGATATTATATCATATTATTAATAAGCAGGTAAACAAGGCGCAAGGTCGAACAAGGCGTAAGACAAGGATGCTCAATGTCGCCAGCTCTCTTTAACTGCTATATACAGCGAGCCATTGATGAACTGAGAGAAGAAATGAAGAACTGGACAGGAGTAAAAATAAATGGGAAAAAGGTCGACATGATAAGATATGCTGACGACATAGCACTGCTCGCAGACTCCGAGATGGAGCTGAACGAAGCTTTAGGAAAATTGGAAAGTATACTGTTGTCAAAGTACAACATGAAAATAAATAAAGAAAAAACAAAATGTATGGTCGTTGGAAGAGAGGAAGCGACTGCGAACATTGCATTAAATGGAGTGAGCATCAAACAAGTAAGTGAATTCGTGTACCTGGGCAGCAGAATAAACCAGGATGGACGCTCCAAAGCAGAAATTGTAAGCAGAATAAACCAGGCAAGGATTGCCTTCAACAAAAAATCGAAGATATTGGAATCCCCAAATATCGACTTAAGCGTAAGGAAGAACCTTACTAAAGCCTTTGTATGGAGCATTCTGCTTTATGGTTGTGAGACATGGACCATCAGCAAGAGTGAAAGCGGACGGTTGGCGGCCTTTGAGATGTGGTGCTACAGACGCATGCTTAAGATCCATTGGTCGGAGCACGTCGAAAACGAAGAAGTCTTAACCAGGGTAGGCGAAAAAAGGCAACTCCTTAAGAGAATCAGCCAACAACGAGCTAACTGGATTGGCCACAACATCAGGCACCCAGGACTACTCATCGCCATCGCGGAGGGTAAGACCGAGGGAACAAATGGCAGAGGCCGACCAAGAGACGCATATATGGACCAACTGAAGAGGGACATGAACTGTGGCTCATACGTAGAGCTTAAAAGACTGGCTGAGAATAGGGAGGAATGGAGAAGAAAAACCAAACTCGTTGCAGACCAATCCAATGGATTGTAACTAAATATATATATAGGTAAACATAACAAAACTATGTCTATAAATTTACAAGTACCTACATAACTTTCGTTGAATAAATACAAGGGGCTATGTTGTAGTGATATTAAATATAATAATATTATGACAAAGAAAGATTACTTATCTATGCATATTATTAATGAAATATCGTGCACCATAGACAAAATATACACAGTTATGTATCCACTTCATGAAGCGAACTCCTTTAAGGGTAGACAGAGAGAAAACAAATACCAAACGAGTATAATTTCATCCATCTCAAGATTAAATTGAAAAAAAAAACCACAATATGTAGTTAACTTCCAAATGACTTTTATTAACTTCGCGTACTAGTATTCGGAGACTCTCGACTCCATCATCAGGCGATTAGTAAAAAGTTAAATAAGATACAAGGACAATCATCCATCTCATCAGGGAATCTACAACAGGTAGGGTTTCAGTCAGCGGATCAAGTGCTTGTTATAATCATGCAAGTAATCCTCTCCGTGTCACTACAAATTAAGTCATTCAGGGTGGTTTGCATAATTTATCGCTGAGCTGAAGATGTTTCATGTTTTAAACATGATGTTTTACCAATACATGTCGTTTACAGGACACTCGAAAATTTTGAAAAAAAGAGAAGGATACCAGTTCTTTACCTGGTGTTCCGCAGAACCTACCTACCGATAAACCTACAAACGTTATATTTATTTATGTTTAAATTGATCAAATGCATAAAATACAAAACCTAAAAATTCTTCTTGTCTATCGAACCATGGTACCACCACAACTTCTCTCCTAAGTGGGGTAGCCACTGGACAGTGTCATTCATTATAGGTATGTCATTAAAATATAGGACTCTTTAGGAAATTTGAGGATTGGTGGACCAACACTTCTGTTTTTTTTAAAAAAAAGATATATATCTGGGTTTTGATATAAACTTATACACCTTTCACAGTAAGCTTAAAACTTATGTCGTGAAAGGGGAGTTTGCCGGCACCTGGGATCGATCTACCGACCCCCTGTTCACGAGGCTGAGACTTTACCCTCAGGCTACAGACGAACTCGAAATATCTTATAAATATGAATGTTTAGAGTACCTATTTACTATTTTTTTACTGTTTAACTGGATTTGAGCACAACGTGCAGATGACAAAGCCAATCAGATATCTCTATTGGACCATGTCTACACAATGTGACATTGTGCAAAATTCAATCGGAAGAAGTGAACCGAATCGGTTCGCATTAAAATAATAATATAAAATAATACTTCATTCAATCAATCAATAATAAACATACAAAACTAGAGACAATACATCGCCAATATGGATACATTTATGTTGCAGCAGTTGCAAATGTTTCTCGATATATTAAATGTTATAATATCGTAAAAGTAAGAATGGGGTAATTGGTGAACCAAAGCCAGCCTAGAGCCAATTCGTAAGCCTCTGGGTGCCTTTCTCACTACAATATTACATTCTGTGGACATGGTTCACCAATCGAGATGTATTATTATAAATAAAAGTCAATATTTTATAATACGTACAGCGATTCTATCAACGAAAACATTTTATTTCAAATTAAAAATTAAAAAAATCTATGTAAACTGTGTCGCACAATATCATGAAGTTATAAATATAAAATATAGGGGATGATGTATTGTTTCCACGTGTTAAAAGGTTCGTGATTAAAATAATTATATTACTACCTATAAATATAAATAATATTATACATAGGGCATTGTATATATTTTACTAGGTATTATTATTATGGGTATAAATTTTATATGAGTAATATTATTTCTATAGACATAAAATCTCCCCAAGTGTTTGGAAATGGGCACTTTATGTTATTAATACGAGTAAATTATAATTAATTAAAATAATTATGTTTAGTATATAAACCTGGTATTATAATGTTGTGTTCGTACTATTTTATCTTCAACAAAAGATGAGATGGTAGGTTTACATCAGTGGTGTTTCGTTAAGGAAGTAAAAATGCAACGAATTAGATTTAAAATGTTATTGTGGAATGTATGAAATAAAATCTAAATAAGCAATGAAATATTATACCATATTTAATAAAAAATGAAATAATTCTTTTTTAATGTCTATTTTAAGATTTGATTTACCGTTGAGACTTGCTTCCCATTCCAATCATTCTGCCTATTCGAATTCAAAGTTGAGGATAAAAAGGTGGGCATCTACAAAAATATAATATAAAACCTAGTATATATATATTTTTTTTTAAATTTTATTAAATATTATTAATGGTTGCAATTAAATGTGCAGTAATATAATTATTAAAGAGGTATTAATCAAGGTAGGCGAAAGAAGGCAAGCTAACTGGATTGGCCACATCAGGCACCCGAGCTTGCTTATCACCATCGCGGGGGGCAAGACCGAAGGCAGAAATGGTAGAGGCGACTAAGAGACACCTATATAGACCAACTGAAGAAGGAAATGAACTGTGGCACATACCTACGTAGAACTTAAGAGACTAGCTGAAAATATGAAGGAATGGTGAAGAAAATTCAAACTCGTTGCAGACCAATCCAATGGATTGTAACTGACTATATATTCTTTTGATTATTTTATACCTAGTTATTGTGTTGTAAAATGTAATTTTTTTTTAGTATTGCCCCAGATCAGATTTCGATCTAGTGGGGCATTATATTCCAATATGATTTTTACTGTTATTTATGAATGTAAAATTTTGGAAATAAATAAAAAAAAAAAAAAAATATATATATATACCTAATATAATTATAACTATTAATGCGCTTTGAAATCCAACATGAAATGCGACCAACATGAAATCATAATTACGTCAATGGTTCACATTAGGAAGGTATATACCTATTTATTGTTATTTCACTTGTTTTAACAATATATTTTATACCTAATTACCAACTTTGTGGAAACTTAATTTTACAAGTAAATACCTACCTACTAAACACTGTTCTGTGTTAAACTCGTGTACATTCGAAAATTTATTTATAGTCAATACTTAACTATTTAATTTCAAAATTTAAAATTAATACGTGTATACAACGTATACCACAAAGAAGCCTAGCGCTTTCACCAACGAATCAGCATCATCAGGGCTCAGTATAAAACTAAAACTAAGAGAAAAATAATCATCTACCTAAACATATTTATGTATTACCCTTCTTTACAGGAAACTTGTCTCTATAAGGAGGATGTTTCGGTTAAAGTTTTAATGAAATAGTCTATATATTGTTATATCTGTATTGTTGTTATGTTCAATATTATATTATTATTATTAAGTTGGTATTTTAATTGGTTAGTTGGAAGGAATTGTCATATGGCATACGCTCGCCAATTGAATATGTAATTGAAATAATAATTGAAAATGAAATGCATTAGATAATATGCAATTGACTAATAGAGAGTTTATTATTTTTAAGTATACACATAATAATTAAAACTTTAGCCTGTGTTTATAAACATTTTCTTTGTCAAAAGTAAAGTTACCTGAAATATACAGTTTTATTGTTTAAATAAAATGACAATAACTTAACATTTTACGTTGCTTAAAATATTCATAAAAATAAATAAAAAAAATCATAATAATATTGGAAATGGAAAGAGTACTTTTCCATCAAAATAAATATAAACACACTTTCTTCATTATATAATATTCATTTGATATAAATATTATATGATATTTTCATCAGTTTATATAAAGTAAGAAATAAATTCAGATATGAGATACAAATAACGCATTTTCTAGGCAAATAAATAATCTTTCTCTAGTTTTATTTGGACAAGAGTGTAGTTGGTAGAGTAGTACGAAGTATTCCATTTATTCAAATACTGGAGCTCAAATGTTTTATGTACTCAATGAAAATATCATAATATTAATAATGATTTACTGGGTAATGCATTTGCAGAGCTAGAGAGCAAGGAGTATGTGTCAGATATCACCACTTTCTTTGCCATAAATCGCACATTTTCATATTTTAAAAACTTTGTTTTCATATAAAAGTTAATATTTTATAATATCAACTCAATGAATTTGAATAGGCTCAACTTAATTTAAAAGCATTATGTATAGGTTGTTTTTTGAGCATGTCATGTTTCAAACTTGATCCAACAATCTGGTTTCATTGCTTAAAAAAGATTTTCCATAAAAAAAGTTAAATTTATCGACCGACCGTTCTTGGTAAAAGTTCATTATAATAAGAAATTTAAATGAAACAAAGTATATAGTAGTTCCACTGGTGACTTTACTGTTTTGCGAGCCGGCTTTTGAAAGCTTCTGCTCTGATCGTCAGTCAAATGTAAGGTTACATTTGCATTTGTTTCGAATTCAAAATTGCTTTACATTTACCTGACGATGTGAGCGGAAGACTTCGAAAGCCGGCTAGCAAATGAATAAAGTCACCAACGGAATTACTATAATATTTCGTTTCAATTTCTTATTATCCATAGATATCGAGATTTCGGTAGAGTTATCTCTTCCGGGAAAATTTCGAGCACTCTAAAGTCGTTGTTGTAGGCACAGAGTATTGTGAAATAAGGACGTTCAAACCGAAAAAGGGGGATTAAAGTTATTTATCATAAATCTAGTGGATTAAAAAAAAATTACCTTTCTCGGCCAACTATTATTCGATATTAAGACATGATCATCTCATATATATGATATTATCAGACACTAAGAGTCTTTGCAGAATGGGACGACGCACAATTTTCACCGCTAGTTTTTACATTTTAATAGGTATGTACAATAAAAAAAATGATTTATAATGGCAAATGTTTTACAATCGAATCACAACATTCCAATCGAGAAATAATATTAAACCAAGTATGCCGTGTTTAATTTCTTGGTCGTGGGAAGTCTAATAAAATCCATACGGCTAAAAGAGAGGTTCTTAATTTAAGTGTACCTATATTGTAAAGTTGACCGTTCAATAAAGCAATTAATTATAAAACAAGATACAGATAATATAATGTATATAAATCGAGACGGATTTTTAGATTCGTATTAAGTTAGTCATTGTATGATTCATCGCAAATTGTTGATCCACGAACGACGATGAATGTTTTTATGCATATAAAATATATTATAATTTTTTGACAACTGCAAATACTTAAATACACTTGTTTGGAATGTTTACGTTTTTTTTTGTTCCGACCGACGTCATTTTAACGGCAGATTTTGATAATGTCTATCGAAATATTTCATTTCTATTTATTGAGCAATAAACGTATTAAGATACATAAAATATATTCTATTAAATGAATTAATAAATAAAATAAAATATAGGTTACTTGGAAGAGATTGCGCCTTTGCAATAAAGTCATCTCCCTCTGTATATTGAATGTATTCAATTTGAATATAATTATAACCTCTGGAATTGATATCAGTGTACAGTAAAAAATGAATAAACAAATAAAGTACATATAATAAATTATGGATACTAGTTGAGTAGGAATAAACATTGTTTTTTTTTGCTATTTGTAAATTATTTCTGTTCAAATGTATTTTCAAACGTTTACGAATCCCAAAAATTTCAACCAACCCAACAAGGCATCTCCTATAATTAACCAGCGCAATAAATGCTTATAATAAACACGTAAGTTGTCCTCTCCGTACCAATTAAAGTTAATATAGACATCCAGGATGGGTGGCATACATCATCGCTGAACGGAATATGCGAATTGTTTTACGAAAATCTGTCTTTTTTAGGACACTTAAAAACTTAAGAGAAAAGAGAGGGATGCCTATTTTTTACCGGGGACTATCCGCTTACCACAAATAAAACATTAATCTTCATATTCGATTCATACACACAAATTATAATAAATAAATAACACATTTATTTAATACTTCGGGATTACATATGTAATAAAGTCATTAAACTATTATAAAATACCGTGTATAATTTAAAAAAGATATCGTGGAATGTTAATCGACAGTCATCTGTTTCGAACGAACAGTTTATTTGAATTTATATTATTATTTTGTTTTATTAGTTCTATAAATAACTCGGTAATAATGCCTTTAACTTCCATTTGATAGATATACAATTTATAATTTTATTGGAGCTCGTACAGGGCGTAGTAGACATTTTAATGTTTGTGATAGAGCTGAGGTAATGTGGAAGGATTTGGATTTTATCAGATTTGTTGTATCTTTTTGTCTTTCTCAAAAGAAATGAAATATTATAAAACATAATGTAACATTTTGTCAATGATTAAATTGAGTTTCTGCCATAAATAGTCGCTGCGATTAGCCAATCGCGTCACCTCTTCCCACGACATTCCTGCGCTCTGATGTCAATGTCATAGGAACGGTGAATTGTGAAAGAGGGACACCCGGGCCGACGGGACTCTCGATCATTGGCCATTCTCAGAAAATGACCCAGCCAGAACCATCGTCTCTCCTATATCACGGATATATCAGATCTCTGCCGGGTGCGTAGCTATAAAATAAATCTTTAATTTTAACATAACTACAAAAAATTGCTTTAAATTTTCAAATATCCCGTTGATGTTTAAGGCAGGTTTCCATACACATCACGATAAAGTGTGATATCCTTATTGAAATTTTCATAGCAAAGGAAAAACAGTTTTATTCATTAGGTATTTGTTAATAAATTTGCATTGTTTACTTTAATGATGGAGTTTTGATTTTGATCTGCATTCTTTACTGTTCCTCTAATACTAGCTATTCATTAGGTATGCTTAATGGGGGCGTGCAGATAGTAGGATGCGAAAGTCAATCAATCACCAATCTTCAATCATTTGGTGACGATTCGGAGCATTTTCCGAAAAAATATTCAAATGAATGCCTTCGTAACCTGTATAAGGACGAGAATCGAAGGCATTCATTCGAATATTTCTTCGGAGAATGCTCCGAATCATCACCGGATGATAAAAGATTGATGATTGATTGACGTTCGCATCCTACCATCTGGACGCAGCCAATGAAGAACAATCCAAAATCAATTTCTTTTTTATGCGTAATTTTAATATGAATAATAAAAATGGAACATTTATATTTATGTAAATATCTTTTTTATATATATCTTATCTTTACGGTATAGAGCACTGTTCTTCCGTCCGCAGGGGTTCCGTCGGCCCGGGCGTCCCTCTTTCACAATACACCGTTCCTATGACAACGATATCAGAGCGCAAGGAATGTCGTGGAAAGAGGTGACGCAATTGGCACAGAGACGCTCTGAATGGAGGAGGCTGGTTTCTGCCCTGTGCTCCCGAGAGGAGCGTTGAGGGCGATGATGATGATGATGATGATGATATATAGAGAGATAGATTTTCTCTTTTCATATTTTTTTATTTCGAGATTCAAAAAATGCATGGATGACATACTTATTTTCCAAATTTCGATTTCGTGATAAATTAAAATCATTTTTTTCCATTTTTTTTTCTGTATTGAAATATAGGTACGTCTTTCGTCTTATAAGGGCATTGTCAATCTGAAAGGACAATGCAAAATGATTGATATTGTCCTTATAAGACAAAAGACGTCTCTCTCAATAATAAAACATGCAGTGGAAAAAGACATTTGTTTTTTAATTTCATTATGAAATTCTTATACATGAACACCAACACAGTGAATGAATTCGATATTCGAATTTCAAATACACCAATCAGCATCCCAGAGCATAAATACAAACATTGACACAGATTAAGATAATAATGTGTCCTTCTTTTTTCTTTGGTAGTACCTACATTACCATTTTCCAAACAAGTTATTTATATTTTATAAATAAAACATAATAATACGGTATTGTCTGACAAGTAGACATGTTTTTATTCGGCTTTACATATGTAGTTGATATGTTGTTGTTCGGACCGTAGGCGGGCACCACTCATTTCATCTTATTTCTTTTATCAAGATGTCAACGATGTTCTCTTGTTCATAATAATAATAATAATATCGTTGTTGCTTTTCATTTTTTTTATTCGTTTTTCTTTTGTTTCTTTTTTTGTTTTGTTTGTAACATCGTCACACATCCGTAACATGTGTAACGTGATATTATGTTATTATTTTTAGATATGTCACTGACCCTTAATAACATAATTTATAATATAACTTTAGTGCTATTATTAGGACGTAATTATTATCATACCTATTAAAAATAATCTGTACCTACTTGAAAAAAGCCCAAACACTATCACAGTAAGCAACATGTTAGTGTCGTGAAGATGGTGTAAGTTGGTGATAAGTGAAATTAAACTTTTCGATTGAATGGTCGAGACTTGACCATCAAGCTAGAGATCACCTATTTTAATTGAAATAATAATAACGTAATAATAACAAGAAAAATAGCTGTGCAATTTTTATTCACTATATCAGTGTGGTAGGTAGTAGAATTCCATAGCGAATCAAATAAAAGAAATGTTTGATTCTACTTTTCGTTTTATTTACGAGAGAGACGTCTTTCGTCTTGTTAGGAAATCGTCAATCATTCGATTGACAATTTACAAACACTCGATTCGATTAACGTTAACAGTCGATAAAACTAACACTCGATTAACACTAACATTCGATTGACAATGTCCGAACAAGACGAAAGACGTCTCTCTCGTAAATAAAACGAATAGTAGAATCAAACATTTGTATTATTTCATTCGTTGTGTAATTGTTACCTACAGATAAAATAAGCAAATGAATGATAGAACGACGAAAAAAAATATTTATCTGAAAGAATGGGTGGAAGAAAGCACGGACATCTAGGAATTAAAAAAACATGACTCAAATCGAATTCTAAAGAACGACTGAAAATCGACGTGCATGCATTGTATGAATTTTGAGGGAGCAAGAAGACAGGACTAATAATGTGCAAGGTTAGGTCGAATTGGCATTCCATCCTCTCTGCCTATCTCACGAAGAATGTGGAGTGGGTGTGATATATAAATATTATAAGAACCTTATGTAGATATATTTATAAACAGTTAATTCAAAAATGTTTCTCAATTTAGACAAGGTAATTGAAGTATATATAATATAACATATAAATCGATAATGTTTCACTTAAAATAGTATCGAATGGCACAACATCGCCCCGGGGACAAATAAACATAGATTCTAGTATATAAATTTAAATTTCGAACATCATCTACATTGAAATAGAACATGCTTTTAAAATGTTTCGTTTGAATTATGAGAGACGTAACTTAAAAAAATAAATACTAACGCTAACAGGTAGCTAGATACCATGAGTAATAACAATGATAATGATGTGAAATGGTTTTATGTAGAACTAAATAAGTGGGAGGGATAGAGAGGGGTATTGGTAAAAGATATAGAAAATTACAAAATGATGAACATCGAATACTTATAATTCATCGATAAAATTTGTGTTACAATATCTCATCGAATAAAATATAAGGTGAAAACTACATACATACGTACATACACATACATACATTTATACATTCAACGGCATAAAAGCCTTTTATTACAATGACTCATGTACAAGTAATACAAACAATTTCTTACATAAATACAAAACAACAACAAGAAAGTCAACAAAAAAAGAACATTATCAGAAAGTGAATAACATAATTACAAATATAACAATAATAATGAAGTCAATATAGCAAACCGTGTTTGCTATATTGATGATGGTTTTTATCGTTTCAGACTAGCTGTCAATTTGTTCACACAGTTCAAATGGCTGGCGATATTTTGGTGCCCTGGCGATATTCGCCAAAGTGAGAACACCTCATAAGATGATGTAAAATTAATTTAAAATAATGTTAAAAATATACATTCGTACCTATTTATCTGTAGACACCATTAAAGCATCTCTCACAAGAGAGGTAGCATGCATGCATGCATGTTATGAACACATAGATTTTTGTGTCATAAAAATGAAACATTTCGAATGTGTAGGTACGTGTATTTATTTTTGAGGTTATTTCTATACATTGAGTATGTTTGTGCTATTTTACCATTTTTTGTCAACTTTATAATGTATCAATTAATACCATCGAGATGAAAACGTCCTTAAATTTTGTAGGTACATAACTTTACAAATCTCGATCATTTCTTGAATATTTAAAATCACTAAAATAATGTATGGTCAGTAGTGATAATCTGATGTATAATTTTCTAATACAATTCCGACATACAAGTAATAACACAAGCCGCCCACACAATAATATACTTAAATGAAGACATAAACTACATTATTTTACATTAATCTACGCAACTAGTATGGACAGGTTGAATAAAAAGGTATCTATTGTACTATTCATGATTATTACTATTTTATTTTTTTATTTATTTATTTTATTCTTCACTGTACATTGGTAACATTATTTCAAATCAATACAAAGTATCATAAAAAATCAGTTTTTAAATGAACAGAAGGCGAGACAATCGCTAGAATACGATGTCTTCCAACTAACCTCTATTATATTTAACCTTAGTTCGTACTGAGATGAAGACTTGAATGTTTATTGATTGTAGTGGTATCGCTGGCTGCGCCGCTTGTGGGATATGCCGTGATATATTAAATTAATATTGCCTACTCTATTAAAAAAAAAACAGCAGAATATTAAACAAAATTTGATGTAAACTTATTACTACTTTTGTTTTCTTTATGACAAACTTTTAATTTTTCTTTGCGACTGGGAGTTCATACCCGTTTACTTATAATTTTCTCTGTCTTTAAAACAAATGAGTTGCGATAGTTTGGGCATGTGGAGCGAATAGATGATGAAAGGATTACGAAAAGGGTGTATTTGTGTTGTAGCGTGTGGAGCTACATTATAAAAAGATCGTGTAAGTCCGCCTTAATCAATGATTAAGCGGATTAACTAAGATACAATTGGCTAATTAAGCAAAAGCCAACGATAGGTAGGGAGACGAATTGTCATCAACCTGAAAATAGAAAGCTACCGAAAGATAACCGAGATAACGGTCACTCGCGGATTGAAACTTGATAACAGCAAACATCTGAGACGTCGTTACTTGCGACCAACGTACGCTCACATAAGTGAAAATTGAAACGAATCTTTGATTGTTATATTTAAATTTGGAATTAATTAGAACTAAGTGTTGGCCCACGTGCATCAAATTATCAAGAATGGCAGCATGTTATATTTACATGCTGCCATTCTTGATAATTTTATTTCTACCAATCCTTTTATTTATCTGCTTGATATTTTTTTTTATTTTATTTCGTCAAACAAACAGACAGCTATAAAACATACATTAAAATATAACAACACATTTTACAATTTGATATGGATGAAGGTACCTAGATGTAGGTATTGCAAATCTGTACTTTATATCGGTTTCTGCGTTTTTGATGTGGATCCAAAATATGCATGTACAAATATGCACATCTTTGAGAGAACAAAATTGCAATCTTAATGCATATTAGTTGTCGAATCATTTCCAGAATTTAAATACAAGGAATTTGAAATAACTCAACACAGCTGCTTCTAAACAAACAACATTCGGCGCTTCTCTGAAGACGATATTCTACTACTGAATACTTAGAAAACTATACACAGTGAAACTTCTGGAAATTTACAGAAGAGGAGGAGCAGCAAACAGCACGAATTCCAGAATGTACCTACTCGCTGACTGACGTTGACTGTTGCTTTCAAGTTTGTTGAATAACAACATAACGTTACTATTTACAAAGGAAGAGTCTGTTTCTAAAAGGCTAAATTCCTTCTGCTCATTCCTTGAGGAAAGTGGATGGAGATCTTTTAAGAACGTCCCATGTCTATTTCACTCCTTCCCTCCAATACTCCTTTTTAGAGAACAGGAAAAATAAGAACGTTTTTATCTTTCGTCTTGTTCCATAGGCTAATAAGAACTTTTTTTTTAATATTGTTAATTTGACTGACATTTACAATGTGATAATTTCGCGACATGATTAATAAAAACGAACTTTTACTATGTTTTTAAATTTTCACCATTTATTTTTATCTTGTGAGCAGTTTCGACTCGTCAATGACACTAACGTGTCGAAACCGGTCGCAAAATTATAAATAATAGTGATAATTTAAAAACATAGTAAGAAAACTCCTTTCAATTAATTTTTTTTTAAATAATTTCTTAGGTTATATCATGAAGAAAGTGATATTTTTTTGATTTCAAAAACATTCTGTTTTAATTTAATTTTATATAACAGCATAAAATATATTTGTTTCCGTTAGACTGCAATACTGTTTAATATTTTGGCAAGTTGTATCCAGGGATATAAATTTTTTGAGTAATTTGTTTACGGAAAAAAACGGCGTGCATGTATGGGAAACAGGTTGAAAGTGGAGTAGGTATATTTAAGAATATATCAATATTGCATTCCGGGAAGAAATGAACCTATGCAGAACGATTTGCAGAATTTTGCATGATTTTTCGAAATTCGAACGAAAACTCATATTTTCTGAATGTCGATATTGATGTATTGCATAAGAGGTTCATCTGGGATATCGAAGCATCATAGAATTTTGCCTACACTGAGAAAAATACTAACGAAATTTCACAACGAATCATTGGTACCTACGTACTATCAGATTAGGACCAGAGATAGTACAAACGATTCATTACGAATCTAAAATATAAACTTTTCGCAAACAAGTCGTTGGTAAATTTACCAACGACTTGAATTGTTTGTAATATCTCTGGTCCTAATCTGATAGTACATACGTACCAATGATTCGTTGTGAAATTTCGTTAGTATTTTTCTTAGTGTACATACTCATTTTTTATTACATTTCTTGTGAAATTTTCGTGACGAATTTCGTATATTTTTTTTCAATGTAAAACATAAGTTAAACTAAAACTGTTCAATTATTTCAGTATAAAAACAATTTCATAGAAGTATAAAAAACAAATAACATAAAAAAAGGTTGAAAAAAGTAGGTATACTTACTAGATAAATAATTTAATGAAGTCATTGTTTTTGAAATAATAAAAATTATAAGGCAAATTTAATCTTATAAATTTATTGAGCCTAGATCGAGTTTAAAATCGTTTGAATACTTTCCCACAGTAAGACGATACCGAGATAAGGAAAACATTGTTTGTTTATAAAATAAATGAGCAAACATAAATTAAATGTTGGTACTTAAATACATTGAACTCAACAAATATTGTAATAATTGTTGTTGTTGTTTATGCAAGTGTTATGGACACTTATTAGTAATTATAAAAAGAGTAACTATTTAATTAAAATAATATTGCATATTATTTTAATGAAATCCAAAATATTTTTATATTTTTAATTAAAAAATCAGACACAGCATTCATTTTGAATACGTTTCCTTTTTTAAACACAAATGGCATGATCTAAAATTTTTTTTTGCATGTAGGTACACATAAAAATTTAAACATTACCACATGTAGGTACCTAATAATTACAAGATTTGTGATACATTTAATGTGGAATTTTACTTCTTATAGGTAAAAATTCAAAATTATGATGAACAAACTATTTAATTTTATTTCTGGACCCCGTGGGGTAAAAATTTTACAACACTGTTGTTTGTTTAATTGGGACATAAAATTTTCTTTACTTATCGAATTTCACGAAAAGTTATTTATAACTAACACATTACTGTAAAATAAACAAATCCCTTATACATGGAAATCCTTGTTAATTTATTGTTAGACCATTGACAAGCAAAGTTAATCTATACTTTTTTTCGTTTTTTTTTACCGTATGATTATATGTATGATTTCGTGGTGTTAGATGATTATTTATTTATTAACATTCACCATTCGCAATCAATAAAATAAAATAAAATTAATCCAATCCTAGGCAATTGGATTATATAGTTTCATGCTTGTTCGATTGTGAGATTTGAAAGTTCTTCAAAATTTTATTAAATTGTAAGAGAACGTTGATATTTAGAAAAATAAACCAGATCAACATCTAATACTACTTTTATATCATCACGGCAAACCCTTGCAAGTGGGGTAGCCAGCGAACTATCTGCAAGTAATAAACATGCAAATTGTCCCCTTCGTGCCAATAAAAATAAGATATTCAATATTAGTGGTAATTAAAAAATATTTGGCATTCTAGGTCCGTTTATATAATACCTTTAGTCATGTCAGCTACAGGGGTAACTCCGAAATCTTTAATAAATGATTTACAAAAATTAGATTTACCGGTTAATTTGTACATTAAAATTCAAAAATCTATTATAATAAATACTTGTAATATTGTAAAAAAGTTTTTGAACACAGATATTTCAGGCACAACGCTGGTATTTTGAACCCGCGTTCTGAGCCTAATCCTTTGATATCCTGTATATCTGGATAGGTGAATTTTTCCCGGCATTAGACTATTAAGTTTTTGTGTGACCATGACTGATCATATGGAGACTTATCTGGTTGTATAATGCTGAGAAGTGTGGATGGCAATTCTGCCGCCGCGTATAAAAAAAAGCACCTCAAAGCACCTGAATTGATCAATTCTAGGTGTGCTTCATCGAATTGAATTTCAAGATGTTTATTGTATTTTTTTTTTTAATTTCGAGAGGAGACTTATTTTTTTACCGGGGAGACTCCATGAGACAAGATCCTAGATCATCTTTCATTGTTTAAATAAGTATACTCGTATAAGAGAAACGATCGCGTAAAAACTAATAAATATGAATTTGTGCCTTTTCGTAGAAGAAAACATTTGTATTTTTAATTTCATCATAAATTGAGATGTTTTCATTCTTCTCATTTGTGATATTATTATAAATAATAATGGAATTTTTTAATCCAATTATATTAAATATAAAAATGGCTCCATCAAATACTCGTGTCAAGTTTTAAGACTTGACACGTCATTTCAAAATAATATGTAGGTAGGTATGTATTTGCTTAGAAAATTTTATTTTTTACAAATATGTATATAAGCTCACAACATAACAAAAATATGACTCATAAAATATGTATTAGTTTAATAATTTTAATTTATATACAATATATGATAATGATTTTATTTTCAAAAACCGCTAATTGGTACGCATCTGCAAATCACCTCATTTTTAGGTAGTTTTTACGATAGTAATAATATGCAATTTATCTTAAAATATGCTAAATAATTCAAATCAGGCAATTCTGACTTTAATTATTTATAAAAATAGCAATATATTGCTACTGTAGAATAGATGTTAATTTCTCCTTTGAAGGTTTGAAATAAGTTCGGATAAAATATTACTTATTTATGTGGTATATTTATTTATTTTTTAGTTACCTTTTAACGGTTAATTAAAAATATGCATATTTACATGATTTTATACAAAATTTACATTTTGTATAATTCAAGTAAAATAGGCAATTAGTAAGAAATAATACGAGGTATAGGTATAATTATGTAATTTTGAATGTATTGATTGTTATGTATAATATACATAGGTACCTATATGTATATTTCAATTATTCTTTGAAACAGTTATATATTAATGTATTACAATAGGCATATTTTTTTAAAGATAAATTGTAATAAAATTATATGCAGGTACTAGGTGGCATTTAATTGATATTTTTGTGTAAATGCATTGTTGTAATTTATGTTATATACCTGTTGGTACACTGTAATTAAATAAATAAATAAATATTCTCTTAACCAGTTATTAGTTCTTACATAATTATTAAATTATTATTTCTAAAAGTATAGAAAAATTAACATCAAGTTCAAAATCATTGCATTTACGAATTAAACAAAAAAAAAACGAGCATTTTCTAACAACTTGGTAGTAGGCAACAGAATAAATGCATACATATTTTATTACTTTCTACAAAAATTGTTTTTTTTTTTTTTAAAGATATATCTGGGTTTTTGTTATAAACCCAAATACAACCTTATACACCTTTCACAGTAAGCTACTAAAAGCTTGTGTCGTGAAAGGGGAGTTTGCCGGCACCTGGTATCGAACCACGGACCCCATGTTCACGAGGCCGAGACTCTACCTCCAGGCTACCGACGAACTCAAAATATGTTGAATACTTATACCTTTAAAAATTTACATAAAATTTCAGCAGCATACAAGAACCACAAAATTTATCAAATACAGTATTTTTTCCATACAAGGTTTATTATTATTAAATAAATACTGCCTACTGTTTAATTTGATTGCAAAATATTAACGTAATTTGCAAAATCAACGAGACTATGTTATTTTTTTCTTCGTAATAATCTCCCATACCTCCATACTAGGGTAAGTACCTATCATAATTCAAATAAAATATTACATTCAGAGCTTAGATAAAAAATAATATTCTATATTTGAATTTCCGGGAAAACATTCCAAATATGAAAATGAAAAACGCAGAGGCGTAGTGGGTAAAAGAGACGTTATTGAGTTAATTTTGTATCGGTACTTACTGTTTGTAAGGAAATACCTTTGATCTCTTTCATTTTATATTATTAAATGTACTCTACCATAATATATTATTATTTCAATTGTTATTGCTTACACCGAGTTCTATTTACCGAGAAATTCATTATTTTGTTATATTATACCTACTGTTTTGAATAACTTCTTGTACTGAAATCATAAAATAATATTTAATATTTTTTGAGAAATAATATTCAAAGTAATTTCTGTACAAAAAGTCTAATTTAAGTTTATATTTATTATTATCGCGTCTATCCTTCCTTAATTACAATTACAAAGAAATCATATGTCACGTTTTCTATAATTTTGAATTTTGTTGTTACACGATTTTTTCACTAAGCAGACAAGAATACTTGGACATTCACAATTATTTAAATAAGCAGCTTTGTTTTTTATCAATATCAGAAAGTTATAGGTAAGTACAGTTTTAGAATAAATACTCACGAAAAGTAATCATAAAAATTTTTATACCTAGGTATTTAAAAAAAAATCACTAACATGAAATGCCTATATTTTACAGTAAAAAGAAAAAAAAACAGTTTTCGGTGACATTTTTGTATATACACATAATTTTTTTTCTTCGAATAGCTATTTGGTATTTTAAAAAAAAATACCTATTAAAATTAGTAGGTACCTACCCACCGCAGAAAAAACGTAGATGCCTATGTTTTCAAGTTCAAATGGAAGAAAATGCTCAATTTTATTATGGGTAAAAAGATAAAATAAGAACTAAATATAAAAGATAAATTTGTCTTAACAGTAATTCTTACATTTTTTAACAAAAAAGCGACGGAAGCTCCTCTCGCTTTTTTGTTTTGTAAACAAAACAAAACAATTTTTGTTTTTCCTCACAAGGGCATTGTCGTAAAACTTTTCTTACGATGTCAATGTGAAAACCGTATTATAATAAACACTGATTTCTTTCATTTTATTTATACAACTTCACTTTATTCCAAACGGTGATTATTATTATAAAACACAAGACCAAAATAACGACACCGGAACGGCAGTGAAATACAAGAAAGACGAAACAAAAGCTAGCGTGTTATTTATTTTATAACCTTATTGTTTCCAAACAAACTGCCATGTTCCAAATTAGTTATCTATTCAAAATTTTAAAAATATTTATATCATCCAAATTTTGATATTCTTGAGATTTTTATTTCACAAAACATTTGTATCAAATTGGTATTCTGTCACAAAATTTCAACACTCGTTTGTTTGCACAATAATACGGATCACAAAATATTCAAAATTCGAAATAAAAAACACTCAAATTCTATTCACAAAAGAAAATAAACACAAATCCTATTTCTAAATTCAAATTTAGAATGCGTGATGGTTTATTATTATTTGTCGAAAATCCGAGTCATCTTCACGATTCAAATGATATTATTTCGAACACGATTACGAAAGCCAAACACATACGTTTAAACAATCAGCACAACCTCCCCCACGACGAACGGGATGCGACTAAAACTTTTTAAAGCGAGAATCGACAAACACGATTCACGACGAACCACCTCTGTATAATATACATGTGTTAGTGAAAACACTAACACATTCACACAAATGTACATCGAAACATATACAATGTAAATATGTATTGTGTACGAAGAGTGTAGAACAGCTTTATATCTGTCTTACAAGTGGAAGGGAGACAAGAATAATAATACTAATACCGCGCCTATGGATGCGGAGAGCGAAAGTGGGAGAGATGAAATGGATTTGGTGGTAGTCGTACTACTACAATAATATATAATTATCTCACAATGTTATGTGGTATGCAACGTGTGTGAGAGAGAGATGACGTTATTGTGCCGTGTTTCCGTTCGAAAGCTCAGGTAGACAGAATAAACGACTACACTACTACTATACTTAGTATATTTTATTATTATTACAATAAAATTTGGGGTTGCTATATTGTTATTATCATGGAAAAGTCTATAGGTATATTTAATTTGTACATAGGTAGACACTTGCACAAAAATATCATACATTTACCTATATACTGAAGCATACATAATACTTGTTTGTTCCAAGTGTGGGGATGGGAGAAAGTCGGGCTAGTTTAAATTAAAAAACGGGAGCGTTTTCAACACACAGCCAACTTTATTGAAGGTTTAACAGGAAGAGGAAATCACATAATTTTGACAATAGACATCACAGATAAAGATGTGGCAGTGTTGCCATGATACATATTTGTTGCTTAAACATCTTCCCAAGGCGGGAGAGATGAAGGTGAGCAACTGCTCGAAATGATGGCTGACATGTGGAAGCAAGTGAACTTTAACATCGATATAGTGGACTGTATTTAGTATGAAATTGTTTATTCACCGACCTTAACAATCAACCACCCTCTCGAGCATACTTAATTCAAACATTAAATCCCACTGACAAATCTCATTTGAATTTTATTTATTTTTTACCCCATTAACATTTTACAATTGCATTGAAGCTTAATAATTTGAACCCCAGCAATGATGTATTATTAACTTATACATTTACATATACTATCACATTTCCTTTACATATTTATAACACTTTAATAGTTATATTATATAGGTACATTGATCACTTGAGATTAATATCTTAAACTATAAACTTAAGTTATATTTGTTTTTGCCCCTAAATAAGTTAGTACTTGTTGCTACATTACATTAAGCCTATTAAATTAGGTATATTTAATGTTACTTTGAAATCAATTTTATACTTAGTGTTACATTACCTACCTAGTACACCTATTTAAATTATCATGACTCTATGTTAATTATCAAAGTATTATTTTTTACATAATTTTACCAAGAATATTAATGATGTTGATCATCACTTCAACATCATCTAAATGGAGTATATTTCAATATTAAATTTCTTACATTATATTTCAACAAAATTATATAAATGATGTCAGTCATCACTCTTACATCATTTAACCTTAATTGTGTACAGAGATATATCGGGGAAGGGGGGGCTGTTTGACCTTGCTCTGCGCGTTACAATTTAAAATTATACAAGATATTGGCTGTGTGCTGAGGAGCTCCCATTTTGTCGCGAGCGAGTGACCTCAAGGCAGTCACTCGCTCGGGACGAGCAAGGCAGGTCTGCGTCCCGCCATGGGAATTATTATTCCAATGGCAAGACACAGACCCTTCCAATGGAAGTGCGATGGCATTTTCCATCACTTTTCATAACTTCTATAGCCCTAACACATCCATCCCTTCCTGGATATATCTCCGTCACACGGGCCATTGGCCATGTCAAAGAGGGACCATCATTTTCCCTTAGAATTACAAGAGATCCTTTTTGAATGTTTGGAAGCTTATCTTTCCACTTAGGACGACTCTGGAGTTGGTTCAAGTATTGTTTAGACCAATCTTTCCAGAAACGTTCCTTCGTGGCTGTACAATGTTGCCAAAATTGCAGCCTGTTTTCAGGTATCTTAGTTAAATTTTGTTCAGGAATCCCTGTTAGAGATTCTCCAGCTAAAAAGTGACCTGGTGTCAAATAAGAAAAGTCCTCAATGTCTGTGGACATTTGCACAAGAGGGCGTGAATTTAAAATTTGTTCTATTTCAACTAAAACAGTATAAAATTGTTCGTAATTAAGAACTTTGCTTCCCAGCACTCTTTTCAGGTGATATTTAGTGGCTTTGACGCTTGCCTCCCATAGCCCACCAAAGACCGGGGAATAGCTAGGTATGAAGTTAAATTTAATTCCAGATCTTTCTGAGTGTGTTAATACCTGTCTCCGGTGGGTGTCAGAGGCCTGCATTTTATACAATTCATTTAATTGATTATTAGCACCTTTAAATGTGCTGGCATTATCACAATAAACTTCTGTAGGGGTACCTCGCCTGCCAATAAATCTTTTAAAACTTGCCAAAAATGTTGAGGTTGTCAAATCTGATACCAATTCCAAGTGTATAGCCTTTGTAGCAAAGCAAACAAAAACAGCTATGTAACCCTTTGATGTGGTTGTACCTCTTAAACGAGATTGTTTGATTAAAATTGGTCCAGCGAAATCTATACCGATCTTTTGAAAAGGTCGACTTATATTTACTCTATTGGCAGGCAAAGATCCCATCAGTTGCTTAGCAGTATTTGCCTTTAATTTAAAACATGTTATACATTTGTACAATATTCTTTTGATGACCCTTAGTCCATTTATAATCCAATATTTCTGTCTGATATTAAATAAAACTAATTTTTGACCAGCATGTAATAATTTTCTATGTTCCTGTTCAATTATCAAATGAGTAATTTTTGAATCTGGAGGTAAAATAATTTGATGTTTATAAGAATAATCAATATTTGCATTTTGTAACCTACCCCCAACTCTTAACAAGCCCTTTGAATCTAAAAATGGATTTAACCCTTTTAATTTACCTGAAAAATAACGATTATTTTTTAAGTTATTAATATCATCTTTAAAATAAATGTTTTGTTCGTGTAAAATTATAATATTCAAAGCATTATCTAGCTCCTCATATGACAATCTACCAATAATTTTTTCATTGTTCAATTTACATTTAAGGTTATTGCAAAATCTTAAAACATAACACAATACATGGATCATTTTTTCCAAACATGAAATGGATGTCAACCTATCAAATACATAATTATCAATTACACAATTATTAAATACATGACAATCAAAATTATTAGCGACAGATGCCATGCACAACGTATCAGTGGAAGCATCCGATTCAAGCAATTTGACATCACTTGCATCTAAATTACAATCTACAAAATTGTAATCCGAGCATTTTAAAAACTTAGGTCCATTCCACCAAAGTGGGTGGCCTTTTAAGTCCTGAGGGCTCACGCCTCGGCTGAGAGAGTCGGCTGGATTTTCTGTAGTGTTAACATATAACCATTTAAATGAAAGTGATAATTCACATATGAGGCTTACACGATTGGCAACGTATGCTTCTAATTTAATACATTTTGTTTTTATCCAAGATAAGACTACTTTAGAATCTACAAACAAATACACATGTCTTATTTTTAATTGTTCATTCAAAACATTATATACTCTATTCATTAATTTTGCTAATAAGACTGCTGCGTTTAATTCTAATCGTGGTACACTGAGCTTATTTTTAATTGGGTTGATTCTTGATTTTGAACAAAGCAAATTTATTTCTACTCGCCCATCTGTGAATATGGATCTCAGGTATACTGAACATCCATAGGCAGTATTTGATGAAGCATCGGAAAATCCTATTAATTGATGTTCTAATACATTGTCTGAACAAATGCTTCTATTAACTTCTATGGGTTTCATATTTATTAAACTATTAAAAAATGTTAACCACTGCTTTAATATATTTGAAGGAGGTATGTCATCCCATTCTTGTTTTTCTTTCCACAAAGATTGAATTAATGCTTTTGCTTGAACAAATATAGGTCCCATCAGGCCTAATGGATCATAAAATTTACTAATAAAACTTAAAATTGTTCTTTTTGTCCAAACAAATCTCTCAGCCGAAGGTGATGAAAACCTAAAAACATCTGCATTAACATCGAATGCTAGACCCAAGGTTTTGACTACAAAGTCACCCTCCTGCCAGTTCCGCTCGTCAAAGCACTGTAAGCTCTGTGGAATATCTGCAAGTATCGCTGAATGATTAGACGACCACTTGTGCAGTGAAAATCCTCCTAATTTTAATAATTCAATCAATTGCAATTTCATATCAATGATTACATCTAAAGAATTATTACTTAACAGCACATCATCTACATATGTGCAATTCATTAATATATATGAAGCCAATGGATATTTTTCTTGATACCTTATAGCAAGTTCTTTTAAACATCTAGTAGCCAGAAATGAAGAGCTTTTTAATCCATACGTAACAGTATGTAGTTGAATACATTTAATAGACTCATCTGGAGTGTCCCTCCATAAAATATTTTGAAGAGATCTTTGCTCTTCTTCAATTAAAATGTTTCTATACATTTGTTTGATATCACAAGTAAATACAAATTTATTTAATCTAAATAATAATAATATATCAAATAGTTCTCTCTGCACGACAGGTCCATTCAACATTAAATCATTCAGCGAGACCTTGTTGGAAGTTTTCATGGAAGCGTCAAAAACTACTCTGAGCTTTGTTGATATTGCATTTTCTTTTATGATAGGATGATGTGGCAAAAAATATACAGCATCTCTAGTAAGATCATAATTACTGATATCAAAATATTCAGCATGTTTTAAATTTACATACTCATCAATAAAATCTTTGTATGAGTCAAACAATTTTCTATTAGATTTAAATCTTTTTTCTAAATTATTAAATCTTTTCAAAGCTAAGGAAAAGGATCCTCCAAGAAATTTATTTATTTCCTGATGAGGTACCTTGAAAGGTATAGCAACTTTAAATTTATTATCTTGTAAGGTTACACTACTTTTATATACCTCTTCAGCCCTTTCATTTTCCCTGATGTTTTCCATGAAAATCTCCGGAACAGATTCCTCCTGCCAAAACCTTGACATGTGTTTACTGATGTCAGTCTCACACTCCTGGCAGAAGAGGTTGACAGTTCCTTGACGAGCAGATCCTCGGATGCTTCCAGTGACGACGTCTCCGAACTGCGTCGGGATGATTCTCATGGCACCTGCAGCAACATCTAGGCAGCTATTGAGGGACCCCAGCGACTGAAAGAAAATATTTGAACTGAGCAACAGATCTATTTTTCCAGGTACATTAAATGTATCATCTGCCAACTTGATGGCTTTGGGCAATTCAAGATGATCTAATTCAACGAGGGTGCTTGGCAATTTATTGGCTATTATCTCATCAACGACCAAGCATTCTGTACTGACACGATAAGGATGCACTAAAGAAAACAAATTCAGATGCACAGAACCTTTTACTCTCGCTTGAGTGTTGGATATGCCATTCACACTCTTGTTGTTTTTTAAAACTTTCCTTTCTAGTGAATTAACTAAATCTTGAGAGATAAAAGTAGCTTCGCTCCCACTATCCAATATTGCCCTGGCAATAATTTCTTGATTATCTTTTCCAAGTATTTTTACCTTTATTGTTGGAAGAAAGATTTGATTATAGGAAACTTTGTTTCCAGAAATTAATGTAATAAACTCACCCTGTTCACCACTGTCTGTTGAACGAGGTACATGCAATAATACATTGTGCCTTTCATTGCAAGTTTGACATGTAAGCTGTCGCTTACATTTTTTTCCCTGATGCCAGTTCAGACACATAATACATCTGCCTTGTTTTCCAATAAACTCCCTTCTTTCAACTGGTGTAGCTAGAATAAATAGTGGGCATTCAACTAGTCTATGATTACCCTTTTGACAAAAATAACATTTTTTAATAACCCTTGCTGCAAAAGCAGCTTTATTCTTTGAGAAATTATTTGTATGAAAGTTACTTTGTCCCTGGACATGTTCGTCAGAGTTCTCAAAGGCATTTAGTCTTGTTTCCATGATACAGTAAAATTCTTTGATGGTAGGCATTTGGCTAGAATCTCTTTCAAGATGAAAGGCCTTTACTGAATTTACATCAAGTTTATTTAAAATGTGAGACAGCAATAATGTGTCCCAATATTCTACTGGCTGACCCAGATTTTTTAATGCTTCTAAATGTTGCTTAATTTGACTAAGCATTTTTCTAATATCACCAACATTTGTTCTTTTGATGACCGGTAGGTCAATAAGAGCTTTTACATGTTCATTAATTATTTTAAATTTATTATTATACCTATCATCTAACAACTGCAAGGCCCCCCTATAGCTGCCCGCTACTATTGGTAAGTGCTTTATCAAATCAAAGGCCTCACCCTGTAAATGTGATCTAAGATACAAAAACTTTTGAATGTCTTCCAACCTACTATCCTTATCTATGACAGAGAAGAAAAATTCTTGAAAAGTATTGAAGTCACTGTACTTCCCTGTAAAGGCCGGTATGTTGACTTGAGGCAGCTTCAGGCGACTGCTGGGCCCTGCCTCCGTAGACTGCGATGTATCATGGACGGCGGACTCAGACACCCTGGACTCGTTGGCTTGTCGATCAATCGCCTGGAGCTGCGCCATCCTGGTCCTCAGAACCCTCATGATTTCAAAGTAGGTGTCTAATACGTTGGATTCATCCTCTTCATCCATAAGCTCCATGTTTAAGACCTCATATTTTTCATGTAAATGTTGCGCTCTTTCAATTCTCAGAGCCAAATCCTGTTCACTGGCTCCTTGCAAGAATTCAGCGTGAATAGAATTCTTCAATTTAGTAAGGCTAGATTTAATAAATCCCCTTTGGGCAATCAGCCCTTTTTCCTTCTCTTCTGTCGGCATATTTTCGCCTTTTTATATTTATATTTATTTTTAATTATATTTATTTTTAATATTTAATTACTTTAATTGTTATATTTAATTGTTTATTATATTTATTTATTATTATTTATTGTTACATAGTCCTCTTTTTTTTTTTTTTTTTAGAACACTTTTAGTAGGTAATATTAACCTAGTTTTTTAATATTTTTTATGGGTAAAACCCTTATTTATTTTCAAATGTAGACATCACCACATTTAATATTTATTTTAATTTTTATTTTCTAATGTAGACATCACTACATTTAATATTTATTTTAATTTTTATTTTCTAATGTAGACATCACTACATGAGTTCTTGTTAAGAACACTTTATTAAGTAGGTAATGTTAACCTAATTATTTTCATGGGTGAAACCCTTTATTATTTAAAAATAATAATGTAGACGTTACTACATATTAGTTTTGTTATTATTAGAAACACTTACTCGTTCATCCATATTCGGATGCACTTTATTTAAGTGGATTCACTGTGTATTGTCCATCTTGTTCGAACACGCCATTGTAGGTTGACATCAATTTCGAACACTTAAATTTGCTCCATTTTTAGCGAGACCAATCCCATCCTCACACTGGTTCATTTAAAAAATCCGGCTGAAGGGCCAATGTTTGTTCCAAGTGTGGGGATGGGAGAAAGTCGGGCTAGTTTAAATTAAAAAACGGGAGCGTTTTCAACACACAGCCAACTTTATTGAAGGTTTAACAGGAAGAGGAAATCACATAATTTTGACAATAGACATCACAGATAAAGATGTGGCAGTGTTGCCATGATACATATTTGTTGCTTAAACAATACTCTCTAATTATGACAAATAAATAACGTATGGATATACAGTATATTGTACACCCGCATTGGACTTTTTGTGTCTTTTCAAGAGTGCAAATAGATTATATCTATACCATTACGACATCTGCCATAAACGGGGTAACCAACGGACTGACTGAATTCAAAGAACATTTGATTCAGGTCGTAATTAATTATATATATGCCTGACGTAACATAAAAATTGGGTATTCGGTTCAACAAAATTCACAATTTGGTTATCTGGAAGAAATAGCCTCCAGACTAGGTTTAAAATGGTCCCAAAAACGACTGACTAGCATGTGAAGGGTATTTATTTTCAACAAATTTTACCTATCTATTTTTTTATAAATTTATTCTAAAATATCATTGAGTTGAAGATGCTTATGTCTAATTAGCAACGTTTTACAAGTACATTCGTACCTACTTGAACAATTGATTTTACAGGACACCAGAAAATCTTTAGAGAAAAGTGGGAAAGCGTGTTTTTATGCTTCAAACAAACATAGTTTAAGTTCTCAATGGTAGAAATAACAAGCGAATAAAATGAAAAAATTATTAACATTATCATATTTCCTATTCTGTATACCTAGTGACAGATTCAATAAAACAACTGTCCAAAGTTGGAAGAAATTGCTTCGATAGAAAAATGTGACATTCGCCAAATATACAACTTTTTTCTTTCATACCATCATGAAATTTCCCCCAAGTAGGGTAGCCATGTAGACCGACTACACGTAAAAAAACATGCAAGCGGTCCTCTCCGTACCAACATAAGTCAAAAGATCCAGGATGGTCGTATAGGTACATCATCGTTGAATTAAATATGTAAAATGTCTTTAATAAGTCGATGGTTTAAAGCACAGAAGACACATGTCCACATCTGACAGTTTAGAGAAAACAGGGTTTGAAAGTTTGAGATTCAAAATTAATTAAATAATTTTAAAATAATTCAGAAGATGTCCTTGGTGGACATGTGCTTTTTAAGAATCAATTATGTCGATATTAATACATTCTCAAATATCTTATGTGACATGACACACAAAAAAATTATAATTTAAGAATGTTTAGCATCTGGTTTTTGTTAAATATTTCGATTATGATGTAGGTAAGTATTATTGGTAATTATGTAATCAGGATATAGACGACGTTGCAACCGATCTTGTACATATATAAACTCATTTTACCTAAATAGTGGACATGTGTCTTTTGTGCTTTAAACCATCGACGTGATGTTTCACAAATACCTGTCTTTTGACAGGACACTCGAAAACTTACAGAAAAGAGTAGGATACCAATTCCTAGCCTTATGTACTATTTGAAATGGAATAATATAATTTTTAGACCATTGTTTTAGAGACAAAAGATTGAAACATTATATATTCAACATTTATCAACGATATCAGATCTTAAACCTGTAATTTTATCATGCATTCCAACATGGTTAATATTTAGTAGTAATATAGACATTATCTCTAAACTTAAACTTTAAAAAAACTTTAAAAAAAATGTAATAAAGACTTCAAAAAGCTCGACCATGTCATGGAATAAACCTGCAACATAATAGATTCAAACAATACACTTTTATAAATAAAACTATTTTACCTGACACTGCGATGATATTTTTTTTCTACACGTTCCCGATACCATGTGGTTAGCACCTGTATTTTTTTATACACGTATTATTTCTTACAGTTTACCAATGCCATATTATATTATATTTATATAACTAAGGACAACTATTTCAATATGCCCTTAGGGTCACACTAATCCTGAACTAGTACCTACTTAATTTAGTGAGGCGTGCATTTACATCCAATAAACTTCAATATTTCACAACTATTTATTTTACAATTTCAGGGATAGATAGAGTGATTCTTAGTGATACCTATCAGCCCTTAAATTTTAGCATTGTTGTCAAAATTAACTGTAGGATTGTGCATATGAATGCATGTATTTAGTTTCACTAGTACCTACCTATGTGATTTTTGATTTTTGTGATTGTATAATTCTCAACATTTCGGTTTTCTTAAAGACTATTTTCTCGCAATACCTATGTTTGAATTTTCAATAGGTTTTGTATAGGAATTTGTAATATTTCAAAAACCCCTCAGTTTTGTTAAAGAATATTTACTCGAATTATTAAGTATCCGGTGCTTTAACCGAATATCCGATTATTACTGGTATTGACAATTTTTTTTTATATTGTATAATTCGCTGGCGGGCCGCAGATATACCGACCGAGGGCCGCATGCGGCCCGCGGGCCGCGGTTTGTGCATCGCTGGTGTAGAGAAATGATATGGATTTATGTAAATTGTATTAAATAAGTAATATGTATATTACATTGTAATTTAAAAGGCGAAAGCCGTTCATTGTTAAGTACTACTACTACTACTACTACTATACCATCACGGCATATCCCACAAGTGGGGTAGCCAGCAGATCAGCTGCACGTAAGAAACATGCAAACTGTCCTTTTCGTGCCAATATAAAATCAAGACATTCAGGATGGGTGGCAAGCCTCATCGCTGAATTTAAGATGTAAAATGTCTTATTTTTTCCGAACACCTGCCTTTTACAGGACACTCGAAAACTTACGCAGAAGAGTGGGAGACCAATTCTTTACCGGGCGGTCCACGGGATTGGACTCATTGTTAAGTAAATAAATAAATTTTAACTCATAAATATATTTTTGATAATAACTGCAAAATAATCTAACCATAAAGGCTATAACATGTCATTGAGAGGCACTCTATCAGTTTCGTACATTCTGTTGTAAAATAAAATGTAAAATTTTGCCAAATTCGGGGCTAGCTCAAGATAAGTGTGAATCTTAAGTTAGGTAAATTGAAATATTAGACCCTAGTGTAACATAATACATAATTATTATTCTATAGGTACATATGTAGTTGTTATACATATTATTATTGTGTATTATTTTGTATATTTGGGACTTGTCCAGGTATAATATTATTATTTTTTTGTATGAGCGGTATTTTTGATAAAGATCTTGTAAGTATTAATGTTAATTTATTGTTCCGTATAACGTCTCTATTATCACTATATACCTCAATGATTACATTACATTTTTGAAGCAAATTAATATTTTCTATGAATTTGTGTAACTAGGTATGTACTTAATTCATTTGTAAAAAAGGCATCGACCTACCATACACTAGAAAAATTGGGTTAGTTGGAAGAGATCGCGCCTTTGCAATAAACTCGCTCTCTGTATATTGATAGTTTATACGTTAAAATTATCTTCCTTATTTCAGCAATTTAGTAGGTATATCACCCATCCTTGGGTTGATTGAAAGAAATTGCACTTTTCCTATAAGTAATACTTTATTACCTACTAATCAAGACATCCATCAAGAGGGAGACCAAAGAATACCTGGATGACACAATGCAATGGAATCCTGCGGAGAAATGGCATGTGTGAAGATGAGACAAGAAACAGAAGAATGTATAACCTCAGAACGAGAAGAGCCGACCCCAATAACCTTCAGCGGCAATGAGTTGAGACAGTGCCAGGAAGAAGAAGAAGAAGAATACTATATTACTAATGTATAATATACTATCACGGCATATCCCACAAGTGGGGTAGCCAGCATACCAGCTGCATGCAATAAACAACAGCTGTTCTTTTCATGCCAACAAAAAATAAGAGATTCAGTATGTATGTGTGACATTATTGTTTTTTTGTTGTATTCAGATATTTTAAGTGTCTTTTTATAATCTGTTAATGTTTGTATGTTGTATTGAATTGAGATCTATCATGTAAAAGGCTTTTGCCGTTTATTGTTTTAATAAATAAATAAATAAAAATTACCCATCGCTGAATTGAAGATATTAAATGTCTTTCTTCTTCTTCAAGTATCCCATCAAGTCTCCCCAACGTTGGCGATTATTTGTTTCAACGTAGATAGATAATTATATCCGGAGAAGAAAGGTCGACTAAATGTATTCTGCACGGTATACCCGAGGGCAGAATACCGTTAGGCAGACCAAGGTAAAAGCAAGGTAGAGAAGTTAAATGATACAGACGACTAGCAATCCATTGCTCAAGATATTTAAACAAAAACCTAAATAGGCTAGGAGATTTATTGTATTGTTGAGTCTAGGGTCTTACAAATTACAAAGGATGTTTAGCCATCGAAAGTAAGAATAGTATTAAAATTAATGAACGTGTCTGTCTACTATTACTTCTACTCTACCATCACGGCATATCCCACAAGTGTGGTAGCCAACAGACCAGCTGCATGTAAGAAACATGCAAGCTGTCCTCTCCGTCCCAATATAAAATCAAGACATTCGGGATGGGTACCATAATACTCATCGCTGAATTTGAGGGGTAAAATTCTTATTTTACAGGACACTTGAAAACTTTGTGTCTGACAATTGTGGTATCAATATCTCGACGACAGGCACTTTCGTTCATACACAAAATTGTACAAAACTTTTGTAACATATCACATACCTAATCGAAGAATGTGGCTTAATATAAGATTAATATAATAATAACAATCATGATGTAGATACAACCAAAGCTCATTATTATATCAGCGCGAAGCTCCGAGATAATGATTCCAACATGAAGCTTTTCATTAGAAGGGTACCGCTAGCGATATACAGTACTACTACTGAGAACACAATATAATTATATCTACTCGAGTAATAATAACTCAATCTGGCGCTCCGAAGCACGATTTTACTCCATATTCATAACTGAATAACAAACAACACCTTGTATTGCATGGGTAAATTAAATTATGAAATGATATCGCTCTTTGTCTTCTTTATCTATTTAGTCTTAGTAGGATTTTGGATGTAAAATGGAAAGAACATGTTACAAATGGTGCTGTGCATCGGCGCACCCGGCAAAGATTTATAATCTGTAAGTCATGTTCTGAGAATGCCCAATGTTAGTTGGCCAATCGTTGTTCTTCCATCCGCGAGGGTGGCGTCGGTCCGGGCATCCCTCTTTCAGAGTACATCTTTCCTATGAAAACAACATCAGAGCATAGGGAATGTCGTGGGAAGAGGTGACGCAATTGGCACAGAGACCCTCTGAATGGATGAGGTTGGTATCTGCCCTGTGCTCCCGAGAGGAGCGTTGAGGGCGATGATGATGATGATGTAGCAACACCTCTCCAATATTTAGGGTAGGTAGCCAGTGGATCCCATGCATGCAATAAAAAATCAGATCGTCTCCTATCCATGACCATGACACTCGAAGTTTTAAAAGAGAACGGCAGACCTTTACATTGTCGTGGACAACAACAATTTTGTTTCAAATTTAGAAACTATTATTATTCATCAGTCACCTCTCCTTACAGAACTCTGATAAAGTTCGTATATAGAAACTCTGTATGCCTCTTAATTTTGAATATTTTTTACCAATTTTAAAAACGTGCAAATATGGAGTTACATCATTTGCATTTTGTGCTAAGTATTAGTAATATGGGTATAAATAAGTATGCCGAATAAAACCTTTTTCGCACAATATTAAATTTCACTTGTGTCCTTTATTTATTTATTATCAAAATCAGCGACAACAACAACTTAAGTTTTTTTATTTATAATTTTCAAAAGGTGTTCTAACAAACTCGATAGCGGTTCTATAAACACTCATATTTGTGATGCGGAGAAGGTGTTTGTTATATAATGAAGAATGATAATAATCTCCTTCATCTTTAGTTCAGTGTGTTTGTTAGTAAAATAAGAAATAGTTTGGACATGTTGTGAGAATGTTAAGAAAATGTTAACAATATATCTTTAACATCACATTAATCAGCAGACAAACAGCTTAATCTTTCCTTCTTTTCTATGATAACAAAGCAATCAGAATGGGTAACACGCGTTATTGCTGAATTGATAATGGAAAATGTATTTGTTTTGTGATGTTTTGATGTTATGTATGACAAACACAAAAATAATTGGTAGGTAACCTATTTTTTAGGAATCTCTTTCTTTTTCGTTTTTTTTCTCATGTCTGAGGATGGTGACAGTAGTAGACCCTCTTATTGACCTCTCTCTACCTATGTCTGTCTTGGGCCATGAGAAAAGCATCCTAGACAGAAGATCCTGTAGTTTTCCGTATCGTATGGCTCCACCTAGTTAATGCCAGACCACGAAAACTGCTTTCCTCGACACTTTCCGCAATCAAGAGTTTTTTCAGGTTATCCAACTCTCTTCTCATGATTATATGCCATATACGTTATACACCCTTAAACACTCTAATACTACCTAATCATAAGCAAGCATGATTATGAAACTTGAAGACACGTTGTCATTAAAGTAAATATTTCTGTGACAAAAAAATAATGGGTATACATTTATTTATTTATTTATTCTTTACTGTACATTTACAAGTGGTCCTGGAAAAGTCGAGTTTTTATCGGAGTAGGTAACATACCTCATCGCTGGGTATTTAATTAATTCAATATATTATCCTTAACCGCGTATCGTCAAACCGCATAGTTGTGCCCCATCGCTAGTTATAATATGAAGACAATATAAACAAAAGGCTTTGAGTTGTAAGCTTAAAGATTGCAACTCCTAAGAAACCTGTTATTGAGAGGTAAACCTATACCTCTATCTTTGAATTGAAGGAATATACAGCAATACATCAAAAGCTTTCTACATAATATATGTAAGTATATTATAAGGAATTCAAAGCAAATTACTTTTCTTAGGGAGATGACGTATGCTTCCAACCTTGAAATCTTATTTTTTGTTAGCACGGAGAGGACAATCTGCATGTTTATTCATGTTGTTTGTCCGTTAGTTTATACCTATCTTCAATCCAACGATGAGGCATGCCACCCACCATGAAGCCTTATTTTTTGTTAGCACGGAAAGGACACTCTACATGTTTATTACACGTAGTTTGTTCGCTGGTGGGAAGTGCCGTGATGGTATGAATGAATGAATGTAATATTCATAAAAAAGGGTCAATTTAGTTTTTTTATTATATTTTTCATAATGTCATCTACTAGTTTAGAATGATTTTGTTTATAATAATGACTCAGTAAAAATAAGAAATAAAAATAGCGTGTTATTAAAAGAACATTACGTTTTCCATTGTTGATAAAAAAAGACAACTTATGGTGTGAGGATTGAGTAAATTACACTACACTGTAATTGAGTGAGAGACTAATGTAATACTATTAACTTTGACTTCTTCGCTTGACAACTGACATTATACAAAAAAAAGAAAGAAACTACCTTCACAGAAAACACAATCAAAGTAATTAGGTACATATAAATGTATGCTCAATTGCTCATGTAAATATCATGTATGCTCCGTGGGGTTTCCGGCAAAAAATGCCTTTCACTCTTTTCTTGGTTTTTTAGTGTACTGTAAAAAAATGTTACTTATAAATCACTGCGAATAAGAAACAGGTTGCCTTCAATTCAGCAATTGGTTTTCTAGCAAAATTCCAATTCAATAAATCAAAACAGCCCCCATCAAGTTTTAATCGACAAAGAGTGGACGATTCTAGTTTTACAACAAGAAGTTAGTATGCTGGCTACCCAGCTTGTGGAAGATACTGTGGTGTTACCAATGAATGAATGAAGGGTTTCCTAAAATGTAAATATATAGAAGCGGGGTGAGAAAGCGCGGACGTCCAAGAACTACGTGGCATAACCATGTGGATCAAATTATCAAGGACGGTCGCATGAAGAGCAAGAGAAATCGGTTTATGTATGACAGACTAGATGAATGTGGAGGAAGCGAAAGAAGTATGTGAGGATAGATCAATATGGCGTTCCGTTCTCTCTGCCTACCCCACCTGAAACACGGCGTAAGGATTTAGATAGATATTGATAAATCTATCAAAACAACATTGATGATGATGATGATTTTGGATGATTCAATTTTTGACGCCGTTTTAAAGTCCCTAGACCGTCTCAAGGGCGCCAGTGAAGAGTTAAGTTTTTAGTTTGCTTCTGAAGCTGGTGACAGTCTGACTATCTCTCGGTGGCACCGGTAGGCGATTCCACATAACCGGTCCAACAACACCAAAGGCCCTCTCATAGAAGTTAGACTTACCAATAACATAATATGGTTTGAAAATATGATATATTTGATTTTAAACTTTTCACAATACACGATGATGGCTATTACATTTTTTATTTATTTATTTATTTACGGCTAATTAGCCTTTTACACAATATTTTTTTTACATAGGTACAATATCTATTATTATTATATTATTTTATTATATTATTATATTATTATTATACTATTATATTATTATTATATTATTTAATCTTATTTTGTTGTTTTTTTGTTTGCTTTATTGTATTGATTGATTATTGTATAATATGTTTAGACCTTACTAATGTAAAAGGCTAAATGCCGTTGATGATAGAAATAAATAAATAAATAAATAAATATCATAACAAAACAAAACATAGATACCAAACACAATATTAATAAATCAATATTACAAACATATATAAAAAAACATGGGTAGGTATATAAAGGAGGAAGGGTTCCTGCTAAGATGGTGATTCCTGATTATTGTCCATATAAATGTGATTGTAATGTGCAAATAGATTAAACTTTAGTATGTGGATTGTATCATGGAACAAGTCTATTAAATTATTGAATTTATTTCCGAGAATGTGAAGGCGATTTATAATAGAATGTTTGTGATAATTTTAAACTAGTTTTTAAACCCACCTTCGGGTTTTTTAATAGGCTTTATTTGTGTTTATTTTTGACAGATGGTCACAAAGAACAATGGATACGATCTTCATAAATAAAATAAAGAAAAAAAAAAAATTATTTGATGTTGATGAGTGATATAATACAAAGTACAATAAGCTCTGTTTTTTCGTTCTAATGATGTCCGGTATATTGATGCACAGACGGATAGCGGAATAATAATGATACGATATAATCTAGAAAACAATTCGACGTATCTATTGTATTCTCATTAGCAAAAATGCATGCAGGTACAGAAGAACTTCGAATATGAGAGATACAAGTGAACAATATCTATTTGTTTTTACTTTCTTATTGGAAATTGCACTAATAGCATACGATTAAAATAATAAGAAGAGACAATTCAATCTAAATAACTACAATTTTTTTTTCAAATAAAAACTGATAATTCTATGTGTAGCTGTGACGATAGGCAATCCATGCACACCTATTGGAGCCTTTTAAATTATTTACATGACGGAGGACACTCGTTAACTGACAGAAAAGATCCCTTTTTTATTTTAGAGAACTGTAGTTTACTTATAATACGTATCAATCTTTGAATTGTGAACAATATATTATTCGTAGATGCAACTTTTTTTTTTCAATCTTGCAATATTTACGAGATCAAACAGTCAATTACACAATATCTTATCAAAATATACATTCAATATATTATTATGGAATAACAAAGATCCTAAATTTACCAGAGATGTAAAAAATATATATTGGTATAAATCTATCTTATGTACATCAATTCGTATAAAAATATTGAACTTCGTTGCGACATTTACGTGGTGTTTACTGTACTTCATTCAAAGAGCAAGCTGTGCTCTGCTAAGTGGTCAGTGAACTCGCACACTATAACATCAGAGAGATAATTGGTTTTACCTAATGGCGTTTCTTCTCACCAACTGACGGCGTCCGTCCTAGTAGTTACTATCTGTTTTGTGGATGGAAAAGGGATGAAGACAGCAAAAACTATCGCCAAGTACCGATCCAGACATAGTATATATTATTAGTGAGTGCCCACGGTGTAACTACCAGATAAATAGGTTTCCATTGTAGTACTTCCGTTCAACTTGATACTAGGAGACCAAAAGCAATTTTGGTTCCAAGTTTTAAGAAGACTTTCGACAAATTTTCAACGGTTCTACCTTAATTGTGATAAATGTTTTAGTTGCACTTACAATTTACTATACTTTTTTTTATATATTCCACTATTGCTATTGATTTCGATTAGTTTGTTATAGAGAGGATCGAGATATTGCATTTTAGTCATTGTATTACTAATAATTAAATAAAAATAATAATAACTAGACATTTTTCAAAATGCGCCGTTTTGCGGAAATACCACCGCAAGGGCCCATTCAAGAATCATAACTTCTCCTGAACAAAATGGTCTTTCACTTTGCCTTGAACACCTCCACACTCTCAAGAGTTCGCGAATTATAGGAAATTTTGTTCCACAGCAACGGACCAACCACACAGAAGGCATAGTCAACATAGTTAGCCAGATAATAAGAGTGAGTTCCAAATGGTAAGCCACCTATTCTGAATGCCTATTTCTTATAGCAAATTATGAATGGACGACCTTTACCTATATTCTTAGACTTTCGAGGACTACGTAGTTTGACCATGTGGATCAAATTTTCAAGGACGACTCCGTGTTGAGTAGGAGCAATTGGCATGCGAGTATGATAAATTGTATAAATATAGAGAAAGTAAAAAAAAGGATGTAGGGATAGATCTAAATTGCATTCCATCCTCTCCGTCTACCCTACTTGGGATATGGTGTGAGGGTAAAGTTGTAGTAGTTGTAGTACCTACCGTACATTGATTATAATTTATGATCAAATTACTTCTACGTTGAGCAACTTTCGTTCGGAAATAAACATATCACTTGAGTCAGGACAAAATGAAAAATATCTTTAAATTGTTCTGGGCCTGGGTGTTAAACGTAAGTAGGTAGGTATATATTATGTGTAAAGTGCATTGTATATATGCCTATATGCATATTGTCATGTAAGTACCCATTATACAAGATTTATATCATAGTTTAGAGACTAATTCGTTCTGTATGAGTTGTCTCGATCTGTTGTGAATTTATTTCATGTGTCAATAAATTTAAAAAAAATATCTTTTCTGAAATAAAATCCTATATTTACTTTAAAATTTTAGTTCTAACAAAATATGTATCTAAGCTTAAAACTGTCCAATCAATTCTGGGCCGGTCACTCTCTCGACCACCCTTCCATTTTGATATAACCAAACGTTTACACAATCCAATCCTATAAGTAGGTACCTAAATAATTTCATCCACCATAGGTACCGCTAACAGCCATCATCAACAACAATAACTATAAATGTAGTACCCGCTACTAGAAGTACTATCATCATCTCCGCCATAATATTTCATTATTGGTTATATATTGTATGATAATAATATATTATTATTGTTATTCCCAATCGATATTATCGAAATGCTGTGCTGAAACAATACAATCACTGAACACGTAAATGCCAGCAGTAAATATTACGGTAACACCAGAAGTGGAAGCAGTGGCTTACGAGCCACGAATGGTTTCTTGGTCCCTTTCACTTAACACCGTGTGGGTTAAAAGGAATCGTGGACTCAGTTATCTCTTTTCACCTCAACTTATTCCGATTCTCCCAACTCTGATCCCAAGCTGTTTGTATCCAATTTATATGACTTAGAAATTTGTCGACCACTGAGGTATAAGATCTATGGGTACACAACTTTTTTGCCTGAAGCTTTCACATATTCTGCAATGATCCATTGCCCATTTTATCGCGAACGCTGACTTTATAGCTCTTATCGTGTATATATGTAGACTTTTCCCAGCAAATGGACATTACTTCCATATATATATTTTCTTAAAGTTGATATTTTCAACCGATGGTACTTGGTGGAAATTCATGTTGAATTAATTAAAATAAAACACTTATTTGTAGTATATCCACGGTGACTTTTATTGAACGCGAGCCGGCTTTCAAGAGCTTCCGCTCTCATCATCAGGCTGGTTTTCGCCAGCCTGATGATGAGAGCGGAAGCTCTTGAAAGCCGGCTCGCGTTCAATAAAAGTCACCGTGGATATAGGTACTACAAATAAGTGTTTTATTTTAATTAATATATTTTCTTGATAGACTTGGTCAATAATGCACCAAGGTAAGTTTTCTGTTCGACATTTTAGAAAACTTCGAAAAACATGAATAGGTATTACCAGTAGAATCTTCAGTTGGCTTTTCAAATGTATGTGTGATTTGTGACTTATTTTATTTTTGAAATATGTAGATCTCGTCAAATCATCATAAATTATGAAAAAGTTGGTCAATACATTGCTGTGATTTTGCAATGGCTTGATGTCACTACTACTTGAAGCAGAGATTATTTTGACAATTGTATTAGAACATTTAGTACGTATATTGTGAAATGATGCCACTAATTTGGCACCAGAGATACCTTTCAACTTTCGGAATATACAGTTTCATAAGCAAGTTACCAATTTAAGTAAAACTTGCTAATTCATCGCAACAAGCAAATCTGCAGTTCTAGAACCGGCGTTTCAAAGCCACTATTGAAACTTGTCTGGTATCTTCTGCACCCTCTCTGAATTCCATCACAGAGGCAGGTACTCCTGCAAGGTACAACCTTCCTGTTGATACCTATTTATTACTTCTATTTACTACACATTATGAGTATAATATGTTGTGTGTGCTGAATATTCGTACTTATCTGACATCTATGTTTCGTACATAGATGGAGTATAAATTTGCGTTTAGACACTATTTTGTGTAATATGACGACCGGTGTGGCCCGGAGGCTAACGCACTTGCCTTTGAGTCACGAGGTCCCGGGTTCGATTCCCGGCCAGGGCAAAATGAAGAATGACCTTTTTCAGATTGTCCTGGGTTTGGGTGTTACATGTATATGTGTTTAGTGCATTGTATATGTGTATCGCCGTATTAGTACCCATAATACAAGATTCATATCTTGGTTTGGGACTAGCTCGATCTGTGTGAATTGTCTATACATGTTATGTTATGTTAAATGTTATGTTAAAAATATCTAGGAATTTTATTTCATATTATTCATGCATATACGGCCGAAGATTTTACTTAAATATTACGTAATAGAGAACACAATAGATACTATTTTACATTACACACATTGAAAAAAATCTATGAACTATGTTCTGTGACATTATAATACCTACTATCAATAATCTTACCAGGTTTTTTCTAACAATTCAAGAATAATGATTAAATTACAGTTCGTTTTTATTACATCATTTTTACATTCATACAATAAACAAAGATCGCTCGTGAATTACGTCACTTGCAACATCAACCGGGTGATAAAGAACAAGACAGCGATACAGATAGCACAGCCAATACCGCGATAGGACTTAACTAAAAAATTAAAAAACTGATACCAAATTATTCATCTCGTCGATTCGCGTCTACCGATGAAATAAGTATGCTGAGGTCTCCACGTTAAAAATTATCGAGATAACTTAACAGCCATTTTTACCTAAGGTACAAATCAGATTTAGCTCTAGTGGTTTCAGGCAACAATTTTTAGTAGGCGCAGAGAAAATTATTTAAATAATAATTGAAATAGCTTTATTAATAAATATAAGCAAAAAATTTAAATGCAAAAATATTTTAGAGCATAAAAAAATAGTATGTTGTCACATATAAATAAAATTAAAGTTGTATTTATTCTATAAATTGAATTTATTTATTTCCTAATTCAGAGACAGAGCGAGTATACCCCCACATGCTCCCACTAGGCACAGAGAATGCCTTCTGAATCTAAAAATTTGTGAAACTCGCTATATTCTTGATTATTGCACATAATGACGTTATATATGCAGTATGCATGGTAAACAACATACCATATTATTATATAAATAAAACAAATGGTTGAATTATTAACACTTTCTATAATTTTTTTGATAATGATTTTTTTTTATGTGTATGCAGTTTGTTATAATAATTAAGAAAATCCAAGGGTTGTAAATAAATAAATCAAGGTGCATCATAAAATTCACGATATCTTAAAATTAATCTTGGTTTTAAAATTTTATTAACACTCTTGTATTATTAAGGATAATTTGTTTAAAATAGCACCACTCAACCTATCATTGCGACGGCAATTTTCAAAAATTATTTTAACTTTATTTCTTGCAGCAAAATAAAACTAAAATGTTAAAATCGCATTTAGAAATGTTCAAAATATTATATATATATAAAATATAACAAATATTATCCAGATTTTAAAATATATTAAAAATAAAATGGTAGTAATTTTGCTAATTCGTTTGCATGAAATCACAAAGAACGGGTGTTGAGCCCTCTTAAATCTCTTGCGTGCCAATTTTCTTACTACTACTACTACTACACTATCACGGAATATCCCACAAGTGGTGTAACCAGCAGACCAGCTGTTTTTAATAAACATTCAAGCCGTCTTCTTTGTGCCAACAAACAATTAAGACATTCAGGATGGGTGGCCAACCTCATCGGTGAATTTGAGATGTAAAATATATGTATTTATTTTTCCGAACAGCTGCCTTTTACAGGATAATTGAAAACATACGAAAAAGAGTGAGAGACCATTTCTTTGCCGGGTTCTCCACGCCTTGGATTATTCATTAAAACTCAAATGTAGGTACTATAAAAATGATTCTGTGATTTTTTTCGAATCGTGCCTAGAAATTCAATTAACTAAAGTATTTCTTAGAGGCATTCCACGTAACGAACCCGCAAAATACTTTTTTTTTATTTCCTGAGAAATCTTAACAAATATGCACATATGAAGTTTCACGGAACCACCGACGATGTGCAAAATGTTCGAAACTGAAGTTAAAACCTATATAACAAGCAGTAATGAAATACATAGTATATCAAAATATTGCGTATGTAGGCATGTATGGATATAGTAAATACTCCATCATATTACGGTACACATAGATCATGGCGATTTGCACACGCCTGCGAAACCCTCATATTATCTACTGTCGCTATAACCATAGGTAGGTACCTACCCCCCTACATAGTACAGAACATGGTTATTGATGGATAGTGTGTAGTAGTCAGTGGATTGTCTATGGTTTGTATGGGTGCGTAAATAATAGCAATAATTTATTGATATTATCGTTGTTTAACCCTTCAGGGATGCGATGATTATATACACAGGTATGCGTATTTCATAATTTTGCTAATAAATTAACAAACAAATCACGACATAACTGTCAAAAATGTTACCAATTTATTTGTGTTATTATAATAAGTTTATCCATTTATGATCTATGGAAAAGAAACATTGACTTAAAGACCAAAAAATACCAGAAACTATCACATCACATCACATATAAAAACATCAATACCATCAAATGCTGCATATACCTACATTACAAGAAGTTGTTTGCCAGTGGCGGGACAACATTTTTTTACATAGATCATGCTTTCGTCGTACACATTTTTATTATGTTCATAATTTTAGCACTTGAGCTAACAAAAATCATCAACTTTTCCAATTTGTAACCCCCATCGACAAAGCTTTAATTTGGTATAGGAATTAGAGATTTTTTACCATCCCTTGTTTTCGTTTCAACAATTTCAACCAATATTTCTATTATAGAACTTGTGGTGATTTTTTGCACATATTGAAAGCACGCCATTGCTATCTGGTAAGATTTATTTGTGGTTTTGATGATTTAAGTGAGCGTCTATTTCCATAAGACGGATCAAAAGTAGCTCAAAAAGAAGAGAAAGAAGATAATAGTGACCTCTTCACATTACTAATCGAAACATTTCAAGTACCTTCATAGGTATGTACTCTTAATTTAGTATAATTAATGCAATATAATATATGTATTATCAATGTACTTGTATATTGTTTGACAAATAACAACACAATACGGGCATGTTTACCTGTCCGCGTTGTGAAGAGGGTAGGTCGGTTCAATGCTTCAAACAGAAATTTAGTACCTACTATTGTTGATTATTGCTATGTTACGTCCCTGATCAAATATATTTTTAATGTTCCAACAAACATTAAATTAAACTGTACCTCAATAACTCTAAAATTTCTCTCTCAAAAAAGGTTAAGAATCTTGGTATGTTTTTCAATCAACATTTATCCTGGCAGTCTCAGGTTGGAGAGGTAAGTCGCAAATTTTTCTTTAGTCTCCACTCTCTTAGGCGACACCAAAATTTTCTTCCCCGAGAGACTAAAATATTCCTATCACAAACCTTACTTCTACCTTTGCTGGAGTATGCGGATGTGGCCTATCTGGACATCAACAACGAACAATTGATGAAACTGGAGCGTTTGCAAAACATCTGCATTCGTTTCATTTTTGGACTTCGAAAATTTGATCATATCTCTCAATATAGAAACGAGCTCAAATGGTTGAAAATGTCACAGCGTCGCAATCTGCATATTCTCTGCCTGCTCTTTAATGTTCTCCGCAACCCCTCTACTCCGAGCTACCTAAAATCTTGTTTTACGCCTTTGGCATCTCATGGTTTGCCTCTTCGTTCTGGTGCACTTGGTACGTTAACTATTCCCACTCATCGAACATCTTTTGTCACGTCTTCCTTCACTATACATGCAGCTCGGTTATGGAATGATTTGCCTTTACTGATCAGACTTGCTCCTTCAATTTCCATTTTCAAAAGTAGACTGAAACATCACTATCTTGCTCTCAATAACCCATTATAATTCCATCCCCTTCCTTGTCCCCCTTTCCCCATTCCACTTTATGCATGTATAATATATATATATATATTTTTTTTTTTGTATGGGTATATTTATTTATTATTTTGTATTTTTTCTATGGTTCTGGCATGTACTTTATTATTTTTCTTATTTTTTTTTTCAAACATCAGGTTGGTTGGCAGAAATTGCCATTTGGCAATAAACCCGCCTTTTGTACAATGTACTTATTATTGTCACAATAAAGTTTATTTTATTTTATTTTATTTATTTAAATTATTTTAATTACCTAGTAGATAATATTTATGCTTAAATACTTTTCAATGGAACACAAGATGTACATAAATAAGCCTCCTCCATTCAGAAGAATGATGAAACTTTAAGATTAAGATTTCTTCTTGAATGTTTATTACACACAGTAACTCCACTGGGAAATGTCGTGAGGATAATATGAAAGGTTTAGTATATTTCGTCAAGTCCTTGTCGCTGTACAGTAGACACCCTATAACTTGTTATTGACAACAAATATACGTGTGTATTATACTTTCATAGAACTCTTTGATTGGGACGTGTAAGACACAATAGAAGATTTGTTATCTGGAATAATAATAATTATTATTATAGTCTGACAGAGTCTAGATGATTACGTTAAGATAGGAACGTTCATTTTACGACACAACCGTCCAAAGATAATAATTAAGATTGACAATATCTTTTCGAACGATGGAACAATAATATTTTGAAAATGGAATTCGAAATGAAATTTGATTTAAACCAAATATATAATTTGAACTTTTGGGACAAATACGCAAAACATAAGTTGAAAAGGTAACTAACTTACATAGTTTTTGATTGATGACTTATTTTCTCTGTTTTCTATTATCAATATGTTTATTAGGTGGTTTTGTGATGCTAGACCTCTGGACTTTCCACTGAGAGATTCCGCGCTCGAATCCTCCCGCTGCCAACTAACATCACGTTTATGAAACATTTCTGATTGTGAAGGTGTTGGATTGAGTATCTAAGATATGCTTGAGTATTAAGAGTGGTTGACATATTTCGTCGCTGAATTTAAGGCTCTGATGATGATGACTAAGTTGGATGATTTGATTGGATAATGTGTTAAAGGGCTCCTTTAGCAAAAACGATAAAACATTCAATTTTCAACAAGTTTGGTACACAAACTCTCAAAACTTGTTGACCCTACGAACACTTTGATTTGATAAAATATAAAAACAAATATTAATTACCAATATCAAACTTTAAATTTAAAACAAAACTCGATATAAGCTTCATAGTATTCGTTTATAAAAAATCATATTTCTAAATATCGAATTCGGGGATGTGTTTGGTACATAAATGCACGAGAATCCTACAAATTTTCATAAATTTATTTTAATATTGAGAATATTTAGATAGTTATTACAATTAAAGAACAAAAATAATCTATTTTTTTTTGTTTTTTTCATGGATATTGATCGACTTCTAAAATATTTTTTTTGATAAAAATTCTAATATTTTAAAACCAAAAATCACGTAATGAACTCAATTTTTTGTATACTAAAAAAAATTTGCTAAAATCTATAGTTTTTATATGCTTGATAGGATGAATAATAAATATATATATTTTACAAATAATTTGTATTTTGATATAACAAAGAGTAACTAAATAAATCTCGTCAGTCTGCGATTTATTTATTTTTTAGTAAAAAACTAATAAAGGTAATAGATGTTTATTTTATCAAATCAATATGTACGCAAGGGTCAACAAGTTTTGGTGGTTTTTCTATCAAATTTGTTGAAAATAGAATATTTTACCATTATTGCTAAACGGGGCCCTTAAGAGCGCCAATAAAATTGTGCCTTTAATCCTGTTAAACGTATTTTAAAGACATCGCGACTGGAGAACCATGGTTATACAATGTTACATATTATGGCCAATTCTGAATCATAAAATATGTAGTTTAGTTGCACTAACTAAGTCAACTAAGTGTGAGAAGATAGTCGAGTCATGATAATTAGTTCTAATTCGTATTCACAGTTTTCCGTACTAATTTAGTTAATAAGTTCATTTTGACACCTTAGTTCAACTATACATTTCGTCGCTCTATGGATTTCGCATTCAGAATTAAATTTTAGTTGACAGCCGACGACTAAAATATGTTGTATTTGGCAGAATTTTATTCGCGACTTTTAATGTGCGAATATTATTAGTTGCTGTCATTTTACCGCAGAATATTGCTATATTTTGGAAGTGTTAAGTTGTTTTTTTCAATTAAAAGTAAAAATTTATGTTTTCAGGGCAACTCTTAGCATGTATAAATTGTAAAATTACACCACCACCGACGCAAATACGAACGCCAAAATATATCGGCAAATCTGACATTTCACAATTTTCACGCGCGACAACTATTAAATTGTTGCTAGAAGTGTAAATCGGAACGTGAAAAACATTTTGTATTGCGGCATCACTGACTAATATTAGTTTGTCTCATAGATTTTACCGTTTGCACTTGGTGGTTCTCGAGTTTAAAGTTCATAACATTTTAGTTAGTTAGTTCATTAAGATTCAGAATTGGCCCTAGTGCAAAATTTAGTCGAAAGAAGTAAGAAAGGCATGCCAACCTATAACAACTGGCCCTAGACTAGTTTAAGTGATTTCGGTGTCTACGGACAACGGTCACCAATGCCACCATTCTCAATGTCACGATCACACTCAAGGTTCACCAATCCAGAAACATTTAATGCAAACCATGGAAGATTTTGCACAAAGTTACATTGTATAAACATGGTTCTCCAGTCAAGATGTCTCACTGATTCTGTCATCTGCGCTTTGTACCCAAATTCGATTAAACAATAAATAATAAGTAAATATTTTATGTGGATGATCTAGCCCTTTTAGATACATCTGTGGACGGATTACAGTGCAACGCTAATGCTCTTTATGAAAATTCTTTGCGCCTTAGCCTAGTACATGCACGAGTACTCACACCCCACTAATGGTCGGCAATTCCCAAATATCTCAGGTTAGTAAATTCAGGTACCTGGGAGCAACCATAACGCCAGAGGGTGATCTCCGGTCGGAATTAACAATCCGCATAGGAGCAGCTAGCGGGGCTTTCAACAAGATGAACAAAGTTTGGAAGGCGTCTGGACTCAGCATCAGGACAAAATGTCGCTTGTTCAATGCGTGCATCATCCCAATCCTTCTATATGGCTGCGAGTCTTGGCACTTAACCAAGGCTCAAGAGCGGAAGATACTAAGCTTTGAAAACAAGTGTCTTAGAAGGATTTTGGATGTCAGATGGTATGAACATGTTACAAATGATACCCAGGAGAGACCTGAGCCCGTAGACAATTTGTACTTAGCGATCGTCTACTGGCGAACTTTTCGACAATCTACCTACACGTACCGTATAATTATGCGTTATTGTTGCAGTTATTGACGAAAATTCGTTTGTAGGCGATCGCCAAGTACAAATTGTCTACGGGCTCTGTAATCTCCGTAATACAGGAGAGACGATGGTCCTGGCTGGGACATGTTTTGAGAATGCCCAATGATAGTTGGCCAAAAAGAGCACTGTTCTTCCGTAGGCAGGGGTTACGTCGGCTCGGGCGTCCCTCTTTCACAATACACCGTTCCTATGACAACGATATCAGAGCGCAAGGAATGTCGTGGAAAGAGGTGACGCAATTGGCATAGAGACGCTCTGAATGGAGGAGGCTGGTTTCTGCCCTGTGCTCCCGAGAGGAATGTTAAGGGCGATTATGATGATGATGAAATATTTTAAACATACGTCTTTTAATGAATTGAGATTTATGGATAGATACCTGCCACTAAAAATATTTTTAGAAAAGAATGGGAAAATATTTTTACTAAAACAACACGGATGTGTTAAACCGTAAATAGACCAATACAATGAAATCTCCGTTATCGGGCCCAGAACAATGGATAATAATTATAATAATTATAATGCTTTCAAATTGCAAATTTTCATCATCGGATTCCATATTATTGTTTCAGCATAACAAATACACAATAATAATTAACACTTTAGGGCAATTGTGTAATGAAATTATCATCCACGCAAACTGCACAATGGGTTATGAAAAGATGGAATCAAAATCAATTCACTGTTATCGAGTTGACATGTTAATGTAGTTTAACTGTGATATTTCACTGTCACAAAAGTCAATAAAATGCTGACGTCATAATGCTTGAAGGTTTTATCGGGTTTCCTTTTCAGTAATGTAGGTACTGTATTTTTCCATTACACATTTTCAAACATGACATATATTTAATATTATTATTAATTTAGCAATGAAATATGCTACCCATTCTGAAAAATGTAACGTAGAGCACCCAGCAAGAAATTGGTCTGCCCCTCTGTTCCGTATATTTTCAAGTATCTTGAAAATGGACATTTTACATCTTAAATTCTGCGATAAATTTGCCAACCATCCCGAATGTCTTAATTTTATTTCAGGCACGGAGAGAATAGCTTGCATGTTTGTTACATGCAGCTGGTACGCTGGCTACCCCACTTGTGGGATATGGCGTCGTGGTATAATAGTAGTACATGTTAATCCTTTTTTCTCACTCGCAATAAATAAATAAAAAATACATTACTATTTATTATTATTTGTAAACTAACTTTGCATTTTTTATATATTTTTTACGCAGCACGCCTCGATACAGGGCAACCTAGTGAGGCTGCTGCAATTTAATTGAAGATAATTGGTGATATATTGTTTCAACGTTTGTATGATATTGATTGAATAAAGAAATATTTATTTATTATTATTATTTATTATTATATCATTACAGTTTTCGGCCAAAGCGATGTGCTCAATGTTCTATTGTCATCTTTAATATATTTTCATGCAGATAAAGTCTGTTTGTTATAAGTTATTTTTAAGGTATAATTATAACTTTATAAAATTTAATAAATAAATAAAAAGTCATGCAGATAAAGTCTGTTTGTTATAAGTTATAATTATAACTTTATAAAATTTAATAAATAAATAAAGAAATAAATAAAAATAGTAAGAGAACCATGTGTGTATATTAGTATCATTTTTAACTTATCTCTAAAATATTTGTTTCAAGAATGGTCGCGTTATTACAGTGTTCAACAGCAAAGGAACATGAATTAACTGGTATTAACAAATTTAATTTGAAAACGTGACTGTTCTTTCTTATTAATTTTCTAGTTCATTTCATAATTTTAGTACAATTCCCGTACAATTTTCGGCCATAAATCTGTGAAATATTCAATTAGCAGGCTGAACATAGAAGTAATAGTAGTAGCAGCAGCGACATGCGTTGTTCGTATATAATATTATTATTTTGGTGAATGAAAACGCTTCAAAATGTCATAAACCTTGTTATACGGCTTAACCCATCATATACGAGTGCGGATAATATTCGCTCTATTGTTTTATAATGAAATTTACAGTCCAAAATAACAATTTCGTACTTATAAATAATAACACTCAGTGGTAGAGTGGTAATGAAATTATCTTTGCAAACGTGAACTTTTGTGTTCAGTTTCGAAATGGTTTAAATACAGTAATCACCAAAAAATGTTTTGCAGAGTTATAATGCCTTTTGACATAGAAGATAACCCTTGTACAGTTATTTTTTTGAAATTCTGACAAATTGTTAAAATTCATTGTTTTTACATTGTCTTGTTTAGCCATATTGTCCTTATTAATCATTTTGCAATAATTCTATTAGGTAGATAGGGAGGACTGATAGCAAAACTTCTTAATTAGGCAAGTTTCCCTCCTTCACAATTCCACTTTTTCTTTTATTTCTCCCGTGTCTTTAAAAACTATATCAAGCTACATTGTCTTCCCAGGTCCTTCTCAGGACATTATCTCATCACTTATCCATTCCATACATCCAAACAGTCACACTAATTTTATTCAAATATTCGTTTTGCATAATATTGAAAAAATCTACGATTTAGAAACATAGTACATATGATTTATTTGGCGCCGTTTGATGGAGCATCCATCTCAAGGGCGTGGGAAACAATGTTGGAAGAACGATGTCTTTAACTTTCTTCTGAACCAACTACATAATAATTCTCTTAGAAGTCAGTTTCCAAAATTAATATGAACGCAATAGACATTTGCTGTTTCAGTTCATGTTCTCTTGTACAAAATATTCCTATTAAAGATTATTTTACAACCTTTAAAATTTCACAAATATTGGACCCATGATTTGACTAGACCCAATTCCAAATTTTCGTTCGAGTCTCTAGTCTATGTAAAACACTTACTAAGTAGGTACCGCAGACCAACGAAAGTATTAAAAGGTATAAAAATATATGTATATTTTTTTTATAATATTAGATAATACGTAGTTACGTGTTGTGAGCCAAAATCGATACCAAAATCATCAAAAATAATATTAAATTACTGTGCACATACTATGACTGATTTTGATGTGCAAATTTATTGTGCACATAAAGTAATAGTAGTAATAATTAAGTTTGATGTGTGCACCATTTGTACAGAGCAATAACAAATTATCGGAATGCGTTCGGTGAGACGAGGGTCCGGATTTATGGGTACTTATTGTACTTGAACTGTATAAAGCGTAAACTACACTATACAAATTATTTATTTATTTATTCTTGCATACCACCAATATTATACAATAAAATAAATAAATACGTATCACATTATGATGATGCGATACAAAATGTTATAATAGTAGCCAAAGTTCATTAGTTCATCAGTTCATTTATAATATCGAGACATTTACCACAGGTGGAGTGGGGTAGCCAGCGGATAAACTGTTAATAATAAAAATGCAAGTCATCCTCTCCGTGTCCAAAAATATATTCAGGATAAGTGACCAACGCTGAGTTGAAGATATTTAATGTCTTGCACGGGAGTGCTGGTCTAAAGACATTTAAAAAAATTCACATTATAAAACATTCTAAATCATGTAGATATTGGCTATCATATCGTGAAAAATAATATATTTTTAGGGTTGCACCAATTGTAAAACAAGATACTTAATAATAAATGTACCCACATTTTTTTTTCTATCTTAAAATCCTCTATGATTGCTCATACAACGTTTTATGTATTAGTTTTTTTACAGCTTGCCTAGTGAATGAGACTATAACGGATACAAACATATTATGGAATAGAGATCTCCTGTTAGAATGTCCAAGACTTCTTCTATGAGGCTTCCAATCAATGTATTCTTAGATCATTCAATTGAATTCTTAAAACCAGACAAGAATTGCTTAATTTTTTTTTAATTCCAGAATCCTCAAACATTCAAATACCAGAATCAAACCATTTTTAATACCAGAATCCTCAAACAATGTTCGAAAGAACCTGACTAAGACAAACGTGGATCATTGGCAAAAGTGAAAGAGGACGTTTGTCTGTCTTTGAGATGTAGTACAACTGACGCATGCTGAAGATCTTTAGGTAAAGGAACATGTTGAAAATAAAGAGGTGTTAAACAGGGTTGGTGACAGAAATCAAGTCCTTAAAAACGTAAACCAACAATGCCGAACTGGATTGGTCACATCAGCCACCAAGGCCTGCTTATTTCTATCGCAAAGGACATGTCCGAAGTCAGGAGTTGTAGAGGCCGACCAAAAGACGCCTATATGGATCAAGTGATGGAGGAGAATAAGCGTTGTTCACATATGAAGAAAATCCAAGCTTGTTGCAGACCAATCCATTGGATTGTAACTATTATACTTGTAAAAGATTTATTTTGCAAACAATAATAAAACATTTTGTGCTTTGCCTCCTGAATTAAATCACATAGATTGTTCCCAAAGGGCTCGAGTCACTCGATAACGGGTGGATAGCCGAGAAAAATAAAAAAAAAACTCAAATAAAATAAATTATAAGTATTTCAAGCAATTACATGAGTTATTTATATTTTCAGTTCCAGGACTCGAAAACAATCACAGACAGACCCTGCAATATGTCAAAATGTTACATCTGCATGCAAAATATAAAAAAAAATATTTCATTATTTTTCTACATGTTACATTTTTTATAGCTTTTATATTGCAAATATTGTCAGATATGGCAGTATATATAGTACCTATTGTAAAAATGACAGCTTGTTACTACCACGAATGTACCATTATGGACACAATAACATTGTTCCCTTTGTCAACGAACATCCAATTAATGTTCACTTTTATATTGTGGAATTAAAATTGAGTCTCCATTGTCCATTCGTCCATCAAAATTTAAAATATACCGCAACAGATTTCATTTTGAAAACGTTATTGATGATATCGGTTTGAAAACGCAAATGAGATTTTTTATATTAGCCTCTTTATCAAGCTCACATTTTAACATTTTAAAAATGACATGTTTTGTACCTCCTTAAGGTTTGCCTTAAAGAAGTAGTGTTAAAAAGCTAAGGAGTTCAGGAATCAGTTTACTTGAACACTTTGATGAATTAATTTCTTTTGGACAGCTAAATTTTAAGTAAGAATGCACTGTGTCGGTGTTTATGTAGTAGAGTTCCATAATGAAATTAAAATACAAATATTTTTTTTCTGACATCTTACGTTCTAATTTATTTATTGATTCATTTCAAGACACTGACAATTCGATTAAAAATTACAACTATATTTTTAATCAGATTGACAATTTGATTACCTTATAAGACGAAAGTCGAAATAAAAAACAATAAAGTAAGTAGATTTTTTTTTTGGATTTCATGAAGTAAGAAAAATAAGCGCGTATGTATGAGAAATTGTATGAATGTGGGGGAAGCAAAAGAAACATACAAGGATAGATCTAATGGGCATAACGTCATTTCGGCTTGTCCTTAAAGGATGCGGCGTGATGGGGTAGATAAACTTGATCCTGTGAAGAATCTAGATATAATGAACGTACTTGTCGTCCTCTTTGTACCATAAATAAATTCAGGATGGATGATATACCTCAACGCATCGCTGAATTGAAAATGTTTACTATCTAAAAGGCGATATCTCTTCGATGCTATGGAAAAAGCTATTGTTTTTTGTGAAATTTCTTGTATTAGTTTTTTAGATCAAAGTACCTTCTTATAATACCTATTAATCTTATATGTTGTTTGAAGTGTAACATGGCTTTCTCTGAAAGTTAAAAAAAAAATCAAAATGCACGGAATTTTAAAATGAAACATTCACGTTTTTTCAATGTTCAGATAACGACATTTTTCACAACAACTACGACTCGTTTAGAACAGCATCCTCAATAAAAACTTAACCAAAAAACAGTGGAAGACCAATTCATTTCTGAAACTCCACGAATACCTATGATTTTTCACTGTCGCAGAATATAATTTTGTTGTTTACACATTTAATACGTCCGTTGGTTACTTAAGCGTGAGAAATGACATTCTCAATAAAACTGTCCTCATATCACGAGGGCAAAGTATCAACAAGTAAACTTGTATCTTCAAAATAGTTATGCTTATTACCTACGTAGGTACTGTGAGATAGTTAGTTACTATAGCAAGAATTATATCAAAGGCAGTATGAACTTATACTACTCTGCCATTGTGGATATTATTATTATTAGTTTGTGGTTTCGAAGTCTTGGATGTGAAGTAAATGTAGGTACCAACAACACAAGTAATACCGGCCGGCGTTACGCTCTGGAGGTCTGCGGTTCAACGCCCGGGACGAGTTTCTACATCTTGTTATAGGAGCCGACAACCATTGTTAAGAGAGAGAAATTTTATTTGCAAAATGCAATGTAATTAATACCATTAATTCAAGATGAGCTAACAGTTAGCATTTAATATTACTTGCCGTGTTGCTTATTTTTGAAAAATATTCATACATATTATATTCTATTTATAAGCAAAGTGATTTACGTAGAAACAGTATGACAATGCCATCGTTGTGCATACGCAACTAGAAACGGTAGTAAGATTGCAACAAAATGGCTTGTCAAGGAATGGCTTTTGAAATGTGGATTTATTCATAAGTCGTATAGGTATGTTTGCTGCTATTAATTAGGTTTAAATTATTGATACTGAGCAACCTATTGAGGCTACTGCAACATATTTTTTTCCACATTGGTGATGTAGTGTCCCTGTTTATATGTACAATTGTTGAATAAAGTATTGTTATTTATATATTGTTGTACTGAAGAGGAACGCGCCGAAACATCAGTTTTTATTATGGATTTGGCGAAGCTGTATTATTGTAATTAAATGCTGTTTGTATAAAATAAATAATAAAAAAGGTCCCTCCACACACGCACAAGGTAAATTAAACTGCGGGGGTATACATGATCGACCAAAAATGTATGAGGAAAAAAAATAAATATTAAATTATACAATTATTATGTAACAAAAACTAAGTATTAGATTTTGTACTGAATCTTAGCAGATATCCAAAAGGATTGCAATAATGCAAAAAAATAAAATAAGATCATAAATTATTAATGAAGAAAATGTTAACGACCCCTACGTCTATCCTTGATGTGATAGAGTGATTATTCCCATACATACAAAAAGCATGTAGCCACAATTTATTTTCTTCAACAACAACAACAAAAAAGGTGTTGAACATCGGGATTAAAACATCAAAAAACTCATTGTCAGAATCGAAACCTTTTTACATATTAACTTCAAAATAAAACAAAAACAAAAGAGAGCATTAAAATTTTAAACAAATAAATTCGAAACACTTTCATCAAAAGGCTAAGTGTAAAATTATGAAACCTAATTTGATGATATGTTTTTGATTAAACCTTTTTGTTTAGTGGGTGTCATTTTTAATGAAGTGATTATTTCAATAATCGTGATATGCCATAGGTGAAATGATTATTTGAGAATATTTATTGGTAATTTGATATAGAAATAAGAATTCTTTTTATGGTAATAAAAAAAAATAGTAGTTATTTGGTATGTCGAATAGACATGTCAATGTATATTATTATTATCTATTGATTTCATCTATGGAAAGAATGCTTTAAACGTTTTAATTTATGCTATATTTAATATAATCCTTAACTTTTATAATAAATACAACTTACAAATAAATACACACCTTTTTATTAATTATCAAGTGTACAATTGTTTTGTCTCTAACTAAGACATTATCACTACAAAATTTATAAAGAATACAACATTAATTAAGAACGTAAAATTATGGAGTTGACAAATTTACCTTCTAAATCAATTTTGTATTTTTTATAAATTTTGAATCGATAATGTCTTAGTTAGAGACGAAACAACTGTACACTCGTTTATTGATTAAAAAAAGTGTGATTTAAAAAAAAAAGTTTAAGTGTTCAAATTTATTTATGCTGAATTCCAAAGATAGGTATATAAAAAAATTATATATTCATTTTTCAATTCACTGCCTGGGACTTTTACATGTTAAGATTTTTATATACAATTCCTATAATGTATAAAAACACTTTTAAGTTGAAAAAAATGATATAGTTGTGTCTCAAAGTTGCTTAGATTGGAGTAGGCTCATTTCTGTCCTGTGTTTCCGAGAGGAGCTCTGCAGGGTGATCGATTTGACCTTTTATTATTGTCGGTAAACTTGTGGATCAAACAAAAAACAGCACCGTATAATTAAATTATCAAATCATGAATTATAAAATATTATTCAAATGTGTATCCAATTATAAAAATACAAATCGAAACGCAGTATGAAATATATTATTTTATTGTCTTTTTTGAATCTCGGTTCGCCATTCTTGTCTTTGATGCATATTATTTACGGTCGCTTTATGTATATCAGTTTTATCTTATTCGAAAAAAATATAAAAATAAAATTATTAATAATTGCTGCAAAAATTGAGACAGAGTAATAATAATTTAAGCAGTATGTTTGTTTATAATATTCCATCTACATTTCCCTATATACCATCATGATAGGACACAAAACTGAGCAGACAGTAGAGTTACTGCTTATAATAAACACACAAGTTGTCCCCTTCGTGCCAAAAAAATTAAGTCATTCAAGATGGGTCTCATGCCTCATCGCCGAATTTTAGATGTCAATTTTTATACATGTAAGATTTTACAGACATATTTATATGTTAAAGAATTGGTCTTAAACTTGGGGTTTCCTGCAAAAAGGCAGATGTTTGAATGAAGACAGTTTACATCTTCAGAGATGAGGTTTGCCACCGATCCTGAATGTCTTCATATTTTGTTGGCACGGAGAGGGCAGTTGGCATTTTTATTAAATGTTACTAGTCTGATGGTTACTTCAGATGTGGGATAATATGCCGTGATAGAAGAAAAGCTTCTGTTGTTTTGACACATATTTCTTGAGCAGAACCGGATAAAAGTTCACAGGTATTTTATTATTTAAATTGGGTATACCACATAAATTCCTTTAAGGAATTGAATGAGTTGACATTTTATTGGCTTCCACCGATCGTAACCATTCTTGTTCTTTTATAATTGAAACCCACACATATTTTTTATTTTATTGATTACCACTAACGAATTTATTATCGTAATTAATTGATAATGGTGCTTGTTCACTTTTTAAAAACACTACTGATGTTAATAATTAGTGGATGTCCATAACAAGACTACTACTACTACTACTATACCATCACGGCATATCCCAAAAGTGGGGTAGCCAGCAGACCAGCCGCATATAATAACATGCAAGCTGCCCTCTCCGTGCCAATATCAAATCAAGACATTCAGGATGGGTGACAAACCTCATCGCTGAATTTAAGATGTAAAATGTCTTAATTTTTCGAATACCTGCCTTTTACAGGACACTCGAAAACTTACGGAGAAGAGTGGGATACCAATTCTTCACCGGGTGCTCCCCGGGATAACAAGACATTAAATTAAAATAATTTTTATCCAAATCTTAATTCTGAACTTCTCATCATTGCATTGATGAGGTTTAATTCCAATGCTTGAACTATTTTGTAGCTCTACAATATTAAATATTGTTTATTTTTGTTTTTATCTTAACTTTCTTTTCTCTTACAATTATAACCTAATGTTCTTGTTTGCTATATTTTTCTATTCATTATATTATATTTCTATTAAATTCAAATCAAACAAACACCAACAGGCACATCAACTACATATGGTAAGCAATGAAAACGAATAGAAAAAAACAAATTTCTTTTTACTGCTGCAACGCTTTATTGTAAGCTTTAGCATTCTCGATTCTGAAGGATTCTTCGACAATTTATTCACCTGTGTCGAACCGTGCAGTTTGGTACAGTAGAAGTTTATATCAATTTACTATACTATACTATGTATACTATACTATACTTTACCCTCACGCCATGTCCCAGGAGGGGTAGGCAGAGAGAACGGAACGCCATATACCTAGTTCTATCATTACATACTTCTTTCGCTTCTTCTACATATATTCATCCAGTTTCTTATACATGCACGCCGATTTCTCTTACTCAACATGTGTCCATCCTTAAGAATTTGGTCCACGTTATCAATCCACGTGGTTCTTGGACGTCCGCGCTTCCTCACACCCCTTCTTTCAGATAAATACATCCTCTTCGTCATCCTTTCATCTTGCATTCGCTCCACATGACCAAACATTAACCATTTCAATTTACCTATTTACACGCATTCTATCCACAAAACTCTTCTTGCATCCACTCATTCTTCTAATATCCTCATATCTTACCCTATCTTACAACGTTTTACCAACCATTCTTCTCAGTGAACGCATCTCCACAGCATTTATTCCACTCTCGTCCTTTTTCAATCACGTCCAAGTTTAGCTTGCATACATTTACCAGTGTTGTAATTTCAAAAATGCTCCATTCCGTATAAAAAGACATAACGTGATACTGTAATTTGAAATTGAAAATAAAATAAAATCGGTCTTAATAATTATAATATTGTCACTAACTTACCTTTGAAACTGGATAATTTCGCCTTCTTCATAGAACAGAACACAAAATAGATTTAAATGGTTCATACCTGTAACAAAAGAAAGAAAAAGAATTAGTTCGAAGTAGGACCGGGTTAGTTGGAAGACATCGCATTTTAGCGATAAATTCGCCCTCTGTACATTGAATTGTATAAGTGATATTTATATGACACTGTTTTATTTTGTAATATTGTAACCAATGTACAGTGTTATAATTAATAACACTGTACATTGGTTACAATATTAATAATAATAATTAAAATAAAAATATGAAGTTAAAATATAATAATACATGTTTAAAAATTGAATCGAAAAAAACATTTATAAAAATTTCTAGAAGAAAAATATGTAGACGCAAATTAAATACGATGTTCTTTTTTCAAACTGTATTTCTTTTTTTAAATCAGTAGCCGAGCTAATTCGAATTTCAAATGAACCCCGTTTAAATATTTATTCTAGATAAATTATCGTATAATTTTAATCGCCATACCTACTGTTTTAAATCAAGGTAGGTAAGTAAGTTGTAGGTCGATAATCAGTGCTCAGAAAAATAATAAAAAAGGTATGTATTAAAAAACGGAATAATATATTAAATAGCCCATTTATGAAGGACTTTTTTTATATTAATGTATTTTTTGGAATAGGCTTTGAAATTTTCTTAAATAGTATTTAGTGGGAAATCATTGATTATAAAATGCCATTTTCACAATGGCATTTTTTTGTTACTTGAGAGTCCTGTAAAAGATAAATACCGTGGAAACTCTTTGAATTGAACATTTTATTGTAAAAATAAGGTGGAAACAAATCTTCCTTTTTAAATGACATTCGCAACGCCAATACTCTGGTGTACATGTTTGCCATAAAAAAACGGTGTATTGTGTAAGAGGATCTTTAAAGTATAGAGTTATTGTACTTATTCACGATTCTAGGTCTGAAAAAAATGATAATTTACTATTGAAAATAAAATTCTATTCTATTCCGAAAACTATTTTTAATTACATGTGTTCTATATAGATCCTTAATAATAATATTTATAGCCTAATTTCGTATGTAAAATAAACGACAAAGAAATGTAAAATTGTATCAAAGTTAATGTGTCGATTACAAGGCAATTTGAGCTTTAGGACAATTTACATTTCGTGTGTAATTCACTTGAAGCAATTTATTTTTGCTTCTTCTCTGAATAAGATGTTAATTTTTTAAGTCGTCTCGACCATAGACAGCAGTAAAATGGATTACACACATAGAGCAACGAATTTATAGAAGTGATACTATTGATCAAAACTTAATTTTTTGAAAATATTTTTAAAGAACAATGATTTTTAAAACTCACGAACGATAAAATTTTATACATGATAGGTATTTTAATATTAACTTGATACTTAACACAAAAACAAATTATTTATTAAAAGTTTATTTTTCATACCAGCATTTGTAATAAAACAAAATTAAAAATTGAAGAATGAGGATCATTGAAAATGGCCATATGCTGATAATTGAGGGAAAATAAGATATAATATGTTTGTGAAACAATTCTCGGTATACATAGAGTTATTTGGAAATTGTATTAGGAAAAAAATGTATTATTTTATTGTTCAATTATTGTAAATGATATTTGTGTTTAATAAACTATTATTATTATTATATTATTATATTTAAAAAAAAATCTTGTTATTAGCTGGAAGAATGTTGACGACTTGGAAAGGAAAATGAATGAAAGAAAGAAAGAGAAAAGTAGGTTTGAAAATTGGGGATGTACAAGTGTAGTTTGAAATAAAATAGACATCAGAAAATTATTTACATGAATAGTGAAATGTAATGATGTCTCACGATGCAAAATTAGTTCCATCGCAAAAACAAGTCCATTATTTCAAACATCTACGATTTCGTTCCAAATTTAAAACTTGTGAGAAAGAATAATATTTAAATTACAAATGAGCGGCGAAATAAATGAACGGAAACTCGTAGTATTAACAGTACCTACTCTACAAAAGGAAGATTCTAAGCGAATAATAATATTTTTAAATATGGAATTATTTCCATCTAGGGAAATAGGTTTTAAAATCGTAAAAATATCATTAAAATAGTAGATCTTCCGTTTTGTTTATTAATTTTTTTTTGGATAAAATCGATGTTTCTTCTTCTTCGCTCTCGCCTTTATCCCATTTATTTGGGGTCGGCTCTCCTAGTCCTCGTCTTCCAAATTTTCCGGTCCCTTGCATCCTCCGAACGCAATATTGCCTCCCTCAGGTCCCTGCAATTGTGAACACCCAGGTGGTCACTGGTGAGCCTGGTCTTCTGGGTCCTACCACTATGTCCAATGTCTTTTTAATCATAATATTATCCTGTGGTAGTCTCAAAATGTGTCCATACCATTTTAATCTCTTTCCAGTTACTTTTTCGCCGATGGGAGTGACTTTGAAACTACCACGGATATGGACATTTCTCACCCTATTTAACATTGTTACACCACCATGTCAAAAAAGTCGATGTTTATATATTACAATTTTTTTTAAGTAGGTATATTAAATACGTATTTAATATAAAAGGCATTAGCCGCATATTAGATAAATAAATAAATAAATATGTATCAATAAGTTATATACAATTTGGTATAAAAAATATCTCTGTCGAGTCCTAGGCAGTGAGAAAATCTTCCACTCTTCTAAGTTTTCTAGTGCCCTACAACAGCAAGTTTTGTCCGCCATTCTAAAATTTTAATTGTTGTTTTACTTCAATTTTATTTATTAATCCTGTTTTTTTGAGATTAAATCTATGTTTTTGTATAATAAATATTACTTTAGAATATTAAGTAGGCACTTATTTAAACCTGCCGATTCGTACATAAAAATGGAGGGTCAAGGTGGATATATGTGAAAATTAAATAAATATATAGGTTTATTTGCATATAAGCAAAATTAATCCAAATGAGGTACGTTATTAAAGATTTACATAATTATATGTAGGTATTTGCATAAAATAAATATATTTTACATTACTATGGTTGGTAGCTTAAACGAAACTATTTTAACAGTACGTTCGGAAATTAAGATATTTCTTCTACTTCTTTACCATTATGGCATATCCCACAAGTGGAATAACCAGCAAACCAGCTGCATGTTATTAAGATGCAGGCTATCCTCTCCGTGGTAACAAATACTAAGACATTCAGAACTGTTGTCTATCTCTTATTTCTGACCTTATCTCTGAATTTAGGATGAAAAATGTTTTTTATAAAGATTTTATAAAAGAGCAAAGAAGCTCGGAATGGAGGAGGCTGGTTTTTACCCTGCGCTCCCGAGGGCGGCGTTGAAGGTAATGGAATTGAAGTGCTTTTATCTTCATAGAACGGACCAAAAACTTTGTTACTCAGTTACCCCAATATCTGGAATTTTGTTTTTTAATTTGTAAAAAAAATAAACAATAGTTTGAAACATTAATGTTGTTGACCGAAGGTACTTGTTGGAAGTCCATTTCAAGATAATTGAAAAAAAAACACAATATGTAGTTAACTTCCAAATGACTTTATTAACTTCGCCGAAGTTAATAAAGTCATTTGGAAGTCAATTGCGAAGTTAATAAAGTCATTTGGAAGTTAACTACATATTGTGTTTTTTTTTTCAATTATTTTAACAAAAGTTTTTGTTGTGAAAGTGTAGTATATCGGCAGTTGAATTCGAACTTATCTGAACAACATTTGACAATAGATTTATCACAAAATGGCCGTTTGCACAATTAACTAATTAAGACGTCATCTAGAATGAGTAAGGCAACATATGCCAAAAATAAAAATTACAATAATTTAGCCCATCAACCATTTGCATAATAATAATAACTATTATACTGTACTAGTTTAAAATCCGGAATCGCTCATTGAAAAATCATCCAATTGAAAATGAACATGAGTAACATAAATGAACTCTATTGCGGAACATAAAATGGGTGACAAAAATGTTTTGAAAAATGCAAAAAAATATTTTTTAGACAGCTACCTATAGGTATCAGGATTAAAAGTGAAATTTTAAAAATGATTTTATCGTCGTATATTAGTTTTCGTTATTTATTGCAAGTTTTTTTTCCAAAAAAAAGGACATTAGATCATTTTATTTATTTATTTATTTATTCTTTACTGTACATTGATTCACACAAAAATATATTTAAAACAAAAACAATCATACAATCAACATACAGAGGGCGAGTTTATCGCAGAGGCGCAAAACTTTTTCTTGGATTTTTTAAATGAATAAATGAAAAGAAAACCAAAACAAAGCATTTGATTCCCATACAAATTTTGTTACACAATAAAATGTGAACCTTGGTCTATAAAGTTTCTTACATATATGTTAACCAAAACAGCTTGCATTGAAATAGCCAAATATTCATTGAAAATGTTTTATCTATAAAAATAACAATTAAAAATTTAATAAAGAAAATTATTTTCCTCAAGCATGACCAAAAGATGCAACTTCATATAGAGCAAGGGTGGCTAACCCGCGGCCTACGTGCGGCCCGCGAAGCATATGCACACTTTTTTTAAAAAAAGTCGGTACAAGAACCCGTTACGCTTCTGAAAGAGGTATTTTGAGGAAATATTCTAAAAGCAAACCGAGGAGTTTTGGAACATACCAAATTCTTATACCATTTTGAAAATTTAGCGACGGGGGCGTAGAAATTTTAAAGTGAAGTAAAATTATCAATTAATGTTCCATATATGGAGTATATTGATGTGCGGCTCGGTAGGAAATCTCATTCTGAAATTTGGCCCGGCTGCTGAAAAGGTTGGCCACCCATGATACAGAGGGTATTTATTTTTCTTCTTTCCATCCTTATGTTAATAAGGACGGATTAAAATATTTAAGTAGGAATGAACACCATATTACAACTTATAGAGATAACTATTCTAATTATATTTTTAGTTCCGTGAACAGACACCGTAGCGTGTGTGTGGTCGGACACAATCATACCTTAGGTATTTTTTAACACGAATCGCTAACAAGGTAGATATAGACTAATAAAGACATAAAAATATTTTCAAGGTTGCCACAAATATAAACGTGGCAAAAACATAACGAACGTTTTTGTTAAATATAATTTAATAGCTTTAGTACCTGATTCATGATAATATAATTATAACGTACGCCTATAATTTGATTCACGAGGTGTTGAATATGTATTTATTATAATTTTTATATTAGATTTTTTTTTTTTAAAAACTTTTCTACACACAGATGTCAGTATAGCTGGCGGACTTATCACTTACGTAATTTCTTCCAGACAACCAGTGCTGTCTCAATTTTGCTGAGACAGTTTCTCTTCCAAACCCTGGTTGCGAAAATTGCTTACGAAACTCCGCGACCCAGCTGGGAATCGAACCCAGGACCTCGATGATGCAAGTCGACTGCGATAGCCGTTGCACCACGTGGCCGGTTGGCACATTTTTTCAACCATTCATAAGTTTTTTGTGGTTACCAGTTAAGAATAACGCACGTATGTAGTTCGTACTCAACAATGTTGTTTTTTTTCAACCACACGGAACATTTAAAATTTGCAATTAAGCGATGAGGTATGCCAATCATACTGAATGTCTTAATTTTGTATTGGCATGTATCTACCTAGAGGACGATATGCATGTTCATTACAATTATATATATTATGCATTTTAATTACAATTACAATATAATTTGTCTACTGACTATCACACTTGGGTCATTCCATGTCAATTCAACACAATTTTGGGAGATTTTCAGACTTGATGTCTCAGATTTTCATGATTTTTTTATGCAGCAATATATCATAGACTTAAGAAAAAATACCAAATTTCAGCTATGTAGCACAATTATTTTTGAAGTTATTAATTTAAATGCATGCATTTCTGAAGCCCTGTATCTCCTGATCCCATAATAGAATTTTGCCATATGTATCAATACATTACAAACTATTTTTGACAATTGCTGCAAAAAATCATGAAAATCTGAGACATCAAGTCTGAATCAGTGTGATGATTTGACACGGAATAACCCACTTGCGTGATGGGATACATATGTAAGAGTTTTTTAGATACAAAATATTTTCTAAATGACATAATTTTTCACAGTGCACCATTCCCATGACAATTATTCCTATCAGTGGATATACTTATGTCGTGGAAAAAGGTGTCGCAATTGATATAAAATAATTTTCAATGGAGCAATATTTGTATTTTTTTCAGTAGCTATGGGTTTACATCTTGACATAGGTTCCCGTTTTACAATATTTTCTATCCTGAACATGCTACATCTAGATCGCTTGGGCGATCTAGCATTCATTTTAAGAGAATAAAATATATATAATGAGTTACAATCCATTGGATTGGTCTGCAACGAGTTTGGTTTTTCTTCTCCATTCGTCTCTATTCTCAGCCAGTCTTTTCAGCACTACGTATGAGCCACAGTTCATGTCCCTCTTCAGTTGGTCCATATATGCGTCTCTTGGTCGGCCTCTGCTATTTGTCCCCTCGGTCTTACCCTCCGCGATGGCGATGAGTAGTCCTGGGTGCCTAATGTTGTGGCCAATCCAGTTAGCTCGTTGTTGGCTGATTCTCTTAAGGAGTTGCCTTTTTTCGCCTACCCTGGTTAATACTTCTTCGTTTTCGACGTGCTCCTACCAATGGATCTTAAGCATGCGTCTGTAGCACCACATTTCAAAGGCCGCCAACCGTCCGCTTTCACTCTTGCTGATGGTCCATGTCTCACAACCATAAAGCAGAATGCTCCATACAAAGGCTTTAGTAAGGTTCTTCCTTACGCTTAAGTCAATATTTGGGGATTCCAATATCTTCGATTTTTTGTTGAAGGCAATCCTCGCCTGGTTTATTCTGCTTACAATTTCTGCTTTGGAGCGTCCATCCTGGTAGAAGAATTCATGACAGAACCTTCGGTATTGAGGTCCTGTGATGTAAAACTGGCTCTCTGTTGATCTGCGGCGCCAAAGAAACATTGCTAGTGTTCTTAGAATTTGATATTATTACTTAAAAATCAAATTTAGTATCATTTTCTGCCGCACCGAAGCGCTGATAACATTTCTCTAGCCAATGGCAGAATATTAAATATTTTATTTAGTTTTGCAAGAGAAAAGACAAAGAGCAAATGGCGTAAAGTACTGAGACAAGACATGCGGAACTGCGATGTTTCCCACGAAGATGCACTCGATAGAACCAAGTGGCGAAATAAAACGAGAAAGGCAGACCCCACCATCATGTGGAACTAATAAGTACCCAAGGAAAAGAAGAAGATTCATATTGCAAGAGTAGGGAAAATTTAGACATATAATTTAGGCAAAATTAGAACTAATAGTATCATTGATCACATCATCATACATTGATCACATCAGTTTGGTAGCGTTTTTGTTTTTATATTGAAGGTTATATAAGCCAATATGAGATATTTACAAAATCATTCCCAGATTTTTTAAAATTTTCTTTTGTTTATCATCATCATTCAATGTAAAATATTCAACTGGTTTTTGTTTGACAACATTATCCTCTAAGCAAGGACACGTGGAAGCTTACCAAATAATAGCTTTAAAAGAAAATGAAAGCCGCACTTTTCACCGTAATACTTGAGACGGTCCAAGGATTGCAAAACGGCTCCAAAAGAAACAAAACATCCAACATAATGATCATTTATTAAATATTTTGTCTTTGACAGCCCTGATACTGTAACATTTGGCAAGCAGGCAAAATGATTATTGCTTACTTTGAAAAATAATATCCTATAATCATTTATTGATATCAAAAAAATAAAATAATGTCTTAATCATCAGTTCGCAACACGTATATTTTTCATTAAAAATAATCGCATATTAAGTATGTATGATTCAATATATTTTTTTTTCTAAGAATGAATAATACTAACAACTTACACCCAATATTTTGATATTGAATATTTTTGAGTATTTTTGATTGACATATAATAATTATCTCACTTACACTAATTTTACCTGTAAGTCTGTTCTTGGTATGACACATCATTAATTTATTGAGTTGTGTTTTTCTTCTTGTTTTTTGTTTTTAATATGATTGTTAACAAGTCAAAGGCTAAATATGTAAAATAAATAAATATGCCCTCAGGGTGAAGTTTATCCTGAGCTTACCCTTAATTTGGTTAAATTTGCTTTTACATTCAATGAATTTCAATATTTCACAACTATTTTATAATAGGATAAATTGAAACAAGTGTTTTGTTCTACAATAGATTAAATAACGTGAAAGAGACCTATTTCGAATTCTTATGACGTCATTCTTAATCTCTCTCTCTCTCTATTGCGTTGATTAGTCTATAGTAGGATGGAACCCTTGTTTTAATGTATCCAATTATGGAATTCCACTACTGGTGTACCAATACTATTTTATATCGAACAAAATTATGTATTTCTTGTACAAATTCATACTCATCTTAAAAAAAATAACAAATTAGAAAAGCATGTCACCCATCCTTAATGACATATTTTTTATGGGCATGGATAGGAAAATCTGAATGTTTATTACATGAGATGCATTTAGTCCGCTGGCTACCTCACTTGTGAGATATGCCATAATCGTATAGTTATCCTAGTAAATTTTAAATAAAGTCATCCTTTTCACGCAAAAAAAAATTCAGGGTGGGTGGAATAACTTGTCACTGAATTTATTAGATTAAGATCAAGGATTAGTTGAAAGACATTTAGTTATAAACTCGCCCTTTGTGTGTTAAAGTGCAGGTACATGAAGCATAGTTTTGTGATACTTTGTAATGTTGTGATAACCAATATACACTAAAGAATAAAATAGATAAAAAAATATCTTAATTAACAGGAAGGAATTGGATACTTTTGAAATTTGAGGACTCTACGAGATTGCATTCTGGGTCTGGTTATAGCATGCATAATACATATATGTATGAGTTCTCTGTACTTTGTTCATGTGTATCGTTGCTTTAGAACCCATTTTACATGATTCAAACAAGTTTGGGACTAGCTCGACCTGTGTGAATTGTCAAAATAAATAGTACTACGAGAGTTTAAACAATCTAATAGTAGATAAAATTGACAAATTTGTTCTAAATATTTGTCACACATTCACTATGAACACCACTTTGTAAATTGTTATTTTGTAGAACGCCTCGAAATTCATTTGTATTTGACGTGGAAAGTCATGGCACAATATCAAAAATAATCCATATATGACTATCTTTTGTTCCATCGACATTTTTGAATTGGTCTTCCAAATTTAAAATCGTACGACAACCTATTGTCTATGGCCGCCGCTACGGTTTTGTTCGTCGAAAAAATTCACAAATATTAAATTCGTATTTTCACGTGTTTTCCGTATTCTACAATGAAGGTTGAATTTGAATTTTTAAATTTCGAATATGTACCTACTTTTATTCATTCCCATCGTAGGTAACGGCGTTCGATTTATGAAATTTTAACTTTCCATCCTATTTTTTAGGTGACACTATTGGAAATGAATGCATTTAACCAGACGCCATGGTACTTATACACAAAATTTTATTCCGCTTTTTTTATTTTTAAAATATTATTTTTTCTTTCATTTTGTTTAATTTCTTTCTTATCTTATTAAATCTTTATTTAGTTACCTACCTACCAATAAAAAAAATCAATAAGGCTCATTGGAGGGCCTTGCATGAGCCGAGGTCGTTGGAAACCTTTCATTTACAACCATGAGAATGATGGTTTCGATCCTCAGCACTGAGGGAACGACAGAGAAGAAGAACACTCATATTGCTTTAATTTGTAATCATTTCAATTTTTATAACCATTTTAAAGACAAACACCCTACGAAGATATAAATTTAACACACGAAACTACCATATGAGGCTTAGAGAAGACAAATTCACCTTATTTGGGGATTCAAAAGACAATAAATTGTAAAAATAACAACGGTAAACGTTGGAGAGAGATTGCCAAATATAGTTTGATGCCTTTATGAATAATTTCAATACAATATTATGCATGAAAGCATTATATGACTACCTTTTTCATAGAAAATGTTTTCAAATGCTATTAAATGGAATTGTTAAATCTGAACTAATCCATTCCTTCTGTTATTTCTTGTAGAAATTTTTCGTGATGGATTTTGTCTCATATTATCTATCTGCCACTTCTTTCTGAGATGGTCTTGGCAGGTACCTTCCTCCACCGATTATGTTAAGAACTTCGTCATTTGAGATGTGGCCTCTACATGATATTCCCAGAATTCCTCAGACGTCTTTAATGTCTTTCAGATAGACGCCATGTCTCGCAGACCAATAATAAGAACCTCCACACATAATATTATAATGTCTTCACAAGAAACTTGCGGATCTTTACATAAATTCATCTCTTGTACCCACCTTCTAATTTCTTTCAAAATGGGCCTTAATTTTTCTTTACTACTTACTATTTGTTTTTATTTGTTTACATTCACATACTAGTACTAACAACAGTGCATTTCGTACCTTTCGTAAACATATGGACAGTGCTTTAGATTTAACCAAAACAAATGTCCATTCACTTCCATGGAATTGCCAGCATTACTGTTTGGATAGGTACCCATTGACCATTGATTCCCAAAGGTGTAATAAAATGAGCATCCAAAATGTGGTGCCTTATACATACAACAGTGGGGGTGTTTTTGAATTATAAATGTATTTAATTTTCCGAAATAACAATGAGTCGTCCATATTTTATATCGTACAACACAGAATTAATCAATTTAAATGGACGTGTTTGTTATAAAATATGGCTTTTGGCTAGACAGTAAAAAAATATTTTTATGTTGTTTTTTTTTATTGTACATATAAATTTCTTTGTAATAATACCAAGATCCTCTTTTACAGCATACCGTTCTTAATGAGATATTTTTAAACGATTTGTCTTTTAGAAATACGGGATGGAAATTTACTTTCTCTGCATTTTAAATGTTACTCATTTACACGATATTTGTATCAATGATACACTTGCTATAGAAATGGTTTATTGCGAAAGAGGATTACATATTTACAAATTAGAAATTAGTCATTAATGGATATACTCTTTTTTACGTAGGTTTATATCTGTAGGAATTATCACGGGATCTGTCCTAAATAGGGTAGCCAGCAGATTAATTGCACGTCATAACAATGCCAGTCGTTCTCGCCATGCTAATATCAAGGTTTTCAGGTTGAGTGGCACACCTCATCGCTGAATCAAAGATGATAAATGTTATTTATCAAGATTGTGTTGATTTTTTGTTGAAAGAGACGTCTTTTTTCTTCCAAGGAGATTGTCAATCATGGAAGACGAAAGACGTTTCTCTCAAAAAGAAATCAACATAATAGAATATAATCACTACCTAAACACCGACACAGTGAAAAACATATAGCAAATTGTGGCATAAAAATTTAATGTGGCAGGTACATACATAGTAATTTCTTAGAAAATGAATGAAACTTTTTAGTAATTATAAAAATTTCAAAAGCTCGCATTAATATGTGAAAACTTACTAAACAGTTCTACAGCCTTTGAAGTAAGTGTAACAACCTGATACCCTATTAATCAGAGTACATCCCGATAGCCACGTGCTTAATTCCAGCACCCGTACAAGATGGGCTGGTAACCCCATGTTCACGACTTTACAATAGGATAGATAGCTTTAAAACTGTGTACTTATAGGTTATGTAGGTAGTAGCACCCTTATTTTGTAATAAATTACAACACTAAGTAAAACTATTGCAGTCGGTTAGAAGGAACACCAAGATACTTCTGTTATTCTCGACGAATAACACATATACTATAATATATAATACCTTTTACCATTACATAATATATCCAAGAAAAACATAACGTTATCTCCTACTTATTAATATTAGAAAGTATTAATATTTAAAAATTTCACGGAATATATAATTCCCTACGTCAAGTAAAAGAGGTTTTGTTAACACTTTCAGTGTAGTGTCTATCTTAATACCTTTTTCTCCACGAACCATAAATCCCATATACAGTTAATTGATCCCAATGCCCTTGAGCTGTACTTGTCGCACGTGGCGACTGATACGGTAGCTACTACTAATAAATACCCATTACGCTTAGTCGACGTACTCACAGTCAATCTATAGACAAATAATAATTCAGGCATAATTCACTCGGTGTCGGGTGCCTTGCCGGAAGAAGAAAGAAAGAAAATCCCATATACCTACCTGAGACATTTAAAAACTTCATTTCAACGATGAGGTATGCCACAGAATCCAGAATATCTCAATTTTATTTGGCATGGAAAGGATGAATCAGACGTTTATTACATGCAGTTAGTCCAAAAGTTACCCCAAGAGTGGGATATGCGGTGATGGTATGAATAAATCAATGTCATGAATAGGACTATGTGAAATATTGTGATGCAATTTGAAACAAGTGTTCCTTTCTACTATTGTTTGTTAATTCGCAGAGAGACGTCTTTCGACTTATAAGGTCATTATCAAATCAGATTGATAATGACCTTATAAGTCGAAAGACGTCTCTCTGCGAATTAACAAACAATAGTAGAAAGGAACACTTGTTTCAAATTGCATTAGTATGGAATTCTACTACTACGTGTGCACCGACACAATTAATGAAATATTGTGAATAGCTGTTGATACGCTGGCTGCTCAAGCTGTGGGAGATGGCATGATGGTATACAATAAATTAAAGATAGATTTTGAGTAGAGTAAATAATATGTGGTAGGTATTCAATTATATTACATGTAATCGAATAAAACACATAGAAGTATCTACATTTTCATACACTGCGAAAGTTTTTGTACGAAAGATAGGTTAGCTAGATATAATATATACTGTATTATTATGTTTGTATGTAGTGGGAGATTATAGTTGGGAAAGTCAATTAGCTCTCATCCAGTAATCTATAGACTGACCAGCTAAATCCCTTACTAAATAATCAAGAAAGAACTCTATCATCCATACAGCGTATAACGTATCAAGATTATACTTTTCACGTAAACGCTATACTTTTCTTGTCCCGGCTTAATTTTTTTTTTGTTCAATAGGTGGAGACAGATTTTTCTTTGTTTTTAACTTGAATTAGGTTCGTCGTTAAGAATATTAGTACTCGCCCATCGTTCTGAATTGTATCATCATCATCATCGCCCTCAACGCTCCCCTCGGGAGCACAGGGCAGAAACCAGCCTCCTCCATTCAGAGCGTCTCTGTGCCAATTGCGTCACCACTTCCCACGACATTCCTTGCGCTCTGATATCGTTGTTGATATAGAGAGACGATGGTCCTGGCTGGGACATGTTTTGAGAATGCCCAATGATAGTTGGCCAAAAAGAGCACTGTTCTTCCGTCCGCAGGGGTTCTGTAGGCCCGGGCGTCCCTCTTTCACAATACACCGTTCCTATGACAACGATATCAGAGCGCAGATCTGAATTGTATATACATTATAAAAAGTAATAACCTTCAGATGATCGTTATATTGTGTAAATGTAAGAAGAATATTTACAAAATACTATGTATATAGTGGAGAGTAGTGGAGGCAAGTCGAGTGTGAGAAGAAAATGAAATGTTTGGCTGAGAAATATGACAGAATGGATTAGAATCCCAAGAGTGGAGGAGCTGTTCCAGGAGCTGGCAGTCGACAGACAGGTTTATGTAAAAGTGGGGAGACCTAACCATGGCACCCAAAAAAAGATTAACATTTAAATGAAAAATATTTTTTTTGTGCAGTGACTTTAATTCAATAATAATCTTTATTCAAATAATATCGTCTTTACATTTTCATAACAACACAGTTGAACATTCCTAATACAGTCATAAAAATGTCTTCCACACTAGCCATAGGGCTGTGTTGTGGCAGAAATACCAATTGGAAATAAAGATTAATTATCTTCTCACCTTTCAAGATAATACCAATTCAAATTAGTTAAACCAGTGAGTTATACATTTGCCTTAAAAGTCACTGGTTCAATTTTAAGGATGAGCAGGCTTTTACGTGCGTACGAGTAGATGAGTAGGTACATCATTTTTGGTGGTTTGGAGGTATAATTACAATTCACACTATGAGCCAAAAAAAATTGCGAAGAAATATTTGTGTTTGAAAAACAGGTAATTTGTAATTCGGAAAATGTATATAGTTCAAAATTTATGTGGAAAATCAACTGTAACACGTAACGCCCTGTATGATACAAGTCTTGCGAAAAGCACGAAGCCAACAATAATAATATACAATCTAATACAGCGTACGTATGCACAATGAAAGATTAGGAAGGGATATAATAGTAGATACTATATAATAATAAAGAATATACATTGTATTTTTATCTAATACATGTTAATATGTAGGTAATACTCGTATAGAACGAAACTCATGTAGTAATATTGAAAGAGTTATATTCCTATTGAACATAATGTACGAGTCTAGTACTTTTGACTGAGACGTCTGTTTTTTGAATCCTGTTGCTGACGCACTACAATTTCACTAAACGAACTTTTTTTTATTTATTCATTCCAAAATAGTACATACAAACAAACGTAAAGAACAGCATTATAGAATATATTGCCCCACTAGACTAAAATATGTTCTAGGGCAATATTAAGAAAAAAATACGAATACAAAAATATAATTTAAAAATATAAACATAATAATAACATGATTATTGTATGTAACACAGTCTGTTGTGTTGAAAACTGGATTTCACTTGCTCAGAAGTGTGGATGTCAATCAAATTAAGTTTTAAACTACTATAGATGACTCGTACACATTGTAATAATAACACCTATAGATATGCTGAATTGAGATATTTTGGTCATGTGGAACAAATGGAAGAGGAAAGAATGACAAAGAGGATAAATTTGTCTGAAAGGAAGAGTGTGAGGAAGCGCGAGCGTGCGAGAACATGGCTTGACCATGTTGATTAAATTCTTAAAGACGGCCGGGTTCTGAGCAAGAGAAATCGACGTGCGTGCATAAAAAACTGTATGAATGTAGAAGGAGCGAAAGTATGTAAGGACATATCTATATATATGGCGTTCCGCTCTCTCTCTGCCTACCCCACTCGGGATACGGTGTGAGAGAATAGATAGATAGATATGCTCAATCTAAGTCACAATATAATATTTTAAATAGTTGATCACACATACATTCTAGTTCCTATGTACTTTCAATATACATAAAGTGGGGAAAATTACCTTATTAAAAAAATGTTCAATACCTACATCACTATTTCTAACGGAAGTAATTACAATAAAACCAAACATAATTGCCTAAAAACTTATTGAGGCGAAAAGTTAAAGCTCAGGAAACGCTCATGTCATGTTTCATGACACAGCCTTACACCATACAGTTTATGTTATTTTTTTTACACTTTTCTTATAGTGTTTACTTTTATGTACCGAAAATGATTCGCACTTTTTAACGGAAATTATGTTGTATAATATTAACAAATCGCTGATAGAGGAAAGGAAGATTGTTAATGTACTTAAAAAAAATATATTTACTCAAATTTCCGAGGAAAATTTAACATCTGCATTTGGGCGATGAGGTATTGTTCTTTTTGAAAATTTTAATGTTCTTCTCGGGAGAACATGTCTCCTGCATACAGAGCCATTCCGCGGCAATTTAGTAACCTCTTTTAAAAGTTCTGATATCAATGTCATATTATGAACTATTTAATTTTTTTAAATTTAATTTAATGGATATCAAGTATTTCCAAATAGGATGATTCAATTAAAATAAAACCCAAATTTAATCGGACTTAAGTTCCCTATGAAAATTGTATAGAAAATACAATCCATCTATGAAATACGTTTATTCATAATACGCCTAAGTATGAAATGGTACCTATTTGTAGCAATATCTGTCTCTTCGCGCTATGTCTCTCTCTTAGTAAAAACAAAAATAAGTTATACTAATATTATATTGTTAGGAATGTCTGTTTTTTTGGGTCTGTTATATTGATACATGCGTTGAAGTTTATCGACAGTGATTCTCAAGTCTTGCTTATCATTGAAGATCTGAATCACATGTCAAAGTCACATAAGTGGATCAAGCTGAAGCATTTTTCCGACACAAACAATAATTTCAGAAAAGATTCGACAGTAGCCGACCATTTAAGTTTATTCTCCAGTTTCATAAACCAACAATTCGAAATTCTAATATTCCAAGATACGTCATGTTAAAGTTATGAAGCAGTGTGGCAGTATACCGAAAATTCAAAACAAATATGTGCTTCTAATAAAAATAATATACCTAGATAATATTGAAAGTAAAACACAGTATGTTGTTAACTTCCAAATGACTTTTATTAACTTCGCGTACTAGTATTCGGAGAATCTCAATTCCATCATCAGGCGATTAGTAAAAAGTGTTGCTACTAAAATTCTACGTATACCTACCTAATAAGCCAAAAATCTAGATTTTGATTTTTTTAGTTGTTGAGAGAATCGGATAGTCGACAAGTTAGTCTATCGTAGCATTATGATGGAAAACTATATAGTACTGTAGTCCTCTATATATTTATGAATAAATTATTTATCACGAAGCTTTTTGCATAATTAAAATTTAATGTATTATCATACAGCCTATACAGATTATTTATACATATCATTCGTAAATCACTTGCTTTCAGATATACAGGCAGGCAATTGACATTAAAAAAAGCTTTGGTACCTACATCGATGATATGATACATTTAACTAAAGTGAATTGATTTTTTAAAACTGTATGGATTAAATAACGCTTTGCATATCATGCGTTTTTTTTTAAATAAATGATAGAACTTCCAAAAGTTTTATTTTCCTTCAATGATCCTCCAAAGAAAATAGAATAATAGTCTTCCTTTTCAATTCTGAATAACTACTTATTGATAGTTTTATTTGGAGATTTATGAATTGTATTTTTTTATTGTATGTTATTTTGCGGTCACTACATAGCCATGAGACTTGTGTGGCTAATCTATAAATAGTGCATTTATATATACACCTACGTGTTAAAACGAAAAAAAAAATGTAAAAAAAAACTCATGCGTCACATGAGTCACCTTCTATCACGGCTATAATATCCATCAGTGGTAGGGTCGGAGATGCCAACACTGGCATAGTAGTACTGACAGACTAGAGAGAGTTGAAAGATAAATAAATTGTCAACTAAACGGATAAATAGGAGTCCTTGGACTCCTGAAATATCCGACAAATAAAGTTATTTCAACACTTCGAAATCATTTTTATACGATTGGCACACCTAAAGAAGAAGTTGTTCAGGACGTCGAGAATTCTTTCAACGGAAAAATGTGTTCTTATTGGTCAAATTTATCAAAAAATGTTGAATTTTTTTCAAGCAATACATAAATAAGAAAGATTCTTAACTCTCATAAGAAGTTTCTATTTTTCGTAGAATAAAACTAATATTTGCCAATTAAAAGGTTTTTCAACGTTACAAATACTGAGATGATGTTATCTGCCCCAAGGCCTAAATCATCCCCTGTAACCATACAAGGATAGAAGCAATTATTATATCTTGATGATAATTATTATGAATCATTGGTTACTATATTTTCAATTATATGTAATTTCTTCTTGCATTCAGAATAAAATAATATTCCCTTTGTGGAAACAGAGTACAGATATATTCCTATGGTACTCTAAGATTAATTAAAATACACCTATCCTTTAAAACCTGTATATCTGAGAGGAGTGTTGAAGGGTGAAAGAAGATGATTCTTAATGTATACAAATATAGGGCAAATATTAATCAATTAAATATTTATTTTGCTGAATCGTAATAGAATAATATTATATATTCACAACTGAAAGTCCTCGAAAAACAAAAAGATACGCTTATTGATCCTAAATTTCTTTTTAATCATTGAAAGTATTGGAGGCGATTATTGAAAAAAAAAATAGATATTTAATATCTCGATTAAAAGATCAGTTTGCTACCCATATTCAATGTCTTACTTTATCATGTCTCGAATGCGAGTCTTAATCATCTGTCTACCTTACGTATGGGTAGGTAATATTATAGTGATGATATAGATAGATAGAGCAGAATCTAGTAGAATATTTAAAAATTTGAAGTGCCTGCTTAATACAAATCAAACTACAAATTCTTCCTGTTTCTTGATGATTTCAATTTTAACACCGTCCATCTTCCACAGTTAGTTTCTGACGTTTTACACACCCCTAGTATTCTGCCACGACGCAACGTAACCGTTACGAAAGGTATATAATATACTTTTATCAGCAGTGGTAATATTCAACCCCATAGAGCAGCCAATCAGTAATTATTATTATTATTACTATTATCCTTTATATTTCCTATCTACGCACTACGTAAAGGGTTGAGGGTTGGGGTGGTTGATGATTCGCCTAGGTATCAGACGATTCATCAGTTTTGTCTAGTGAAATGGTATCAGACATACAGAGGTAATGTACGAATTAATAAACGAATGTGAATCTATGAAATAATTCAATACAATGATAAAAATGGCCTAAAAGTAACATAACATGCATAGATAGTTCACACAGATCGAGCTAGTCCCAAAATAAGATGTGAATCTAGTATTATGGGTACTAACGCGACGATATACATACATATGTACAAGCACTAAACACATATATACATGTACGTAACACCCAGACCCAGGACAATTTGAAAAAGGTCATTCTTCACTTTGCCCTGACCGGGAATCGAACCCGAGACCTCGTGACCATCTTCTATTTTGTGAAAAGATATTTTTATAGTTGTTCACTGAGTTTTTCTTTCATGTCATGGGAATTTTGAATATTAGAATTCGTCTCGATAACTTAATTTCTCAAAAATTTAAAGATAAAGTATTATCAGTAAGTGATTGACACGCTGATAGTAGAGTCTTCGACATTCATTCAGCAGATTTCTGGTTCGCATCCCACTGTTGACTTATTCTACCATGGTGACATACTTATTATTTTTAAAATAATAAAAAATATCGAAATTTATTAACTGAATTAAAAAGTTTATTTTCTAAACTTCTATATGTAGATTGTAAGCTTTTGCATAGCATTAGTTTGTAATGGGTTTATCGAAAACGATTATTTATTTTAATTTTATACTCAGCCTGATGATGCCAATTCGTTGGTGAAAGCGCTAGGCAAGTTTGTTGTATAAGTTGTAAGTACTTATAAAAAAAAATATATTTATAATTTAAATTAATACCTCAAATACAAATCGATTCAGTAAAGTAACAGATTAGATTACTAGAAAATGATACAGAAATATAGTGCGTAGCTCGAGTCAAAGCATTGCATCGGTTCATTCATTTTAAAAGTAGAGAACAATCTGATAAAATAATATGAAATTAAATTTCATGTGTGTGCTTTTTGGAACATTTTTGAACCTCTATCATTAACAGTAGTACTAGGAGAAGTATTCAAAAACACCTTGATTTATGTGTTTTCTTTTAGTATCTCAAGTTATGTGGAATCGCCTACCGGTGCTGCTGAGAGATGGTCAGACGGTCACTCGCTTCAGAGGCAAATTAAGAACTAAACTCTTCACTGGCGCCCTTGAGACGGTCTAGAGACTGTAAAACGGCGTCATAAATAAAATAAAATCATCCAAAATCATCATCATCATCATCAAGGCAAAAACCTATTTTCTCTGTGAATAAAAAACTGAAAACCACCAGTAAAAAAAGAGCTTTACAAAATTACACTTACGTGAAAAAATGCGTAGGCTGAATCAATTTTTCTAATGATAAGCTCAAACTGAAATCATTCGACATACAAATATCTTATTTGTGACATAAAACAATATGATAATTACAATTATCTATCTATCTATACCCTCACACCGTGTACTAAATGGGTCAGGCAGAGAGAATGAAATGCCCTATTCTTATTGTAACGATAATTATTATAAAAAAATGGATTGACTAATTACTATTCTATTCTTCTCAAGATCATCCACTCGTTTGGACGAATTACTTATTCCAATTTCAAAAACAATAAAAAAACGTATCTTTGACGGTACCTACCTAAAAATCCATAATCATATGGTAAATTAAGCTAGTACAACATAAATAAGAGATGGATGAAACAAAGAACAGTCATTCACACAAAATAACATTCGAATACAATCAAAATAATAGTGATATTATGTACCTGTGATATGGTATTCATGCACCGAACATTATTCACTCTATGCAGATTTCTGATATTTGTTTTCTATGATTCAGAAACTGAATACAGCAAATACGTTAAGCATCCGATATTTTTTTTCCACATCGACTCATTGATTCAGTATAAACTTTTCAGAATCAATATATAGATTTTGAACATATGCATGTGAAAACGTACATAAAGTAAACATACTAGTATAATAATAAATCCTGAAATCCTCGCTCATTGAACATTTAATTTTCCTTTTATATTTGAGTCAAATGACTTTCATTTATTCGTAATTTGGAAGGGCAGTGATAATTCAAAACTTCTCAAGTCTACTTAATACCACTAAGCTAAAATTTACATAATTTATTGGCTGTTGTGATTGGCCAATCAATCGTCCATTAATGCTTCTTTCAGGAACACATGATAGAAACCATCTTAATTTATTCAGAGGGTCTTTGCGCCATAAATTCCCATCGTCCCACGGTATTCCTGATTCATGGTATTTCCATTTAATGGTATTCCTTTAATATCATAATTATAGAAAGAGTGAATGTTTATATACTCACTTTCGATGGCAAAACAACCATTGTAAGGACATAGATCTCCAAGTCTTGCTATCTTGAACAGTGAATTGCCAATCATGTTAAGCATTTAGCTCCCCTAGATCTTGGGTTAGTTGGACGATATCGCGGCTTTGCGATAAACTTGACTTTTGTGCATTTTATTAATTATTAATATTTATAATTATCTCGGTTGATGTCTTCAGGACTCGGGTATAAGTCAACCTTTCTTCCCCAGATCTGACGATGTGGCCAATCATGTAAATGTTCGGGATCTGACCTCACTTGTAATAAAATATTAGTTGTCGTGAAGTGAATTTTTTCATTGCTTTTATGCAATGAACAAAATATGTATTATGAAAAAAACTTTAGATTTTTATAGTAATCATAAAAACAAGATGATAATCAGTATCTGTTGCCAATTTTATATTTTAAATTGAGAGACTCCGTGATCGAATCCATCCATTGTCAACCTAAGTACTTCACCTTAACAACACAAGTTTACTGTTTACTGTGATGTTATTTGCGGATGTATTTGTACATTGTAAAACCTCAAATTTGTATATAAAAAGTGGATAATCGTACAAACTCATAAACAAACATAAGGATATGTTAGAGTCAAATAAAAAGCATTGCTTTTTCGTTTTTCCATTTATTTGAAAGCTTTCGTGCGTATGGGTTTTTTGTTTTGTATTATATTTTTGTTTACACGTTTAAATACCGTATGTTAAATGGAAAAAAATAATGAAAAAAGAAATCCTAGTATATGATTAATTAACGAATGAAAATAACACGATTTTTCTTGATATTTTTCAAATATCTAATTATTGAACGATGTTTCTAAGCTTTTTAGTATAAAACATATGTTTACAATAAGTAACAATGCGGATCAAGGTAAAAAAATGTTTATCTTTGCACATCGCTCTCGTGAGGTAGACAATTTACGAAGAGAAAAGAACGTGAGGTACCCCTATTCTTCTTACATCTAATTTCTTAGTATTTTATACAGTTATTCGTATGGAGCATGTATATGCTTCACAACTTTTATCCCATGGAGTCCGCTTCATCGAATAGACCTCACTCTTTACCATAAGTTTTTGAGTGTTCTGTAAAAGATAGATGTTCGAAAAAATAAGGATACTTTACATCTTAATTTGAATTCAACAGATCATATAGGTCGCGGTGAATATATGGATGGAAGGGGCTTTGTTGGTATAGATTATTAATGTTAAATATCCTCACAGATCCACTGTGTACATATTTTCCCTTTCTTCCATATACAGTTTGCAGAAGGCTTGATAAGTAAGAAAATTGAATTGACTCTAAATGATTATATGAAATTAAATACTGTGATTAAAACAGGGACGAAATGAAACAGTAATATTTTACTTACATGAAAATATGCTTTCACAAAGTTTATTCACCAATAATAAAATTAACAATAAAAATGTTAGTAATGTGTTAGACTAAAGTATGTTGTTGGCCGGACGTTCAAAAGAGATCTGAAGCTATCTAACTATTCATTCTTTCCACAAGCCATAGTTATTAAGGAAATAGTCATCGCCATCTACCTATAATTGTATAAAACTCATATCTAACTAGCTACCGATGTGTTAAGTAATTATCTTCTATATGTGCTTCTCGATACTTCAGGTAGATGTCACCACACAGCCCCCTCCAAGTGAAAAATGCAGGTTTTTCACTGATTCGGTTGAAATATTTTCCTTCCAGATCGCGTGATGTATGTATGTGGTCTGTCGACTGAGTTGTTAGCTTCCTCTGGATGTTCTATGAAGGCTGGTTTACATCGATCCAACGATACTTTTTTTTGTTCTCCATTTATTTTTAATATGGCAGTTTTGTCATCCCTCGAGCAAACTTCATAAGGCCCCTTGTAAGCTGGAAGCAAAGGTTTATATATTCTATCGTCTCTCAAAAAAAAATGTGATGCCTTACCAAGTTCTGGATGTACGAAAATATTATCCTTGTGGTGATGTTTAATAGGTTTCGGTTTTACATTCCTCATAAACGTTATAAGTTGCTGTGTATAGTAAGTTGGATCTGCATTTTCTGTGTTTTCCTGTAGAATGTCAGCTGGCATGCGCAGTGAATTTCCAAACATCATCTCTGCAATGGAAAAATTATGGTTTTCTCGTATCGTGCACCTTAAACCAAATAAGATTGTTGTTAGGGATTTAGTCCATGGTATAGGGTGATGTGCTTTTATAGATGTTTTGAGTGTCCTGTGGAAACGTTCTATTAATCCATTCGCCTGCGGATGATACGAATTAGTTTTGACGTGTTGGATACCTATTCTGCAACAGAAAGATTTAAAATCAGAAGATAAAAATTGACGGCCTTGGTCCGATATGATCTTCTCTGGGACGCCGTACTTTGTGATCCAGTTGTCCCATAAAGCACGTATTATTGTGGTAGCTGTGATATCTGCTATTGGGATTACTTCAACCCATCTGGAAAAACGATCTATAATTGTTAAGCAATATCGCATACCTTCTGATGGAATAAATGGACCTATCAAGTCCACGTGGATTGTATGGAACTTTCCGTTAGGTAGTGGAATTGGAATAATTTGTGTTTTTGTGTGCTTGTGGATTTTTGCTTTTTGGCATGGTATGCACAATTTACACCATTTTGTGCAATCACTTTTCATATTTTTCCACACACCTCTCTGGCTTATTGTTTTAATTGTATCCTTGGTACCTGTGTGACTTAAATTATGGATACTGTGGAAAAATTTTTTTTGTAAAGTTTTAGGTATATACGGTCTCATGTTACCATTATGTGTGTCAAAAATTATTTGCAAGCCTTGAAAATTGTTTTTTATTAAATTAAGTGAGTGATCTTTTGTTTTTAACATGTCTAAAAGTTCTATGTCTTTTAATTGCTCTCTGGATATTTCATCTAATGATATGTTATGATTCATTTCTATCATTTCGACGCGTGAGAAAGCATCTGCGACAACATTTGATTCACCAGTGATATATCTTATATCGGTGGTATACTGGGATATATAATCAAGATGTCTCTGCTGTCTGGGTGTTTCTTTAGCATAACTTTTTTTACTGAACATGAATTGAAGGGGTTTATGATCGGTAAATACTGTAAAATCTCTACCTTCTAGGTAATGTTTGAAATGTCTTATAGTTTCATATATTGCTAATAGTTCTCGATCATAAGTGCTATAAGAGCATTGTGCCTTGTTAAGTTTTTTTGAGAAAAAACAGATTGGTTCATAATTATTTGATTCGTCTGTCTGTTGTATAACTCCACCAATGGCAAAGTCTGATGCGTCTGTCCACACTGACAGTTTTTTGTTTGCATCAGGAAAACTTAACTTAGTAGCATGTAATAAAGAACTTTTTACCTCTTCGAAATCGTTACTTGTGATTTCGTTCCATTCGACAGGTCTATTGTCGTTTTTTGTTGCCCCTTTTAGATAGTCGTTCAGTCTGACAAGTTTTTGTGCAGCCTTCGGTATAAATCGCCTGTAGAAATTGGTCAGGGCGATGAATCTGCGGAGATCCTTTATTGTTTTGGGTTTTTTGTACTCACTTATGGCTTTTATTTTTTCTGGAGCTGGTCCAACTCCTGCTGCTGATATTTCATATCCTAGAAAAATTAAGGATGATTTGGCAAATTGACATTTAGAAGGGTTAAGTATCATACCATTCTCCTGTAGTCTTTCGAATAGAGCAGTCAGATGTCGTATGTGTGTTTTTTCGTCGGGTGACGCTATCAGAATGTCATCTATATAGGTGTGTTTTCCTTCTAGTCCTTGAGTGATGGTGTTCATGTGCCTCATGAACGTCTGGCACGCACTGGTTACCCCAAATGGCATGCGTAAAAACTCAAAATTCCCGAAAACGGTGGTAATTGCTGTCTTCTTGATGTCTGCTTCGTTGACAGGAATCTGGTGGTATGCACGCTGGAGATCTATCTTAGAAAAAAATTTACAATTGTGCAAATCATTACAAATATCATGAATATGTGGAAGTGCATATCTATCTGGCACTGTCATAGAGTTAAGCTTACGATAATCACCACAAGGGCGATATGTACCGTCACTCTTTTTTACCATGTGAAGAGGCGATGCCCATTCACTGTTTGAGGGTCGGCAGATACCTTGAGCAACCATGTTCTCAAACTCTTTTTTCGCTTGCTTCAGCAGTTCTGGAGACAAACGTCGAGGTTTGAACATGAATGGGTTGCCACGAGTATCTATGTAATGTATTGTAGAATGTTGACAATCAGTATATGGTCTATTTATATCAATCAGTTTGGGATATTTTGCTAATAATTGATGGTAAGGGTTATTTTTATCTAGTAATGAAACTGACGAAATATCATTATCAATACAGTTTGTGTTGTAACCTACGACCTTATGTTTATTAGTATTGTCTATCAACATCTTGTTTCTAATATCTACAATTAAATTAAAGTGATTCAGAAAGTCTGCGCCGATAATTGCGCGTGGAACGTCTGCAATGATAAAGTTCCATCTGAAAATTTTCTTTAGACCGAGGTCTAAATTTAATGTGGTTGTGCCAAATGTCTTGACCACTGTCTCATTCGCTGCAAAGAGTTTTAGGTTATCTTTACCGTTTAAACTTTGGCGTAAACATATGGAACGCGGAACTAAGCATAGTTCTGAACCGGAGTCAATCAAAAATGACGTACCTTGTATGCGATCCTTTATGAAGAGACGAATTTTTGTATGCAGTTCACCCGTCTCGCTAGTGAACTGTTCTACAAGTTTTTTGAGTTAGATGGTTTGTTTGATGTAAATGAGCACGGAGGAATACATTTGCGAGCTTTGTGTCCGAATTGCTCATGATAGAAACACAGTTTTGTACTATTATTACAAGTCTTTATATTATTATTACTACGATATTTATTTTGGTTATACTTGTAAGAAGCGTTGTTGCTTTTGACAGAGCTGTCAATATGTGAACTATGGCGGGTGTTGCCATGATAGAATTTTTTTCTATGAAAATTATTTTGATTTTTGTGTTGCAACTGTTTGCTAAGATTGTCGAATTTCTCAGTTAATTCAATCACTGATTGCTGTAAGGAAATAACTTTACTAGAATTTTTATCATCTTTAGGTTGAATGGAAGTTACTTCTAAGGGTTTGTAAATTGATGAAACTTTGTCTGCTAAAATTGCGATTTCTTCTAAATTTCTGTTATCACTTGTGATATGGGCTTGTACCTGTTTGGGTAATTGTTGCATCCACAAATATTTTATAGTGGTGGTATCTACGTCTAAACCGACGGCTAACATTTTCATTTCCCTTAATAATTGTGACGGCAATTTGTCACCTAGTTGAATCCCCGAGAAAAGTTTTTCTCTGCGATTATCTGGAGATTCGCCCATTCTTTGAATGATTGCGTTTTTTAATCTGCTGTACATGGTATTACATCTGGGTAAAAATAAGATATCTGATACCTGACTAATATGTTCATGGTTGAACTGAGCGACCAAATGTGAATACCTGGTGTCTTCCGCCGTAATATTGGCTAATTCAAATTGATTCTCTACCTGTAGAAACCAGAGTTCTACATTGTTTGTCCATATCGGTGGGATTTTCACGGACACTCGTTCTGAAAATATCGGAAAATTTGTATTAATTGTTCCTTCACTAGTACTAGCTTTCGCTGGGTGAGAGGTTGAACCGAAATTTTTGTTAGGAGTTGTCATTTTGTATCTAGTGTATGAGAAGAAAATTTGAAGTTAATTTTTAGAATTGAAAATATTTATTTTATTTTTGGATAAAATTAAATGGAATGTAAATTATTTGAATAAAATTGATTGATATACTTTCTTGTTTGGTTGATTAAAATGTTTGGGAAAAATGTTTGCAGATGAAAAAATATTTGTGACAATAAAATTTTTTAGCAGAAAATTTTTATACCCTGTCGACTGGTCTCAAATAGTGAATGTTCACAAAATATAATAATAATTAATGCTACTTACAAATAAAATGCTTTGTGTTATATTTAAAATCTGGAACATACAATTATAGAAATAAGTATAATAAGTTATGTTCTGCCTTTGGCAGATTTTTAAAAAGACTTGTAGTCTGAAATAAATAATAGTAAAAATATTAAAAAAAATAATAAAAAATATGTGGCATAAAATATGTGGACGGTTTTCTGTTCTTTGCTTGATTAAAAATACGGAGCTAAAATATCTTTTGATGTATTTTGTTCCGGGACTCTATATGCCTGAAAACCGTTCACAGAGAACTCTTCTGAACGCAGCAGTAAAGGTGAATAAAATTAGGAATTAAATAAGTGAATTGTTATTTAAATTGTTTCGTTCGATCACAGTTTGGAAATAAAGTTAAAATCAAAATTGAATATAGAATTTAAAAGTTGTCAGGAAAATTTTCACTGATGTATTGTAACAAAATTTTTAAAGAAAAAAGTTTTTTTAAAAGAAAAATGTAATAAATTCGTGTTCGTTCGAGGTCACCATTTATATGGATGAAGGGGGCTTTGTTGGTATAGATTATTAATGTTAAATATCCTCACAGATCCACTGTGTACATATTTTCCCTTTCTTCCATATACAGTTTGCAGAAGGCTTGATAAGTAAGAAAATTGAATTGACTCTAAATGATTATATGAAATTAAATACTGTGATTAAAACAGGGACGAAATGAAACAGTAATATTTTACTTACATGAAAATATGCTTTCACAAAGTTTATTCACCAATAATAAAATTAACAATAAAAATGTTAGTAATGTGTTAGACTAAAGTATGTTGTTGGCCGGACGTTCAAAAGAGATCTGAAGCTATCTAACTATTCATTCTTTCCACAAGCCATAGTTATTAAGGAAATAGTCATCGCCATCTACCTATAATTGTATAAAACTCATATCTAACTAGCTACCGATGTGTTAAGTAATTATCTTCTATATGTGCTTCTCGATACTTCAGGTAGATGTCGCCACAAATACAATACTCCAACAATAATACATCTTAATTTCAGTGATGAGGTTTGCCACTCATCCCGAATGTCTAAACTTTTTGTTGACATGGAGAAGACATCTTGTCTGGTGGTTAACAGGATCTCCGCGTGGTACTTGTAATCTCAAGTTTTCGGCGAACGTGCTGTCGCCATCTTCAGGAGTGTGAAGTAAGCACCACACGGAGATCCCGAGATAATCACCAAATAAGATGGTAAAGACCGTGAAACCTTGAAGAATTATACTATGGAGAAGGCAGTTTGCATGTTTGTTACATGCAGCTGGTCTGTTGTCTACCCCACATGTGGAATACACCGTGATGGTATAGTATAAGATTGGTCTGCTGGCTATATATTTCGCGTTGGAAATTCTTTATTGCTATAGTCTTATATAAATAGTCTTTGCGGACACATCGCGCACTTGAGTTTTTTTATGAGCTTCCGAATGCACTCGGGCATTCATTTTCAATAGACAAAAATTATTTTTCTATCAATCAATAACATGAATACTTTCAGTTGTTAATAATTAGCTTTTTCTAATTAGCTATAAATCAAATACTCACAGACGATGTACTCAATCATTGTAGTACAATTTTTTTTACTTACTTTTCATAAATGTTTATATTATGCGGAATTTTGTATCTTGAAGATTTACTTCACAAAATGTTTTCGTGACGTTATAATACCAAGCGAAAGCTCGGTATGAAAATATTTTTAAATCAACTACATTGGGTACTTATGAACATAGACGCTATGGAAAACTTATTAAGGCATAATCGTGTTTATAAGGAAGTAATCCACACCAAAACGCAAGTTTTAAATTCCTTCTTCAACCATTAAACTTCACTTGAAATTATGGCGGTTGGGGATGAGAAATTATCTGAAAATATAGGACATCGAATTTATATCTAACCTGTACGAAAATTTAAAGATGTTTAAGATATTTTTCTCGGGGTATTAAAATTGAATATTATCTTAAATCTTAAAACCAACGTGCGTGGATGAGAAATTGTATGAGTGTAGAAGAAGCGGAAGAAGTATGTCAAGATAGATGTATGGGTTAGTTGGAAGATATCGCGCTTCTGCAATAAAATCGCCCATTGCACAAAATTTATTTGTCTAGGTAATTGTTTATTTAATTTTGTTGATTTTTTGTGCAATAAAGGTTTTTATTATTATTATTATGTATATGGCGTTCCGTTCTCTCTGCTTACCTCACTTGGGACACAGTGTGAGGGTATAAATTAGTAGTGGTATAGTATAGTAATATTAAAAAGATTTTATTGTAATGCTAAGATTACCTCCAATGTATTGGACATTTCCGAACTATTTCACTTTAAAATAATGGCCCATTTTCAAAAGCACTGTTTTTAACTATAATGCCTGTAATGAAAACATCGACCTATGACTCGACTTTATCTTTTCGATGCTTTATAAGAGTTTGACATCTCTTTAGGTAGTTTATAAATTATTTGAGGCTTACTTAACTGTTAAAACTTATAATTGGATTTTTATCGTACTTTAAAATCTTCAAGCAGAAAATATAAAAATACATATAACATATAACATCACACAGAAAACCCATAGAGCAACGAAACTCAAGAAAAATACCGTAAATAATTTCATACGTTAAAAAAGTTACCATGCATCTATTGTAGGTTCAATTCTTGTTTCATTCCTACATGAAATCTTTCACAAAGCAATAAGAAAATAAAAAATTAAACACTCTTCCACAAAAGCTCATACAAGGATGTTAGGCAATGAATTCACTGAATGTAAAAATAGTTATTTTTGTTCAATATGAATCGTTTGTAAACGCTGCGTGATAAAGTGAAAAATGAGGTCATTAAGAGATTGATCGGATACAAGAAGAGTGTTGCAGATAGAATGGGTGTAAATATTAAGTTGCGATGATTTGGACATGTGGAACAAATGGATGAAGAAAAGATGACGAAGATAGTGTATATATGTATATCTGAAAGAGAGGTTGTGAAAAAACGCAGTTGACCGAGAACTACGTAGCTGGAACACGTGGATCAAATTCTTAAGGATGGCCGCGAATTGAGTAAAAGAAATCGCATTCAACGCAATCGAATAAAAAAATATGTTGTTTCACACTGTAATTTTAGCAATATATGTCATTTTTCGTTTCTAAAAATAAATTATTAAATTTATAGAGAAGGCATATAAAATATAATGATTCATTACAAAAACGTTAAAAAGTCAAACCAAAACATATGCCAAAACAAAAATCAATCCTGAAACCACAAAACTTTTATAACTTTCAGATCCCCTGGCTTTCCAAAAAGCTCTCAAAACTGACGAAAGTAAACTTTTTCCCACACACTCATACACACTTTGTACTTTACATGGCTTTTCGCGTGATGGAAACTGTTATTTTTGATTCAAGTTTACCCGAAAAATAATAACTCAAATAAGTAGAGAGAAATGAAATATTAAGATAAATAACTTTTACGCAATGTGTAGATGAAAACTCTTACAAAAGAAAAATAACGTTTATATACTTTAAGGAAAAACAAAGAGAATCAACAAACTATTTTCATGTTTAAATAATATTCATCTTCTCACATAAGCATCCTTAGTAAGTTAGGCAGAGAGAATCAAACTTTAAATATGTCATTACTTCGATACATCGTAATTTATAATTATAACTCCGTATTAACTTAGGATCGGTTCAGCAACGATGGAAGGTATACCAACACAAGAATTGGTAAAGCAAAGAGCACCCGGTAAAGAATTGGTCTTCCACTCTTTGCCGCAAGTTTTCGGGTATCCTGCAAAAGGAAGGTGTTCGAAGAAATTAAGATATTTTTACAATAACTCAACGATGAGGTTTTCCACCCATCCTGAATGTCTTGATTTTATATTGGAACAGGGAGGACAGCTTGCATGTTTATTACATGCAACTGGTCTGCTGGCTACCCCACTTGTGGGATATGCCGTGATGGTATAGTAGTAGTAGTTATTCTTTTTTATAATTAATTAATTATTTTACAAAATGATAGGAATAAGTTTTTGTTATTCAATATACATAGCGGTTATATTATTCTTGTTAAACATCGAGAAAATGATGTTAAAAATATTTGATTCAGTGACGAGATGAGCTATCAATTATGAATATCTTCGTTTTTATTGGCATGGAGACGGTTATCTGCATTCAATTATTATGTCGCGGTGTGAATGTTAGAATACACAAGTGTATTGGCTAGTAGCTAACTGCAAGTAATAATCATACAAGTCGTTCTCTCTGTGCCAAAAGAAAGAAGGACATTCAGGATGAGTGTGAGCTGCATCACTCAAAAACTAAAAATATAGGAGTAAAAAAATTCGGTGACTACACTGATATAATTAAGCTTCAATAATAAAAAAAAATCTTTTGAAGTAAGTAGATAGGTTCTCATGATTCACATAAAATTCTAAAAATAGAGGGTTTTTCAATTATTAGTTCACGAGTTGATAATAATTTGTACATATATATACAATAAAATTACTTCTTTTCAAACAAAATATAGGGTTAGCCGGTATAAGGGTCGATCTTCCTAAATTTTAGTATTAGGACCACGTAAATGGAAATTGACAGGTTCGGAGAAGAAGGAGATAGAGGTCCAAAATGGAAAAAACGAGGGACAACAATAAAATAGAACTAATACAAATGACAGCACGATAGACAGATGGGTTATTTGTCCTGTCAACTTGAAAGATGTGAATATACTACCAATATAAAACTGTTTTTCACTTTAATTTTTTTTTACAAAAGGCGATTTAAGTTTTCGTTATGTGAAAACGCCAAATAAACTTTATTTATCGATAAGATTATGAAGGTTTCTGAATGCTTGTGAATCGGTTTCAGATTGATTCTATAAAAACAAAACATATCCAAACAAATGAACATATCTTACTGAGAATCCGCTGTAGCTTCTGTTTTTTATTTTCTGTTATAATTTTTTTTTTTTTTTTGAAATTATAGAAAAGATATATCTGGGTTTTGTTATAAACCCAAATACGACCTTATACACCTTTCACAGTAAGCTAAAAGCTTGTGTCGTGAAAGGGGAGTTTGCCGGCACCTGGGATCGAACACCGGACCCCTGAAATATTATGATATTATGATTGTTTTTGTTTCATGTGTGTTTTTTATGTTATGTTACAAAAAACTTTATAAAGGCAGTTTTGACAATTCATCGCATTATTTAATAAAAAATATATCTTTATTAGCAAACAAAATCAATATAATATGTACCTTCATTACTTCAAAATATTCGCATGCTATAAGACGGACTCATGCGGAGAAATTTCATTGAACCAATGTTCTTCAACGTTGTGTGAAATGTTATTAGATTTGAAAAATATTTAATTAAAAACAACAATAAGAAAAGAATATTATTATGCAATGAATAAATACAATTTAAGTTAAAGTTTTGCCTTGCAACATATTATATTAAGGAAAAAAGTTTTCAATAAATTCAGCACGTCATCGGTGTATTTCAGTTTTCGTCTATGTAGAATCATACAACTCCAAAATGTATGAGTAATTTGTAAATTAAAAAGTTTGTATTATTCCTTCTAGAGTAAATACGCATTTTTTAAGTGAATAATAATATTAGTATTTTTTTCATACACAAATAAAACATAATATAACGAACCGTTTCAATTTTGAAAAAAGAAAAAATCTGAATCTTCCGCTCAGTTGATTAATTCTTCATTCAGTCAGCCCTCACCCCTGGACCTTGACACTTTGTAAAGATGGGGTATGTCTCTTTTATCAACCCCTCCCCACCCTCTCAATCTAAACTTACCCTGTTCCATTCCTCTCTCTCTATCTGACAGCTCCTAATAATAATAATAATAATAAAAATCTGGACAGGAATCGAATTTTTTATTCCAATCTTAAAATGACGATAATATTGGTAAGTAGGTGAAAGTATAATGGAATGACAATTTATTAAAAATTTTATTTTTGTTTTGACATCACTTCATTGATTAAAATTAAAGTACTTATTTACCTACAATATTTAACAGAATTATTGTTCGACGAAGTCAAGATGATAGCGAAAGCTTATTGAAGGAGGATGGCAGTTGTTAGAGAATCTAGTTCATTCACTCTCTCCTTGACGTTTCTATTGAAAGTTTATGTTGAAATGAGCTTTCTTCATTCATTATGATTCTACATGTGTCTGTAGAATCAGTAGAACCAAAAAATAAATACATGCTTCTGTACATGTGTATAAATGAGTACATGTGTACCTAGTTAAGTGTGCTTGGTTTTTTATTGGTTAAATATATTTTTGTAATTGAAGACTGTATAATTTTAATGTTGATTGTAAAAAGCGTAAGCTGGATTTTTCATGAATAAATAAGAAATTAATAATAACGTCACATTGTATAGAACATTCCTATTCCTTCTGCTGCCGCTATGATAGGATGAGTATAATATGAAAGACGGTCAACTTTTAGCCTATTGATTTTAGCGGACCGAACGCAATCAAATAAAATAACCTAGAGTAGCACGTGCACAGCCGAAGACAGCAAAAACTGAACTTACGGCTGTAGCAAACTTCACTATGTATGAATTATGGGGTTGCCACTAGTAAAAAATATCAACAATAATATAAGTAATCAGTTACATAAAGAAACATGTCCACATTCGTTGATTTTTTGAGTGAGTTTATTAATTTGACTACCTTCTGTATATGTGTTTAGTGCATTGTATAATTATATTATGTGTATCGTCGTGTTAGTACCCATAAAACATGGTTGATGCTAACTCGATCAATGTGAATTGTCTATACATGTTTTATCGGGTTAACTTTTTAGGAACAGTTTGATATGTACTATAAAAAAATTGGTATTTAAAAGTAGTTAAGATGAATATTTATGTCAATATAGTACTGTTAAGAACATGAGAACATTTTAAAAATTATCTAAAGAAATGATAATGTCTTACCTGCTGGTAGAGGTTCTATGACAATCTGTACAGCATCCATGTGGACAACTATGGCTAAGAAAGCCAGCAGCAAGATGATGAACGGCTTCCAGAAGTTCTTCATGATGAATATTTCAACTAGCACTATTCACAACACTAAACACTTTAAACTTTTTCTTTTAAAGCTATTGAATAATAATTGTCTTTGTACTCTTTTATTTTTAGAATCATTAGTAAATCCATCTTGAAACTCATTTCTGAAACAATAAAATATATATAAATTAGCATTCTGGGAAATTTTTTGAAATTATTAAAATTTTAATAAACAATGAAAGGGTTATTAAAAGAATTTAAATCTAGGAAAATTGAAACAAGTCGAAAGACGTCTCTCTAATGATTTATAATCTGTAGTAGAAAGCAACACTTGTTTCAATTAACCTAATAATAAAATTATACTCTTTATGCACCGACACAACAAATAATATAAAATCAATGTATCTCAAAAATGAGATGCAAATAGCCCATGAACTTGTATCCTAGAGGTTTTTGAGTTTACCATGTTGCTGACAATCTTCATAATATGGATTTAATTTTGTTTTCTCTTTCGTTGTATGAAATTTCATAGGTATCTACTTAATGTCTAGGTATTTTATTATGCAGATTAGATATTGTTTTTGTGTTTTATCATTCGACTAGTGATCTTATTTGGGAGTTGCACCTTAATAAACATAATTTATCTAATTTGAAATAGAGTATTTTGTTGGTATTTATTTTATTTTATTGGTAACAAACAAAAATACGATTTCTAGTTTAACTTATTACTTAGGTTTCGAAATGCGATGTTAATTTCAAACGGTATTTTATTTTTTATACATAAATACTAATTTTATATATTATATAACTCAAAATAATTTTTCTAATTCATCATTCCTTCTACACATCCAAACCAATAACATAACTAATAAATATCTAACGTTTATTAGACACTATACTAGCAGCAATATAATTGTACAGTGTTATATTTTTCGTTCTCATGCATCTCAATTCCCTAGAAATCTTTTCTCACACCTAAAATATTAAGAAACATTGTGTTATGAGTTTTCTATAGAAGCTGCAGACACGTCATAGAAGTTATATTATTTATAAGTCACAAGTAAATCATAATAACACTATGAAAATGCAACACCGAGACTAACTCAAGAAGCCTGAACAAGCATGTATGTTATATCACTATATTTTGTATTCTTCTACTGAAAATCTACTGCGTCAGCTGTTAAAAGCTTGATTATTTTCAAAACATCGACTAGATATAATTAAACGATGAGAAACAATCAAAAGTACTGTTATTCAATTGCTCATTTATAAAAACGCATTGGAACTTTAGATGGTTTTACGGATTTTGAGTAAAAAACTCTTTTAGAAATATATGCGTGTATTTAAACTTATAATGTTTACAGCTTTGACATGATAATTCAAAAACAGTGATGACGTAATGAGTGATAAAAAATAAATGAATAATGAAAAATGTCCTTGTTTTAAATTTTTGAAATAAAATTAATGTTAGTGGGTACGTAGTGTAACTAGTTGCTACAGTATCCTTCTTGGTTATCTACGAGAAATTGTTTTTTTTTTTTTTTTTTTTTTTTTTTTTTTTTTTTTTTTTTTTTTTTTTTTTTTTTTTTTTTTTTTTTTTACAGAGACACACACAGAGAGTTGACAAAACATTAATAAAATAAGAAAACAAGACACATTGATCCGGCCAGGCCAACCCCCCAATTAAGCGTGTCTACATCATACACGTTCAAACAAAATTATACAAAATAAAAGAAACATAAGGGTTAAAAATAACCAATGCAAGTCCAGCAAAACAGACTCACATTACCGCAAACAACACACTGTAAAAAGGATAGATGAAAAAATACAATTATATAATTAATTTAAACCCAGAAACTTAACCTACAAGAACATTAAAGTTGGCAGCAACACACTTCCTGAACCCCGTTAGGGAGTCACTAAAGACATCCACTCCTTCCACGCGATGTGTGCACAAAACATTATAAAGTTTACACATTCTGCTGATAGGACTGTTTTGGCTGATATTATTACTATGTCTGTCTGGCAAAAAAGTTCTGACGTTACGCAGACGGGGGTTTGTCGCGTAAAAGTTCAATGAACTGACTGATACCGTATCCACTTTATCGTTGATAATTTTGTGGAGCATAGTGAGGTCTGCAAGTATTCTCCTGTCCCTTAGTCTATCCATCTTGAAAAAAGAGAGACGATCCTCATAACTTCTCAAAAGTCTACCCTGTCCAGCTCTGTAAGACAAATTTCTTATGAAGCGTTTTTGAACTCTCTCCAGAGCATTGATATGCACTTCGTACATGGGGGACCATATCAGTGAGTTATACTCCATTATACTTCGAACTTGTGAGAAATATAAAACCTGAAAGCTCTCCGTTCTTTTGAATCTACGTGAAATACGACTAATGAATCCAAGCTTTCTATTTGCCCGCATTGTAATATCATTGTAATGAGCTCGAAAACTAAGCTTGGAGTCCAACGTCACACCCAAGTCACGTACCTCATTCACCTTGTGTAGAGATTCTCCTCCCAACATATAATCGAATAAAATGGGATTTCTCTTAGTTGTAAAAGTTATGCTATGACATTTTTTTATGTTTAGAACCATCTCGTTTTGCTCACACCATTCTGTTAATTTGCAAAGGTCGTTTTGTAGTTTATGGCAATCAATCAACGAACCAACAGGGAGGAATATCTTTAAATCGTCTGCATATAACAATGCATGACAGTCTAAGATACTGGGCAGGTCATTTATAAATACAAGAAAAAACAGAGGACCCAAATGAGATCCCTGGGGAACCCCCGAAGAAATCAACGAAGGAGGTGAATCAAATCCATCAACTACTACATATTGCGATCTATCTTGTAAATAAGATTTAATCCAGTTAAGAAATTTCCCGTGTATACCATATCCATTCAGTTTCGACAAAAGCATCCGATGGTTAACCTTATCGAATGCTTTACTGAAATCGGTGTAAATGGCATCAATCTGTAACCTGTGATCTAAGGAGTCTGAAATACACGTGATAAATTCCAAGAGATTAGTGTTAGTTGATTTCCTCGGTACGAACCCATGTTGAGAGACACAAATATGGCTTTGAAGGTGTGTGAAGAGTCTTTCATAGACAAGTTTTTCAAAGACCTTTGAGACACATGACAAAATACTTATTGGACGGTAGTTAGTAACATCGCTTTGATCTCCCGATTTGAAGATAGGAGTGATCATTGCCACTTTCCAGAGATCAGGATAAACACCCTCGCTTAGTGACTTATTGAAAATTATGTGAAGCGGTATGGAGAGCTCAACGGCGCATTCCTTCAAAAAAAATGGAGGTATTTCATCCGGGCCAGCACCCTTGTTTGGATCCAGCTTACTTAGTTGCCCAATAATATCTGTTTTAGTTAAATTAAAAATCCCTAATGAATTTATTTGTTTCAAAGTATTAATGGGTTTACGTGTACTACCCTGAGATGAGTCGCTAAAAACAGATGAAAAGTAATTAGAAAAAAGTTCGGCAATCTCAAGTCCGCCCTCAGCGTGCACTTCGCCAAGATGCATGGAGTTAGGAATTGAACAATTATTACCCTTTTTAGATTTTGTATACTCCCACAAGAGTTTAGAAGATGTAGGCAATGATTTTTCAACACTCTCCGTATACCTATCATAACACTCCTGCAGGCTTTTCTTGGAGCGTGCTCGAAGACACGTAAATATCTGATAATCAGTAGGATTCCGAAACCTTTTCCATCTCTTATGAACTCTATCCTTTTCTTTGAGCAACTTGATCAATGAACTGGAAAACCATACAGGACACTTTTCCCTATTATTTTTCTTTCTTGGGGTATACTCCTCCACAATTTCGCTAACAATGTTATAAAAACGCTGCAATGATTCATTACAATCCATATTTAACAACAATTGCGACCAATCTACAGACGACAGTTTTTGTCGACACTGCATATAATCTGTCTTCCTATAATTAAGCCTTACACGTTCACGGTTAGGCCTCAGGAAATCATTTCCCCCAACAGATAAATGCAACACAAATGGCGGATGATAAGCATCCAACCTGACAAGAGGTGCAGCCACAGAAACCCCCAAATGGAAATCAGACATGACCAGATCAAGTATCTTATCATTACAATTTTTGATATCATTAAATTGTTTAAAACTACACAAAGATAAAAGCTCCAAAACCATTGATACCTTTAAACCACCAACACTCCCCGGCCCAGCATCCACTATATCAGTTTCACCCCAATTGATAGAAGGAACATTGAAATCTCCCAAAACTATGTTAGATTCAAAACCTGAGTTTAAGCAAATTGAGGAGCAGTTGTTGGTGAACTCAGAGAAAATAGGCAGAGGAGTGTCAGGAGCTAGATAAACGAGACATAAATTTAAAGTTGATTTCGATTGATTAAGTCTTATAGTAATCCACAAATCTTCAGCCTGGGTCTGCCATCCTGGTCTAGGTGTAACGTTGATTGATTTTTTTACAGCGATTAATACTCCACCTCCATCACTTCTATGTGTTGATTTGCGATCTCTTCTAAATATAGTATATCTTGTGTCAAACAATTCACCACTGGCAACTGATTCATTTAACCATGTTTCTGTGAGACACACTATATCATAATCTTGGTTAAGCACCTCAAGTGAAAATTCGTGTGTCTTAGATCTTAGGCCTCGGACATTCTGATAAAAAATATTGAGCCGTTTCTCGCCGGTGAAAGATATTGACACATTAGATAACTCTCACAAATCTCTACTCAGGGAAATCAAAGTTTGGCCAAACAGTCCCTGTTAAATATTGTAATTGCAGGGGAGCTTTCGTCTTTTCGCATCAAAATTCTCCCATGTCGTATCCAAATAAACTTATAATTCTTTGACTTCGCTGCGTGTCTTGATGCCGCATGTAGCTCCTTGCCAAGTGGCGTTAATTGTTCACATACATATATGGGACAGTCAATCGAATATCCAATATGACCAGCACTTAGCTTCTTCTTTGGATTTTTCTTATTAAATATTCTTACAGCAGCAAGGATTTCATCGCGTACACGACCGCTAGGTAGTTCTACCACAATATTCCTAGGCCTATCATCTCCTGCCTTGTGACTTCTCACTCTATGGCATTTTAATATTTGTTCTTCCTTAAGATCATATGATACCGTAGAACAAATTTTGGTAACCACTTCTGTCACTTTCTCTGTTTTTGATTCTGGCACCATCTGAATCTCAATATTACGGGATCTGTTGTGCTGTTCGACATCACACACTCTTCTTTCCAGCTTATTAAGATTCTCCTTTAATGAAATATTCTCCTCAGTGAGTTTCCTGATCACAACAGAGTGTTCATCGTTAGTTTTATTCAATCTGTCATATTCAGCGGAAAGAAACTCGACCGATCTTCCAAGTTCCTCCACCTTTAGTACCATCTGATCCCTCACTTGGTTCAGACTTGCATTAAAGCTTGTAGAAAATTCTTGAAGCTTTTTATCAAAATAATTTTTGATTTTTTCAAAAAGAGGATCCTGTGATACGTCATTCTTGCATAGAGAACACTTCCATTTGTTCCTATTCATCTTCAGCATGGATTTGAAGGCATCCTCCGATATTCCAGCACATCCATAATGATACTTATTTGCACACTTACTGCATGCGATGGAATCATCCTGTGCGACATGCCTGTTACATCCCGAGCACTGCATTGTGAAGTAGGTATGAAGACAAGTCACATAAAATCATACAACAGATATAATATTATATTATAGCGCCCGGCATGCGCCCACTCTATGAATGAAATTTTCTATGATTGCGTGTAGAAATAAAGAAACATCAATGGGCGGGCAAGAGCGAAACCCGAAACTATATACTGCACTCTACCCTCTTTGCTTGAAAAAAAGGTGTACATTAAAATATCTTGAGAACCGTTGGTCTCTGATCTATGCTGTCACGGAGTTTTTGGTGTATATTGATGAGCTCTTTTCAATGACATAAGCTACTTTCAATTAACTTCAATAGGAAAAGCAGCGTTTCAGAAAATTGTGAAAAATTCTATTCAGTTAGGTATATTTCTTCCATCCAAATTTTTTGAAAAGTTTCTTAAATTTTGCTGGATTCTCCTTAAAAATGCTTTTATTGGATATATTACACGGCTATATTAGGTAAAGTTACCTTGATGGATACTGGCTGCCGATACCCTGGCTCCGCAACTACTGCAGATAGAGGGCCGTTGCCGCGAGATGAATTATGTGCGGCACCGAGACGCTTCTACTGGGACAGGTTTGGGGATTGTAGCTCTGTCAGTTTTAGCAGCGTTACAGACAACAAGTCTCACAATGACAGCTCATCCACCCCACTCGCACCTAGCACTCTCCAGATCACCAAAGTCACTCTGATCACTTCACCAGTGGATAGAAAAAGTCTTTTCCTTTTCAATGATATAAAACACTCTTAGAATCACTAGTTTCTTCAACACAAAACAATTTATATAACACGGAGCACTAAAAAGACGTTGTCCCTCTGTTTACTTTTTATTCTGACGTTTTTGTTTTATGGGAGCAAAATTAGCCATATCGCTCTTCTCATAGACAGACTATATCGGTCGAGGTTATGCATAAAAAAGCATCATCGTGTCTTATAAAAAACTGGAACCTCGACTCTTTATTTAAAATTTTCTTTGTTAATCTTCAATTTCGTCTTCGAGTTCGTCGGTAGCCTGGAGGTAGAGTCTCGGCCTCGTGAACATGGGGTCGGTGGTTCGATACCAGGTGCCGGCAAACTCCCCTTTCACGACACAAGCTTTTAGTAACTTACTGTGAAAGGTGTATAAGGTTGTATTTGGGTTTATAACAAACAAAACCCAGATATATCTTTTTAAAAAAAAAAAAAAATTGTCGAAAATTCTTGCTGAGTCTCTAACAGAATTGCGTCCAACTTCCACAACAGGACTTTTGGCATTGCTATTTCACTATTTTAATTTTACTTTGAAAGACTGTTATTTTTTTACCACAGTTCTTGAAACACTTATAACAGTACTATTTGTATTAGCTCGTTAAGGTCGGACAATGAAGTTAATATTGTAAGTATCATGTTGACGTATGTACGTAACTTCACATCTACAATCTACGGTGCTACGTTAGACTGAAACGTAGAGCGCGTAGCACCTTCTTGAATGTACTGAACATACCATGCATTCAAAGTGTTGAGAGAATAACAACAAAAACTTTAATAATAACATCAAATATCAGAGTTCGCACATGTGGTCTGGAAATAGAAATATAAAATATGTTCATTTTATACACATTTTTAGTGTTTTGTAAAAAAAATACTAAATATGTGAAGTTCAATCAATTCTCTGTCAAAAAAAAAATAAGAATATAAAATAATATAGGTTTGCAGTGGTTTCGTGCACGAAAATCCAAGGATTTGGTTTGGAATAACTATTGAACGCAGCGATTTAGCTAAGAAAATTAATACGAGCCGAAACCATATAAAAAGTAAAATTAGCACTTCAAAACATTGTTTGCTTTCACTTGATTGATATACTGATATCAATAAAAAAAATACATTTTTTTATATATATGAATCAAGTGAATGTAAACCGTGGTTTAAATTATATTTTTTTATAATCTACATTTAAATAAGAATTCCTATTTTTTCCTTTTTGAAAAACGAAAAGTTGTTTTAAGATCATTCTTTAATGATAAGAACTAATTTTTATTGCCATAACATTTACTCAAATATAATAATTTTATTATGACATGCTATAATAGTTTTTTTTAATAAAAGAAAAAACTGTGTCGAATAAACTCAATTAAATAAAAAAATGTTTACAAAAATCAACACCCTTTTGGTTACAAAACGAAGGAGAAATTAATATAAAATCCTAAAGATGATCAATGTTGTAAGGACAAATACATTCACCAGTTCTAAAAGTCAAATCTCAGTTAATTAGAAATTGATTTTTGATTTTCGATTATTTGAAAAGTTTTATTTCCAAATCGTCGCACATCGTCTTAATTTCAAAATTAAGGTCTTAATAAAATTGAATAGGTACAAGAAAAAAGTATATTTTTGGTTATAACTATAGAAGCAGACTTTTTCATGGTATCCATAACTTCGTCTAGTCGACATAAATGCTGGGTTTTATGGACAAAACTTCAGTGCATTTCTGTTTAATGCTCTGTTGGATATTCCTTTGGTCAAAACTTAGTTTTCCCCGTAGAAATATTTCGTTATAACCATACTGATCCCTATAAAAACTTTTAACTATACTTCTGTACTTTATTTTTACATTCGTAAATTAAAAGCACTCAATATCATGACATAAATTTGTGTATTTGTACATGAGAGGCTAACGCTTACGTATAAAACTTTCAAAATTAAAGGCAAATAAATAATACGCTTACGTATTATTTATTTGCCTTTGATTTTGAAAATTGCTGAAAATATATCTTTATATTTGTCACAAGAGTATCTTAGTAGAGAAGTCAGCGAACAAATAGGATCTATTAAACCTAGAATTTTACATCTCTGTGTCATAAAAATTAGACGGACTGGGAAGCGATCTTATCGCTGAAACTAAAATGGATTATAAATGATTTAAATACAAACAAAAAAGAGGTTTATTAATTTATTATTTTCTTGGGATCTCATGCGGAAAAATATACATAACAAGGTATTTTAGCGTTGCATTGAAAAATCACATAGAATAAACTAAGAATTGCACAATTGGTTTGGACTGTGGAGGGTATGTAAGGGATGATGAAGAGTGCCTAGGACAGTTCTGGAACCCACAGCCCATCTTTTCTTAAGGTGTGTTTTGTCTAAGTAAGCTTCCGGGCGATATGCCGAAGGCTCTGATATTCTCTCTTATAAACCCAATAACAGCTTCATATATAGGTATTATTCTTTGTATATGGTAGTTTCATGTGTTAAATTTACATATTTAACCTCATACAATGTTTGATTGTTAAAATAACATCAACAAACAATAGTAAAAATTACGATACAATATTATATAATATATATTATTATGTACAAAGTGTGTGAAGTTTTTATCTCTTTGGCACGCTCTCGACCATTTTCCACACAATAATTGAATCAATAAGCAATTGTAGTTCTTTGCCAAAACTCTCGACAACTTCCTTACATAACAAAACCACAAATAATAATAAACAATAATCATCCGTTCTCTTATCCCTGTTTCCTTTCTTTTAACAAAATGTTGCCATAAAAATAAATTTATTTTCCTATTTTTTTCCTTTTTATCTCTTATGTTACCATTTCCGTCCCATTTGCATTAATTTTTCGAGTCTGTTATCAATTACTTTATACTGAAATGTGATTTTTTATCTGGATATCTCACCTTGTAAAGATTTAAAATCCAGTGGAGCACCCGATAAAGAATTGGTCTCCTACTCTTCTCCGTAAATTTTCAAGTGTCCTGTAAAAACTAGGTGTTCGATTTAAGTCATTTTACAACTCAAATTCAGCGGTGAGGTTTGCCACTCATCCTGAATGTCTTGATTTTATATTGGCACGGAGAGGACAGTTTGCATGCTTAATATATGCAGCTGGTCTGCTGGCTACCCCACTTGTGAGATATGCCGCGATGGTATAGTAGTAGATTTAATTTACAAAGTAACTCATCTGATATTTCGTTTGTTATAATGTAACGGTTGTATATTCTCATAGAATAAAGCTAGAATGTTGATTAATTACAATTCAGTTTAGGCGGATTTATAGTAGATCTCTTTTTTTTTGATACGAGATGTTTTTGAATTAAAACATATAATTTCATTAGATGTATGTGACTCACACCTTATATTCTTAGACGGAAGAAAATAAACGAAAAAACAAAAAATATTCCTCCAAACAAACAAAACAATAGCGCTTCCACGCATCGTTGGACAAGTCGCAATAAAACAAATGTTTATTGTCGTCTACTAAAAAATCTCGTGTGATGCAAAGTGGCTGGAAAACAGACGGCAAATGACGCGTCGGGACGCTATTGTAGTAAGATGTTGTTGTTGGGGTAAGTTATTACAAAATTCATTGGACCGTGCCAATAATAACACGTAATATAAATAATGTCAACGCATGGGGTAAGTTAGCTTTTTATTTCTTACCCTAATAAATTGAGACCTTACTTTTGCTTTTTAAAGAAGAAATTAAAATATTGAGCAATTCGTGAATTTTTCAACTCATACTTTGTGCGTAATGTTTAAATATGCAGTCGTAAATAATTTAGGGTGTAAATACTTTGTTGTCTACTACACAAATAAATAATTTGCCTATAATTTTACAAAATATTATTCTTTTATAATGTAAATAAAACATTTTTTTTGATCAGCCGGTTGATCCGCGCAATATCTTCACTTTACGTGGGAAGCTCCGCTTGCGTGAGGGTAAATAACACTCTCTCGGAGTGGTTTGTCCTCACCAAGGGAGTGAAGCAAGGTTGTGTCATGTCTCCGTGGCTGTTCAACCTAATCTTCCACTACTGTATGCGACCTGTGAAAGAGATAGATGTTGGTGTCGAGCTGAATGGGTTTCGGGTGAATGCATTGATGTACGCAGATGATTTGGTGTTAATGGCTGAAAGTGAAAGGGACTTACAAGAGATTGTTACGTGTGTGTATGATAGTTGCAATTTGAATGGTTTGAAAATGAATGTTATGAAGACGAAAGTTGAAAGAGAGAATGAAAAAACGATTTGCGAGATTAGAGCTGGTGACGAATGTTTGGAGCAAGTAAGTGAGTATGTATATTTGGGAAGTATGTTTACGAGGGATGGAAGATGCGATAGGGACATTGAAAGAAGGAAAGTGGCCGGTGCTAGAGTACCGGGTCACTTCGACCCATTGTCAGCAATGACAATGTGTCGAACATGGCTAAAATGCTGGTGCACAATACCATTCTGGTACCGTCACTTACGTATGCAAGCGAGACATGGACGTGGTTGAAGAGAGCGAAAGTGGAATAAATGCAGTAGAGATGCGATCGTTGAGAAAAATGGTTGGTAAAACGCTGCGTGATAGAGTGAAGAATGAGGATATTAGAAGAATGAGCGGATGCAAGAAGACTGTTGTGGACAGAATGCGCGTGAATAAACTACGGTGGTTTGGGCATGTTGAACGAATGAACGAGGTAAGAATGACAAAGAGGATATACTTATCTGAAAGAAAGGGTGTGAGGAAACGCGAGCATCCGAGAACCACGTGGCTTGATCACGTGGATCAAATTCTCAAGGACGGCCGCGTGTTGAGTAAGAGGAACCGACGTGCGTGTATGAGGAACTGTATGAATGTGGAGGAAGCGAAGGAAGTGTGTAAAGATAGATCTGTTTGGCGTTCCATTCTCTCTACTTACCCCACTTGGGACACGGCGTGAGGGTATAGTATAGTATAGTATAGTAGTATACATTTTTTTTTAGAGTTTTACGATGTACGATTATAAATATTATATTACGATTTTAGTGACCAGGTCTCGACCTGTTATATCTTTGTCGAGTTTGACAAACACCTAACATGTCGAAAACTGGTCACTAAAATAAAAGTACATCATTAAACTCTACAAAGTTTTTGTTTTGTTTAAGTACATTTAAGTATGGAGTTTTACATAAAAACATTAATTGAAGATAATTATTATTTTATTTCTAAAGTGATGATCAGTTTTATTAGGATCAGTATTCATCTTATGTTATGTGGTATTAAATAAAAAATAACTAGATACCTAAATATTAAATACATGTTTAAGTAGATATGTAAAAGAATAAACAAGAGAGAAAAAAAAGATAAGATTAATTTATTTACTAAAAGCATTTCAGGATTAGAAAGGGGAAGGAAATTATATTCTTTACAAAGACAATAAATTATATATTCTTGAATGATTTAGATGATAAACAACCTTTATAAATCTATGATCCTTAAAAATATCTCTTAATTTTTGTCAAACTTAAACTATTTGAATATTCTAAAATGACCACAAAGTTATAATGTCCAATAGCTTGAAATTTAAGGTAGGAGGTCCAGAAGAAGGTCCAAATATAGGTTGCGAGAAGTGATAAGGCAGGACATGCAAGACTTTAATCACTCGAAAAAACACGCATCGCAGAATCATGTGGAGAAGAAAAACAAAGAATGCAGACCCCACCATTATGTTGGACTGTTGTCCAAGGAGAAAAAGAAGGATATTCTTAGTATACGTTTTCTTCAATTGAAATTTAAATAAGATGATAGAAGCATGGGACCAGCAACTGACAACACAGTTTATGATAATAAATAATGAATGTCGATTAAATTTATTTAATTGGGGACATATTTCCACCTATAAAACAATGCAATTTAATTTATTGCTATAAATTTAAGTACCTATTTTATAACTGTACATCGTTGTGGACTGGTGATAAAAACAAATGTGAAATTATTATTGTTTGTGCCTTTAATGACATATAAAATTAGTATGAATTTATTGTAGGCCATCATTAAAATTTATATTCAGAGAATAGAATAAAAAATGTGCAAGTCAAAATTTGATCGTTGCATAAGTTTTGGAAATCTATGAATGAAATACAATTAATTATATGCATTTGACAATGATGTTACAAGTTGTAATCTTGAGTAACTAAAGAAATAGGAAAACCATTTAATACCTATATAGATAATCCATTTACTATATAGATCGCGCCGGCGCACCCAGCAGAGACCTGTAATCTCCGTAATACAGGAGAGACGATGGTCCTGGATGGGACATATTTTGAGAATGCCCAATGATAGTTGGCCAAAAAGAGCACTGTTCTTCCGTCCGCAAGGGTTCCGTCGGCCCGGGCGTCCTTCTTTCACAATACACCGTTCCTATGAAAACGATATCAGAGCGCAGGGAATGTCGTGGAAAGAGGTGACGCAATTGGCGCAGAGACGCTCTGAATGGAGGAGGCTGGTTTCTGCCCTGTGCTCCCGAGAGGAGTGTTGAGGGCGAGAGGGAGATTATCCATTCATAGATGTATTATAGAAATTAACAAAATATCAGTTATATGTAATATTATATTATGTGTATGATGGTTTCCATCATTTGACAAGTTTTCACACAAGTATTATTTCGCTCGACAATAAATAGCAACGGTTTGCTAAAATCGATCGCAATCTATAAACAATAAATTAAGTAACAGAAGTGCATTGTTGTTGTAGAATACTCTTTCAAAAACATAAAAAAAATTGTCACAAGTTTAAAAAACATTTCTTTTACGGAAAGTGTCATAAGATCTAGATATTTTTAGAGTATATGAACACATAATTCTGTTCCTTTTTCAGAGTCAAATCTATAATAAAGAAGGAATCATAGTATATGATTTTGCACTAGATATAAGTTACCTTTGAGCGATATTTGTTTGTCAAAAATTCAAGTTAATGGGTACGTTTGTACCGATGAGTAAGAGTGACCATGTAAAGGAAGGATCTTGCATGATGGACTGCAAAGGACTAAGGATCGAGGTCCCTGGAAATATTAGGTATATTTAGACCTGTAATAATAATGATCACGATTCTTAACACAGTTCCATAAATCGACAGAGAAGAAGGAGAAGGTTTAAAGGAACTATTTAAAAAAAATGACTTATGCTATTTTCGTTAGGTCTCCCCACTGCAAAATATCGTTGGCATTTAGCTTATTTTATATATTTTGTTACCTTGCGTACAATTATTTTATTGTCATTTGACAGTTAAAAGAATGGAAGCAGGTTTATACTATCTTCTACAGAAATAGCATTATCAAATGACAACCGATCTAATTGGCATGCGAAAGCAGTAAAACAGTTGTTTGCTGCCATAAAATATAGCTGTTTTTACAGCAATATTTTTTATAATTTGCAACATACACATTTAAACATATTTTTATGTTGATACGATGATATTTCCCAATTATGCGTTTGCTAACGAATAATTTGATGTAAAATACATGCAAGTGTACCATTCTGTGCGAATTAAAATTCAAGACAATCAGGGTGGATGGCATTTCCCATCGTTGACTTAAAAATATTAAATGTCTTAAACGGGATGTCCAATATATTGATATTGTTTCAGTTACTTTGTATGTACCTATAAGTATTATCTTTTATGAGTTCATAAAAACTAATTAGTGAAAGCTCATAAAATATAATAATTATTTATATAAATATAATATTTACAACAATATCAATATGTCTAGAGATGATTTTATAGTTAATGCCGAAAATATAAACAAAGGTATGTTTAATAATTACCTGCTTTTTACATTACACTAGACAACTCACAAAAAAGAGTGAGAAACGTTTATTTTCTTAGAATGAAGTAATAATGCATTTAATATCATCAATTCAAAGTTGAGTTATGCCATCAATTTTTTTATGTCGCAGGGAAGACATCTTCTCTTAAATATAGATAATAGATAGATATAAATTCACAGAATGTGATTTCAATCCAACGATTGGCATCATAATTATTTTTACTTGGGTCATTCTTGTGGCTGATACAAAAGTAGCATAAGTTATGTACGTTGGTCAATGGTGGTGAAGTTGTTAAGATAACAGATTGAGAATAGAGGGGATGTATTCGGCAGGCTGATAACTAATAATATTGCTTGTGTGACAAAGGGTTGGTCGTAAAGGATAGGATGAGGGATGGATTAGATAGATGTGAATTTATTATGTCATGGGTACGCGTAGGTAAATAAATCACAACAACATCTAGATATGCGTTGAATCTAACGAAGTGAAAATTAAAATTTTCATAGATGTGTCAAGATTCAACTTCCTTATTTAATTCATTAAATTTATTTTACCCTCCACTGTACGTAGCTTAAAGTATTATATTATTAAGACCTAGAAGGAGTTTTAGAATACTTAAAAGTAAGTGAAAGTTCCACATATCCACCACAGCTAAAAGGTTGGTGCACTCTGCTATCTTAGTGCCAACACTTATGTATGCAAGTGAGACGTGGACATGGTTAAAGAAGAATGAAAGTGGCATAAATGCAGTTGAAATGAGATCACTGAGAAGGATGTGTGGTAAAAGTCTGAGAGATCGTGTGCGTAACAGTGAGATACGAAAGGAATGTGGAATGAAAGTTAGTGTAATAACAAGGATGAATGTAAATAAGTTAAGATGGTTTGGGCACGTGGAAAGAATGAATGAGGACAGAATGACTAAGAAGATATATTTGTCTGAGAGGAATGGTGCTCGGAGACGTGGACGTCCGAGGATTAAATGGCAAGATCATTTAAATCAAATCCTACAGGACGGTCACGTGTTGAGCACGTTGAACAGGAGAGCATGCATGAGGAATTGTATGACAGTGACGGAAGCGAAAGAGGTGTGCAAGGATAGAAGGAAGTGGCGCTCGATCCTTTCTGCCTACCCCGCGAGGGAAGCGGCGTGATGGTAAGGATGGATGGATGGAAGTGAAAGTTACTTCATGCTGTCATAAATACGTAATAAAAATGTTATGGTACATTGTCGAAAAGTTCGTTTGTAGTCGATCGCCAAATGCAATTTATCTAAGTGCCCTGCACTCTTAATTTTCCCCATGAAACACCAAAAAACTTGCAAAGAATATTAAAAAATAAATAACAAGTAGGTACTCCAAAACATAATCATCATCATCATCATCAATGGCCCTACAACCCTGTGTGGGTCTTGGCCTCCTCAAGAAGTCGCCTCCACTCCCTCCTATCCATCACCTCTCGTCGCCAATTGGTCACGCCCAAAGCTCGCAGGTCCTTTTCCACCCCATCCATCCATCTCAACTTTGGTCTCCCGACGCTTCTTCTGCCACTGGGCTTTGTGGAGTATATTCTTTTGATTGTTGATGTGTCGTTCATCCTTTCCACATGCCATCGGAGTCAGCAGATTTTGATGTGCTTGGTGATATGCACATCTTGATACAACATGTAGAGTTCTTAGTTGTATCTACTTCGCCAAACTCCGTTTTCGCATATGGGCCCATAGATGCGTCTTAAGATTTTTCTTTCGAATATTTCCAGTCTCAGCTCATCCGCCTTAGTGAGTGTCCATGTTTCGGCGGCATAGGTCAGGACAGGTCGAATGAGTGTCTTATAAATTTGTATCTTAGACTTTCTGGAGATGATCTTAGATTTCAGCTGCTTTTGGAGACCAACATAAAGATAAAGCAAATCTTTTACAATCACTAAATACTTATGTGGTTCAGACAAAATTCAAAATCTTAGACGCGAGTGAAAACGAAGCCAAAGCTCTGTATACACTACATATTATTTATAAAATATAAATTTTATACTACTATTTACCTTCACGAGTAGTAAAGGGGTAGTCTACCTTTAAATTCAACTCTTCTCCCTGTAATGGCCGAATTTCCCGGTTCGTTTTGATAATACATACAAAATACGTCTTTATGTATAGAATAATAATAATATCATCTCCCGCTCTCTTCATCTCTCATCTCTCATCTCTCCCACTCTTCTCCATAAGTTTTCGAGTGTCCTGTAAAAGGCAGGTGTTCGAAAAAATAAGACATTTTACATCTTAAATTCAGCGATGAGGTTTGCCACCCATCCTGAATGTCTTGATTTTATATTGGCACGGAGAAGACAGCTTGCATATTTTATATGCAGCTGGTCTGCTGGCTACCCCACTTGTGGGATATGCCGTGATGGTATAGATAGATATAGATAATAATAATATTATATTATAATACAAGGAAGGTATTATAGGTAAAAGGCGATGTAGATTAATAGTATGGAAGATATTTGGTAGAGATTTACATTCATATGTTTATTTTCGATGCTTTTAGGTACGTCGAGAAAAAGACGCAGTGCGAGAAACAGAGATATCGAGATACTCGTTCTCGCTATGTATTGAGTTGTGTATTCATATTATCATGTAAAAATGTAATTATAAATAAACTATTTATAAAAAAACTCTACCTCCATGAAAAATAAATTCCACAATAACTTGTATTAGAATGTTAATTCTTCAACAATAAATACATACTGAAAATCCTAAATAAAAAGTATTTTGTTTCTAATAATTGATTATGAACATCTATCACGAATTATTGACGATATTATAACTAATGTAAGTAAATTGTTTTTTCTTTTTTAAATACTTCTTACTTTTATTTCTTTGTCACCAATTACTAAGACACTTTATCATCAAAACTATATCTTAAAAATAAGTAATCAAATTTGAACTACAAATATATACATTTTTATTCATAGAAAATTTTAAAACAATAATGAAATAGGCAGGTCCATAATATAGATAAATTATTATTTGCCTCCGCATGTTCCACAAGAGATGCAATGTCAGAATCTATTGCGATACATGTACGAGTAGCATTATTTTATTATTATTTACATAATAAAGACTTGTTTTTTTCTGGAAGTTTAATCTTGTAAAATGTACGAATCCTCGATGTAACTAAGAAAGATTTTAAATCCCTTTGCTAAAAGGGGTAGAAACTAGAAAGGTAGTCTAGGAATACAGTAGGGGAGATAATAATCATCATTATCATCATTTGGGGCACCCAGGAAACCCTTTTAAGACTAAGTTTCAGTGAAGATTTTACACGAAGGTTGAAAAGTATCAAAGTTGTCATTTAATACGTGTGTAACACAAATCTTTCAACCATTTGCCAAACGACGGGCGGTATGACGCGGAGGTAAGGTTCTTGCCTTTGAGTCCTAAAGAGGTCCCAAATTCGATTTCCGATCGGAGCTTTTTTTAATTGTTCTGGATCTGAATATTAGATGTATATGTTAAGTGCATATATATGACTATCGTCGCGTTGATACAATATTCATATCTTAGCTTGGGACTAGCTTGATTCGTATGAATTATTCACATAATATGTTGTATTATTAATTTATTTATTTACAGATATTTACGGCCAAAGCATTATTATGCTTAACTTCTGTATACATACAATACATGTATACAAAGAAACGACCTTTTTCAAAAAGACACAAAGCAATTAAACGTTAGTTACACATTAATTGATTCAAAACAAAATATTTCGTTGTTATTAAATAAGGAAACTGAATATATTAAATATTGTTATTACTTGAACTATTGTATGTTTGATATATATACTAAATATAAAATAACTTCAAGCAATTTATACATAAAATAAAATTCATATAAAGTAGGGAGAGATTTATTCCGACTTGTCCGAATTTTTCAAAAAAAGGGCCATGAAATGGAATAGACTTCTAATTATTTTCTGTAAGGTTCTAGAACCCTGTAAAAAGTGAGTATTGGAGTGTATGTACTCTATTATGTATAAGACATTTTAAAAAAACATCTTCAGTTCAGAAAATATGACTAATCCTGAATATCTTATACATTTTAATGACACAGACAGTTTGTCCTTTTTGTTTATTACATGCAGTAATTAAACTGGTTATCTCAAAGGTGGTAGATTGTTAACAAACATTAAAATAGTACAATAATCAATTAACTTAGACTTTTAGTTACTCATTTAGTCTGGACTCAGCATCAGGACAAAATGTCGCTTGTTCAATGCGTGCATCATCCCAATCCTTCTATATGGCTGTGAGTCTTGGCACTTAACCAAGGCTCAGGAGCGGAAGATACTAGCTTTGAAAACAGGTGTCTTTGAAGGATTTTGGATGTCAAATGGTATGAACATGTTACAAATGATGCTGTGCGCCGGCGCACCCAACAGAGACCTGTAATCTCCGTAATACAGGAGAGACGATGGTCCTGGCTGGGACATGTTTTGAGAATGCCTAATGATAGTTGGCCAAAAAGAGCACTGTTTTTCCGTCCGCAGGGGTTCCGTCGGCCTCGGCGTCCCTCTTTCACAATACACCGTTCCTATGACAACGATATCAGAGCGCAAGGAATGTCGTGGAAAGAGGTGACGCAATTGGCACAGAGACGCTCTGAATGGAGGAGGCTGGTTTCTGCCCTGTGCTCCCGAGAGGAGCGTTGAGGGCGATGATGATGATGATGATTAGTTACTCATAGATTTAAATATATTTTTAACATTTTCAAATAAACGGTAATTCCGAAACCTGTCAGCGTAACCACGGAATTCATTAGTGAATTTCAGCATGATAGAATTCGACATAATCGAATTTCATTATTAAAAAAACAATAGATTTTTTTTATACCTACATATACTTTTGAATATGTTAGTCTCAGTGGTGTAATGGTTAAAAAATCGGTATAAATATTAAATCGGCACTAGAATTCCAGATTAGAATAAAAGCTAGACCATGTTGAAGATTTGAGGAGCTTTCAATGACGTGAATAATTTCCATAATTTTTTGTATGTATTCAGTAATTAAATGGAAGTAGCTGGTAGCATTCTTATAGGTAATTGACTAAAGTAATTTTTTTATAGAATTTTACTAACTATGTGAACATTGGACTTAAGTATTTTATACGTACATATTTTTAGTATAACATCATGGGTTATTTGACTAAATAAGTATATTTATTTATTTAATTATTTATTCTTTTTACACATCATCATTACAATATAACAGTGTTAACAAAATAATATAAAATTTTAAAAACTAGGACGATGTGCAGAGGCGAGATTATCACTATAAAGTGATTTCTTCCATCTAACCACGACACATTGACATAAACCTAGTAAAAATAAATTTACTTACAAAAAATATACAAAATATTAAAACACAACAAAAGAAAAAAAAACAAAATTTTAAATAATATATGACACACACCCAACATGTGGTAAGGATTATGGATCAGAGGAGGGGGGGGGGCTAGGGATTTATACATTTATAAATTGGTCAATGTAATTTTATTTGTATAAAGTTAATGATATGTTTATGTTATCCGATATGTCATTGGACATAAATAAATTAATTAGCAAAACAAGGTTCGATTGATATTTTATCATGAGCCAACTCAAAACCTTCTTAAACTATTTAATGTCCTAGAATTGTATAGGGACACTTTAATGTTGGCCAATAATTATAATAGCTATTACTATATCTGCTGAACTTTAGAGACTCTCAAGTATCTCCAGGCATCTCTATCACCAGATCATTTTCTTCTAGGTCTTCTTCTATTTATTTTTATCTTTATTAGATACCCATTTCCTAACTTTTCATAGAGGAATTTGATAGTACTAAATTTTAATAATTAGATTCAACCCAATATCAATTAGTTTATAGTACCTATACTTATTGTTAAATCATGTATTGATATGTAAAAACATAACTGAATTGATTTAAATTTAATATTTTGATAAGAAAATCATACAAAATTTTGGACAACGTTTATTCATAATAGAGTATGTTCTCGGTCAGTTAAAATTTAAACAATCATTGTCAAAATTTATTAATGATTATTATTGATGGGAAAATTGTGCTATGTGCAAAACAATGGAGATTATTAATATTATGCATAAAATTAATATAATGTTTTTATTAATAATATAACGTCAAATTTGTCGAATGATTTGTGTTCATTTTATGCAAACTATAATAAATATTGCAGGCGCATAATTTAATTTTGCTTTGTGGAAATATCGCGAACGTAAATGAAAAATATAAATTAACCAAACAATTTTACATCTACATCTATCTTCTAAATAAGCTGTTTATTTTGGAAATGAATTAGAGTTTGTGTGTTCACAATGTGAAAAGACATTTTAAACATATTTCATATAAAAAAACACTGTTTAATTTTCTGTTTCTTTTGGTTAAAAAATATTCTTTGAAACTTCAACACCAATCTTAGTTAACTAAAATAATATTTAAAGATAGGTACTTTAAAATACTAAGTAGAACTACAACCCGTCTTATGTAGAAAAGAAATACATTCCATCTTTAAGCCATAGGTTCTGTTCCTTCAAATTGTATATGTTTTTCATCATATCCATCGGTCCTGAGGATTGTGAACATCATGCCAAGTTCTATTGACCATCCGCCATGTGCAGGGTTTCACGCAGTGAACTCTGTGCGACCCACTTAATTTGGTCGCTCCATATAACTGATACTCGGGCTCCTTCTATAGTCTTGTACAGTCCCAGTTATCATTACTTTTTTAAGTTCTTAGGCTCCTTTCTCGCGATGCATTGCACAGTGTAAAGTTAATTATAAAAAATGTGAAATTTGCTCCTAATACACTTACAAATCAACCAATTCCAATTTATGTAATTTGAAACAAGTGTTTCTTTCTACTATTGCTTATTAATTTCCAGAGAGGAATTAATAATCAATAGTAGAAAGAAACACTTGTTTCAAATTATATTATTATGGAATTCTACTACGTGTGCACCGACACAATTAATAAATTCCAATTTACTTAATCAGCAAATTATTTTCGATAGATAACAGTATTTTTGAGTAAAATGGAGTATAAAACTAAACTAAACAAATTGCTAAATAAATGTTTCGAAAGAATCGATAGGTGCTTCACACAACATTGCGGACAAATGAAAAAGCTCGCTATAGAATACATTTGTGACATTCGCATACCCTTGTGCTAAAAATACCATTATTTAATATTGCAGACATCTACCTACACAATTATAATATTAAGGATTTGATTACATATATCTTTACGTGAATAACATTAATTCTAGAATATTAAAACGTCATTCGGTTTATTATTATGAGATATTCATAATAATAGTAATAATCCTTTGTATTCAACAGTGAAAAGCCTTAACGATTAATGGATTAAAGATCTGATTACTTCTGTTAAAAAAAATTATGATTATTTTTTTTACATTAAATCTTTTATTGAACAAAAAAAATCTAAGACGTACAAAGTATTTATAATAATTAAATATAAAAGTAAATAAATATTCTATATTTTCTAGTGTAACTTTGTGGAAATGTATTCACTGTGTCGGTGTTTAGGTAGTAGAATTCCATATCGAAAAAAAAAACAGGTGTTTTATTCTACTAAAGATTTTATTTTGTGAGAGAGACGTCTTTCGTCTTATGAGGACATTGTCAATCTTGATTGACGAAAGACGTCTCTCTCACAAAATAAAATCTTTAGTAGAATAAAACACCTGTTTTTTTTTTTTTTTTTTTGTGGAAATGCATTATAAAAGATTATTAATAAAATTTAAATACTGTTTTATTCCACTATTAGTATTAAAACAGTATAAACAGTCCTCATAGTGGAATTAAACACTGTTTTAATTTTTTAAAAGTAATTATTTTAACCATTCTGGTTAGGCTAAGGTAATTGTATTCAAAAAGTACCTACTTTTACGTTGACTTGTGTTGAAAAGTAACAGAAATCAGTGAAATGATTTCCGTTACTTTTCGTCATTTTTTTACCGTATATTAATATTAAATATACGTTAGGTCGTTAGATCCCGAGAAGAAAGGGCGACAAAAGGTATTCTGCAGGGTATACCCGAGGGCAGGAGACCTTTAGGCAGACCATGACAAAGATTGTTAGATAAAATCAACCGAGATCTAGAGGAGCTCAATGCTAAAGACGACTGGCAGTCCATTGCTCAGGATAGAAAGGCTTGGAGATCTACTGTTTCGGAGGCAAAGGTCCTACAAGGGCTGTTCGGCCATCGGAAGTAAGTAAGTAGTAAGTTATATTAAATATAGGTATTAAAAATACATTTATTTAAAATACGACCTATCATAAAAGATCGAAGGCGCGATTTTTTTCAATAAACTGAAGATTAACGATTAATCGAGTTAAATATTTTATTAACGGTACCCAGCTTAGATGTTAACGTAACAAATACTAGGTTCTACTAACATTGTATCGGGTTTCTTTCAGAAGAAGACCTGTGTTTAATTATTATTAATATTATTAACAAAGTCCTAATTCCAATATTATTTCGTACCTACCTATTACATTCTGTTATATACTAGGCACATAATATACTGTAATAACGTTAATATTAATAATATTATTATAGATATATAGGACATCCTAACTCCTACTGGCTGAGATCTTACTGAATACTAAGTATAATACTGAAATGGGACATTAGAGTATTGGCAAGAGTTACGGGAAAAGAGCAATAGCATTTTGAATAATTTATTTAAAGGGATTTAACTGAATGAAGGGGAGGAGTGAGAAAGCGCAAACTTCCAAGAAATACACGAATCAATTTGGAAAAAAATCAACGGGAAAGAGCAATAGCATTTTCAGTAATTTATTTTAAGTAATTTATCTGAAAACAAAAGAGGTGTGAGAAAGCGTGGACGTCCAAGAAATACACAAATCAAATTGTCAAAGTTTGGTGTGTGTTATGTAAAAGAAATGGTGTGTATGTATGAATAACAGGATCAATGTGGAAGAAGCGAAAAAATATATCTATTTATGATTTATCTGGTTTTCCGTTCTCCCTGCTTACCGTATCCGTAAGCCGGAGTTATCTCAAAAGCGATTTCTTCCAGCTGATCTAAGTATTGTACTATTCTCTATTTTGCTATAAGATCATCATGGCTTTCTTCCACTTTTTCTGTCCTCAAGTGGCCTTAAAAATTCTCAGTAAAGTTCATGCGATCTACAAATATACGAGAACAATAACAAAATAATTATGCTACCAACTCCAGCTGTAAAGTAATTTTAATTAAAGTATAAGGATTGTGAAAATATCAGTGATTGTGATTTGAGGACAAGATTATTTTGAATAAAAGTAATATAACCCTGACTAGACCCGTCCCAATCTTACCAGGGCGGACCGGTAGCTTAATCCAAGACTAATTACCTTATACTCGATACGTGTAGCTTTGACGACAGTTTACCTTCCCTATGTAAATAATCAGGGCTAGTTTCAGTATCTAAATTGTAGCTCTTGTTTGAGTGTATTTATTAAATTAAATTGTATATCGCGTACGTTCAAGGAAAATTGTCTAAAAGCTTGTAGAAAATTTGAGGCGTGATGTTCAATCAGTTTTTTTTATCAAATTAGGTACCTAAATCAAATATGAAAACTTATACTAGGTTTGATTGTGAAAACAAAAAAAAACTGAAAATCAGAAATTTCATGGATAGAAATCGCTCTCTTTTAAATCGAAGAGATTTATTACCTTCTTTGATAAAAATGCATGAAGTAAATATCTGTTATGTTTTCTACTTTATAAATTTCGGAAAGCTTTAAAAGGAGAGCAAAAGTTAAAACGTTAATATTAAAGTTACATATAATTTCAAAAGCTTTTTTGTATTCAATTAAAAGTCATGTGATAATTTACTGTTGAAATCTGTTAACAAAGTGTGAGTAATCACACAAAATAAAATAAATTAGTTTTATCAAACTTTGTGGACATTCCAAACAAAGTTCATTAAGCTTTCATCCTTAAACCACCCCCTGAAGGGAGTATAGAAGGATACAAAAGGATTTACTTCACCTGTCCCTCACAGTATTGGTTTAATTAAACTGCATAACAAAGCTTCAAACCTGAATCTTACCTGGCTGTTATTTCAACCTTCCGTCCTACCTTCCATCTCCTCAATCTCTCCCACCTGTACTCTCAAGGAGAAGACATTTTTAGACCTGTCTAACTAGTCACGTATAGTATGAGAATAAGCCGACGGTTCTTGGTGGAAACCCAATTAAATAAGAAATAACTATGTAATAACTATGAATGGAATGGAGAAAAAAATCCAAATACGTTGCAGACCAATCCAATAGATTGTAACTCAATTAATAACTATGAAACAAAATATTCAGTTATTCTACTTGTCACAAGTGAATTAAATAAATATTTTGTTTACTTTAAATTTCTAACACAAAACATTACTCACAAATCATTTTGTTTTACATTTGTTACACCGAAAATTCAAAAGTTTCAAAAGCATAATAATGTAAGTAGGCAACGTTGTTCCAAAATTTCATTTTTAAAGTTTGAAAAAACATTTTTTGTTTAATAAAACTATTTACAATTCGGAAATAGTTTTGAATTAAATTCAAAGCCAAAGCAAAGCAAAAACGTGTCACTTATCCAGACTTAACAGTTGCTATTATAGAGTTATTCCATGTTTTTGAGTACGGATGCCTTTACGTTTCATCCTTACGCACTACTTCATCTCAAATCCTCACCTTACTTTTCCTTATCTATCAGGAAGACTACGTGTTAGATAGGATGAATAGAAAATTTTATCAAACTAATTGAGTTTTTCTTAGTAAAAGGCAATACCTCAGATCCAAATTGGAACAAAATAATTGTCTCACATGGTTTTAAGATAGTTCTGATTAGTGCAGTGTACTCTAGGTATATAATTTAATATGAGAAAACAGTGGTTCTTGCTGGGTTATGTTCAAAGAATGTTGTTAGTAAAAATAACATATATTTTTGAAGGATTAATAATTATGTAACAGTTTCCAGACATTTTGAATGTTTTTTAAAAAAATATAATGTTATATAAAATCAAGTTACACTGAGTTATTTGATTTTATATAAATCGCGATCGATTTCAGCAAACCGTAGCCATTAATGACGATACCATTGTTTTGCTTGTCAATGAGAACAGTTTGCTGAAATCGATCGCATTTTATATAAAATCAAGTAACAAAAGTTCATCAATGGTTGCCTATAAAAATAATATTATTGTCCCGAACAACCTCGTTTATTATTAGGAAGGAAATGGATAAATTAATATGACTATTGATAAATAATGAAGTGTATAAAATAAAATTAATTACCATGTTTCGAGCTTATCAAATATTCATTTTCTTTCAACAGATCACACTAATACGTAATTCAAGTGACAACTATATCTGACGTTGATAGCAATATTTTGAAAAGGTGTGAATCAGATGTTCGAAAAAATTAAGGCATTATACATCTTAAATTCAGCGATGAGGTTTGCCACTCATCCTGAATGTCTTGATTTTATATTGGCACGAAGGGGACAGTTTGCATGTTTCTTACAAGCAGCTGATCTGCTGGCTACCCCACTTGTGGGATATGCCGTGATGGTATAGTAGTAGTAGTAGTAGATCTCATTATTCAAAAATATTATGAATATATGATTACTTTTTCAAACACCTGACTTTTTTAAATGTGCCTATTCACTGAACGGCTATAAAAGCCTTTGACATGAAAAAAATAAATACAATACAATAACAATCGAAAGTTCTGTTACAGGACACTCGAAAACTTATGGAAACGACTGAGAGATCAATTCTTTGACGATAGTTCCACAAAGCATTACAATAAAGTGAAATTAATATTTTTTAATTTACTAAATAATGAATTTGGGATTTCTAATACATCCAAATACACCCGAACCTTCACAGTAAGCAATATGCTTATGTCAAGAAGGTGGAGTAGTTCAGCAGCAGGTGGTGTCAAATCTGGGCCTCTCGATTGAAGGCTTCCAACCAAATAATATATTATATACGTAATATTAAGCGACAAAAGACATTTTCCAACCATCGTTTCACATGCTCACCATTTTAGTCAATATAGTCAATAGTTGATATTAGTTTTGTTTTGTTACATTAAAAATCCACTTTAAAAAGTACTTACACTTTATAGTTAAAATACTCGTAATTTGTTGGGTTTTAAGGCTAAATCTAATATTTAAATTCGTTTTACAATTTTCAGGATTCTCTACATAATTACCTATATAAGGTATAGTACATTATATAGTTTTTAATATGTAGCAGTGGCGAAACTTAATTTTTCACATAAGAAGTTTTGTTTTTTAACAATGAATTTATAGTTAAAGAATGTGATTTCAAATAGGTTCTAAATTTGGATAAGTTGGACGAGAATGCAGTAAACCCACACTCTGTATACTGATTGTATTCATTTCGAATAAAAAAATCTGTATCAATATACAGTAAAAAATGAATAATTAAAATAAATTACTTTTATATTATTATTTAATAAATGACTTTGCAAAACACCTTTTTTTAAGTGGATGTCAATTTTATATTCTTTTATCTTTTCTTTGTTTATCAAAATGAAAATCGCTATTTAGGATAAAATTATATTACAACAAATTAGCATGTTTAGTGTCAGCTATAAATTTTTCCCAACCAAGTCAATCATTATACTTTTGCATTTTGCATTATGCATCCTCCTTCTATTTACTCATTTTTTGTTTTGTCTTGAGTTGACTATACTAAATCATAATCAGCTATCTACGATACAACATTAGATCTTATTCCTTTTACCTGCACGCTTACAATACGTTACTTTTTTTAATATATTTTTTTTTTATTATTTGGGCTTGCGTAGTGGTACACCACTACTATGCGTCCATGTCACGGATAGATAACGCCCAAAAGTTATTTCCTTCACCATAAAATGTCAGATATAAAGTTTATGGTCCAACCTTGCGCCGCATGTAAATGAAGAAACGGTTTTTTTATGACTTTTTATGCGCAAAAAGGTAAACCCATCCTCGTTACACTTCATTCTCAACCCATCATTCTTATTCATTCTGACGCAATAATGATGAATATATTATTATAAAAAGGGATCCAGATACACATTACTGTGACTTTAGTATTTTTTGGTGTGACTTTTTTATTGAAGGCCAGGTGATATGGTTTTTCCACACATCTATGTAGTTGGAAGTTTTCAAACCCCTGTAATTTAAGGCAAGTATTACTAAAACATTAACATTTTCAAAAAGCCACCCATCCTGAAAGAAAAAATATTTTCCTCGCATTTAAAGCACAATCGTAATTTAAATGTTTTTTATACTGTCTTAAATTTATTAAAGAAAATATAAGGAAAAAACATCAAAAATTTAAGAAATTCCTATAAACAGACTAAGAAATGTAAAAAAGTTTGGAAAAAATTCTACCAGGAGCACATAAGAAGAAAACGGTCTGAACGAGGCCTACTCATATAAAGACACCACAAAGTACCAACCAACATACATACTGACATTACATAGGTTTATTTGTTAGTAGTGGGATGTCTTTTGAAAACCTTTGCCATTCACTATTTCCATTATCTATAATCAACCACTATTTCTAATTCCCGCATTGCCTTATGTTATCCTGATATCACATCTTTCTATTAGGGAGATTGCACAAGGGTGAAAATGTTTCTTCACGCCTTTATCCTCATTTCTTAAGATTTAAGACTTAAAACTTCTTTAGAAATATTACTTGTCTCAAATTTATTTTGTCTAAAGTTCTCGAATACCCTATTAAACGATTGCTTTCGTTATACTTACATGTATTTCAGATATTTATCATAATTTTAATTTGAAGATAATTAAGTGTTGCTAACCATCTCAGTTATGTTATTTTTATGCTTTAAAAATAACAACGTATTTGTTCATAATATTCATCGAGTCCACTGGCAACACCACTTGAAAATACGCCAAATAAATATAGTATTGTTAATGTAGTTTCAATACTTTTAAGTTTTCAATACCTATGTAGGTCATTTTAATTTATAATTAACTCCTGAAAATTTAACAAAAAAAGGACATCAATACTTCATATAGATAAAATGGAAATCCTTGAATTCACAAATCCCAGTTCAAAAACATATCCCTTGGTTAAAGAATCAAAGCTTTTTATTATAAAATATCATTAAAATTTTCAGAAATGCGAAGAACATGAAAACGTCCATTTCTAGTTTCAGCCATACAAAGAAAAGATGACTTATATATTTTACTTTTGTACACCGTAGGTACCTCCTCATTTTGCTTTCGAGAAATAAAAGTACCTATGTATGTTGCAATATTGTACTTCTGTATTTGACTTTGTGGGACTACTGAATGTATATCTTTACGCCGGGGTGACTTTGAATGAGAGGAGAGGTGTTAAAAATAGCGCTATTTCGAATTAGAAAATAAGTTGCGTCGGTCTTAATAACCTTTTGAGTGTAATCATAAACCCTACAATAAAAGCCTTGTAAAATCGTAGCTTCACTTCTAAACTATGATATATTGTTTAATATTTATTTGAGTTATTATATCCCTGTTGTAATATCAGAAAACTTTTGTTCGTTTATATTTTTTAATTGTCTAAACGTAGGTTCTTGTTTTTATCAATTTTCTATTTTTTTTCCTTTTTTATTTAAATGTGACAACCTTATGGGCTTTTAAAATAATACAAATTGTTTTAATGTGTACATTTATGAATGGGGCAATATATTGATGCTTTCTTTGACTATATTGTTTGTTATTGTGTATATATGTTGTTTTAAGTGTACTGTTGATGCTTCATAAATAAATAAATAAATATATAAAAAAATAAAAGAAAAAAAATCATGCGACGTGAACAATAAATGTTCGCATTTTTATGATTACTTTAATAATGTTTCTCATAAGGTTTCATTAAAAGTTAAAACTGATGCGTAAGATATGCTGGACTTAATGAATTTAGGTGTATAATATTAATATTTTATTTATAATCGTACTTCGAAATTGGTTGGTGAAATCATTGATAATTTAATTACAGAAATAGCAAATCCTTTACAGGACTTGATAGTAACAAAAGATTTAATTTATGAACAAAGTCTTAGACTTTATAACCTACAAAAGTAAATATTAATACTACAGCTGAATATATTAAAGAATACAAGAAAGATTTGAAGAAATGGATATAAAAGGTAGGAACCTATATAAATCTTAAAAAAAAAACAGTGAGTCAAAAAAAAAACCTAAATTATCAATAAATTTTTAAGGTCTTACAATTTCTTCATATATAGATTTTGCGAAATAGTCAAATGCATAAAAAATCTACATTTCGAAATAACAAAATTACAGTTATATCATTTCACCACCTTCCTTACAATTAGAATATGACACGTTCACGTGCAGAGTGTACTTGTATTATTTCACTTCTAATGCCTCACTAGATACATACACGGAATGACTCCGACATATTTCCATATTAGCAGCAACACAGAACTCACTAAACTTACAACATACATAAGTTGTATGACTACTCTCAGCTGTCAAATAGTGTACTATACTCATCATTACAGCTATCTCTTGGTTATAAATGCAAGGAGGATATTATAGATATCTTTCTAGGATACTTTTTCATATTATGCACATCCATTCTGTGTGCGAAAGAAAATAGGGATGAATCTCCGCTACTCCACTGGAGAGTCAAAACAAAATCAGTACTTGGCGGTACAGTAGGTACAAAATGAGCTTTGATTTACATCGAAATAAGGTGTCTTCCGTGCATTTTGTCTATGTGTTATTATTCATAGTCATATTGTTTATTGTTGTTTATTGTTTCTTATTGTTCCTAGGCCCCTATTATGGAGACTCTTGGACTCGTCATGTATACATTTTATAGAATTAATCATAATTTCAAATACAGTCAATCAACTTACTACTTACTTCCGATGGCCGAACAGCCCTTGTAGGACCTTTGCCTCCGAAACAATAGATCTCCAAGCCTTTCTATCCTGAGCAATGGACTGCCAGTCGTCTTTAGCATTGAGCTCCTCCAGATCTCGGTTGATGTTATCTAACAATCTTTGTCTTGGTCTGCCTAAAGGTCTCCTGCCCTCGGGTATACCCTGCAGAATACCTTTAGTCGCCCTTTCTTCTCCGGATCTAACGACGTGGCCAATCCATGCCAATCTTCGGAATCTGATCTCACTTGTGATGAAAGGTTGTTTAGTTGTGGAGCGAATTTCTTCATTACTTTTAAGCCTCCAAGTTCCGTCTGCAATACCTGCAGTGCTACTCTTGACACTCGATTCGATCCTAATCCAATGCCAACACGATTCCAATCTCAATCTCAATTTCAACTTCAAAACCGTACTCTTGAACCCAATCCCGCGCGATCGAAATCGTATTGAGATTGGCGTTCCAAAGCGCGGGATCGTGTTCGTATCGAGTTTGTTATTGCAATTTCAAAAATATTTTTGCTGCAAATAAGGAATAAATAATTGTTTATATGTCGCGTTTGTATGTAGACTACAAGAAACTGTAAGGAAGTAAACTTGAGATCCGAGAGTGGTATATATATTTATTTTTGAAACATAAAAAAGTCAAATACATTTACTAATAATTGTCCTACTTAACAAATATAATAATTTGACGTAGCGATAATATTTTAGGATTATTTTTTTTCTGTAAATGGAACACTCATTTCAAATATCAATTCTGACGTTTATGCATTTCAGTGTTGCGTTGTTTGTTTGAATATATTTGGTTATAATTATCAAAAACGTAAGTATTATTTTAGTTGCTGATTAAATTTAATATAAAAATGAATCTATATGTATATTTTTTTAATTTGTTAACTTATAAACAAAGTTATATGTGAACTCCACGAGGGTGATTTGTAAATAAAGGTAGAACTAGTGTTGAAATTAAAAAACAAGTCAACTGCATGTTACACTAATATTTTAACTAATCTTAATTGTAGCAATTAATCTCCTAGCGTCCTTTTTTAAATTCAAAATGTTGTTTTTGATAAAAAAAACTAGTGTTATATTTATTTTTTCTTTCCATCAGCGCCTGGACGGAGTCCACGCATTCAAAGCAGGCAGAGCCCACATCTACAAGCCGGTAGGAGCCCACTTGTAGGTACAAGCTGTTAGAAGTCTCCGCAACCAAACAAGACATTCTCATCTCGCCAGAACACAGGGGTTGGAACAACGAGAGCAACTCGTATTAATCGAAGAAAAACGGGTGAAAGCAGAGTGCTTAGCGGTGATTGCGTTTAAAATAGCTGCTGAAAAATTGGGGCAGTGTGCCGAATCTTTAAATGAAAGGAGTGCTGCCATTCGTACAGAGTCTGTTCAAGTATCATCAGCCTTGAGGAAGATTGCAAAGACAATATGCAGTAGAAAATAGTTTTAGAATAGAAAAATACTTGTTTATTAAGCATGATGTCTTAATGGTTTTTATTTTGTACATAGTATTTTTTTTAAATAATTTCATTATCAAGTATAATAGTCAATAAAATTATTATGTATTACACAATTACAATTTTGTTATTTTTACAAACCTTGAGAGTTTACATATTCTATAATATATACATAGATAGTATATATACATATAATATATAGATACTAAGTTTTGTAAACTAATGTCTTAGGAGGATTTTGGGTGTAAAATGGTATGAACATGTCACAAATGATGAATACATGAAACGTGTATTTTCAATTCGTCTATGATGTGAATTCCACAGCTAATGCATGTCTGGCTTGTATACCTATATAAGTCATGAGCTGCATAAACAACTTACAAAGAATTCTAAATAATTTACTCTTGAAACATATTTTTTGATATTCTGAAACACAACTCCTGAAACATTTCTTTTGATATTCTATGATTTACTACAAATTCCCCACCACTCATGCTAGACACATTTTGCGAATATCTTGCTATTCTACGCAAATTCTTTCGCTGACGAATATTAACTTGATGCCGGTTTTCCAAATTTATAAAAAAATAATGCCAAACGAGCCATTTTTTAAAGTAATTTAATAAATTACTTCTTCTCGATTCCAAAAAAGTTACTATCTTGCGATCGTGTATGTAATGACAGTTAGTCGATTTCAACACAATCCCACGAAATCGAGTTACTGTCAAAACGACGTCAAGAGTACCAATTTTCAAATTTTACACGATTTCACATCTTCTTCAAATCAACACTCGATTCCAATACGATCCGGCGCTAGCGTCGAATTTCAAGAGTACCATTTTGAAATTTTACGATTTTGTGATTGGGATCGAGTATCCAGAGTAACACTGCTGGTCGTGGACCCAATATTTTTCTTAGAATCCTATTTTTGAAAGACAGAAGTCTTTGTTGGCCTTTTAGGGTCATACACCAAGATTCCGAACCATAGATGACCACTGGTTTAATGAGACTATTGTAGGTATATGTGAAGTTTCACTCTTCTGGACAGTCAATCAAAGAAACAATTAAAGTTGATATGGGGGGGGGGTGGTAGAGAGAGATGGTGAAAGAATGGTTTTGGTTGAGGATCTAATATATAAAATATTATGCCAAAAATGCCAGCGGCTGAGACTCTACTGGGCTACTTACAGCACTCCAGGAGTTAAAACAATAAAAAAATGGTCTCAATTAAATATATAGTGAGGCTATATAAATAAGAGACGACAAGTTATAGGTATACAGATAGGCGAATGTGTAAAAAGCAAAATGTAAATTTTAAACAAACATTTAATGAAAATAAAAAATGCTTACCACTATTACAGACACATTTTTAAACAGCAACACAATACTACGACTTACTCACTACCCCGTATTGTCTGTGCACTTATTTATCCCACGAACAAAATTACACACTTGATGTTTATTTCAATAAAAACGAAAACGTAGCACTTTTAAAATAATTAAATTTCACTTTGCGATGATTGTAATGGATCCCACGATGAGGGCGCCTCTGGCATGGAAATGCCTAGAGGCAAACAAGTTGAAGAAGGCGCCCCTTGGCGCAGTGCTGGGAGGGCGGAGCCCTACGTCCGAGGCTCCTGGAGGCAATTACCAGCCTACACAGGTGCGAAGTTGGCACGTCATGGCTTCAGGAGGAGAAAATCTCAACTCAACTGAAGCCCAATGACTAGAGACACTTGTCTCTCTGAAGGTCAGCTGATGAGTGATGGCAGGAGCGATCCTTATACCAAGGACGCCTGTTTACGACTCCCTGCTCGCTACTACTCACTGATGATAACTGTTCACCACTGATGGCTGATGGAGACTCACTGACTCTCAAGGACATTTCTCCGCTGTTCCTTGAGTGGTGTAGAGAGGGGTTGGTCCTACCCCTTCGATGACGCGATACATCCACGTGCAGCGGCGTGATTGGTTGATTGCAGTAGCAATACACGCCTACTTCAGGTATCATTGTCTTACGGGGACACCTGCACCCTTGTTGATTATTCCAAGAATTATGCGATGATAAAATAAATATTTACAAATAAATTCGGTATTATAATAGCATCCAATGCACTGATCTAATTATTAAGTAATTCACAAAGTGTCTCTTTCACTGATATCATATTTAAAACAATATTTTTTTTTGTGTCCATTATCACTGTTCATTATTATAGCGTCTTTTCCGCACAATACAAAATAACACATATCTTATTCTATTACACAGCAACACATTACAACCCTTTAGGTAGATAATTAAATATTTAAAATACATATGTTACAATAAAATTAAAATTCATACCTAAAGAGTCGTTTACATAATTCAAAATATATCATCGGTATTGACACTCAATATCTCGAAGCGTAGGTACATATAAAAAAATCCAACCAAGCCGATACTAAATAATAATAATACATAATACAAACGCATTCTAGAATATTCATTTTAAAAACAATTAGCCGAAGTATGTACACAATGAATGCGCCTTAATCCTTTGAGTTATTATTATTTTATTACCCCTGTTGCTATGTAGGTACAAATTTAAATAAACAATAATATTTTGTATATAGGTACGAAGATTAGTAAACAATACATTATTAATGTAGGTACCTTCTAAGTGCAGCTATATTTTTAATGTTTGGATTTTCAGATTTCTCATGAACTGCATTGTTCAATATTGAATTCCCGTACAACTTTCTAAAAACCAATTATTATTTTAATGGTAACTTTTCGGCACAATAGCCAACTACTCTGGGCATATCAAATCGCCACCCATTCCTTGTCGAAAAGTTATCCATTCTTTATAAAACATATCCCATAGTAAAATTTCAAATACAATACAATTTAGCTAGACTAGCAATAAAATTCAAAACAATTAGCAAGTAGATAGGTGCACACACATTTCAATAAAATAATTAACATATAAACGCGTTTCTTCTTTTACATTTTTCTTTAAAACCAGCTCAATTCAAATTACAAATATACATCGTCAAACATATCCCTCGTATGTGACCAAAACAAACATGGTAGATGTGACTCTTCATCTGAAACGAACATTACATTCTTCATACTTTTCATCAAGCATGCTTTGTGACAGCAGACTGGGGACTGGTTCTCTCAGTTGCACATTCATCACTCTTCACAAACATCGGACCTCTGTGTCCCTCACAACATTATACAAATGGACCTCACTGTCCACACGACGCAAAATACTTGGGAAATCAGCTGGACGGAACACTCATCGCCTCTGTGCTTATCCCATACTAAACAAAACATCTTCTTCATACACGCAGAATTACCATCTTCTTCATACACGCAGACTTTCTCTTCAAAACACGCAGAATAACTCTTCATCTTACAAATAACTCCCCGTGCCAACTGAGAATCCCTCACATATCTCTATCACACAAAGCATCTCACTCCTCTGTCACGATTCTCATATTCAGAATAAACAATATTATATTTTCTTACTTCACACATCTAACATCTACATATATTCTCTTCACATCTTACATTCGCTGGTTACTTCAAACAAATTCTATTTTCCATATTCCAAATTTTTTAAAACATTTTACAACGATTACAAAAAATAATGCACACGTAGGCATAAACAAAAGTTGCACCTACCTACCTACGTAATTAAAAACATTTTAAACGTGAAAACTATACCTATACATCATTCTAAATTAATCTGGGCGCCAGAGATATTTTTACGGAAAATATTCAAACCATTTAAAATATTTAAACAAAACACATTAGTCCCCTTGCAAGCCTAAGTCAATCCTTATCCAATATAACACACATATGTGACTATCTGGCTTGATTGAATTTTCTCCTCGACTTCAGGCATCGAGAATCCATATCGATGAACAAATTATAATAATAATCATCGATAGCATAACATTCATAGTTGATTCGATTGATGGATGCATATTTTATCTTTTCGAACAATATCCACGCTGTTCTACGGCGACGCGATATTTTCCTATTCACGAATCTAAACAAAAGCATAGCTGTACATACTAGCAAACGTATGCAGCTCTCAACGATGCAACCGGCGATAATCAGCATTGCCAAAACTGATTTTAAAACCCACGCGAAAGACTTTACCCATTCGTGAATAGAGGGGGGTGTATGTGCCTCCCGTTCGGTGTCTTCTTCGAAGTCCTCCTCAACCTGTTCCTCCGAGAGGGAAACCTCATCCTCTGCGGGTACCTCAACCTTCCTAGCGTCCTGGCTAGGTACATCACACCGAATTTCATCGCGAACAGATGCTATGTCTGGAAGATTATCTAACAACTCATGATCACCCTCCGTGATCAGATCACATTCGGATTGTCCCTCCGTAGTGTATTCTGGAAAGTCCAGGCGCCATACTAACTCTTGCAAATGTTCCAGATTAACTAACTCCCGACCATTAATCCTCGTCCTATACCAGGATGTCATTTGCTTCCATACGCTCATTGCTGGTCCTTCATCTTTAAATAATACATGGCCATACCCTTTTAACCGATTGTTTATCCTGACCTTCCAGTCAACAAAATCACTCCCCAGTTCATCCCGACCTTGACACACTGTCAACAGGTCATTATAGATCGCATTTATCTGTCCTTCCACACCAAACCTTCGCAAAATTAATTCTTTGAAAACACCCCATCGACAATACCGAAACCCCAGAGACTTCCAGTACCGCTTTGCGTCGCCGCGCAAGCAATACACAGCCTCCCTTGGCAATTCATCTTCCCACTCAAGCTTCCAGCATTCCTCGCATTCTTTGAGGAAACGTTCGGGGCCTTCGTCAGTCCAGCCTCCGAACGAAAGCGAAAATTCGCGCACATAGCATCTGATAACCGACACCTTATCCATCGATCGAATCATACCGTAATACACAATAAACACATGTCAATTAAACAAAGCCAAAAGTCAAAACAATACACATTCGCCATACAGATAACTTGTCAGTTCATTTTAAAAAAAATATACACCCTCCTCCGATATCACAAAAAAAATTAATTACAAAATCTCAGGGATAGATTCGTTGTAGCGATTATACACAGATGTGTATTTTTTCGCTACGAGCCACACGTTCAGGGGGCCAATATGATATGGGGGGGTGAGAGAGATGGTGAAAGAATGGTTTTGGTTGAGGATCTAATATATAAAATATTATGCCAAAAATGCCAGCGGCTGAGACTCTACTGGGCTACTTACAGCACTCCAGGAGTTAAAACAATAAAAAAATGGTCTCAATTAAATATATAGTGAGGCTATATAAATAAGAGACGACAAGTTATAGGTATACAGATAGGCGAATGTGTAAAAAGCAAAATGTAAATTTTAAACAAACATTTAATGAAAATAAAAAATGCTTACCACTATTACAGACACATTTTTAAACAGCAACACAATACTACGACTTACTCACTACCCCGTATTGTCTGTGCACTTATTTATCCCACGAACAAAATTACACACTTGATGTTTATTTCAATAAAAACGAAAACGTAGCAAATTGTAATGGATCCCACGATGAGGGCGCCTCTGGCATGGAAATGCCTAGAGGCAAACAAGTTGAAGAAGGCGCCCCTTGGCGCAGTGCTGGGAGGGCGGAGCCCTACGTCCGAGGCTCCTGGAGGCAATTACCAGCCTACACAGGTGCGAAGTTGGCACGTCATGGCTTCAGGAGGAGAAAATCTCAACTCAACTGAAGCCCAATGACTAGAGACACTTGTCTCTCTGAAGGTCAGCTGATGAGTGATGGCAGGAGCGATCCTTATACCAAGGACGCCTGTTTACGACTCCCTGCTCGCTACTACTCACTGATGATAACTGTTCACCACTGATGGCTGATGGAGACTCACTGACTCTCAAGGACATTTCTCCGCTGTTCCTTGAGTGGTGTAGAGAGGGGTTGGTCCTACCCCTTCGATGACGCGATACATCCACGTGCAGCGGCGTGATTGGTTGATTGCAGTAGCAATACACGCCTACTTCAGGTATCATTGTCTTACGGGGACACCTGCACCCTTGTTGATTATTCCAAGAATTATGCGATGATAAAATAAATATTTACAAATAAATTCGGTATTATAATAGCATCCAATGCACTGATCTAATTATTAAGTAATTCACAAAGTGTCTCTTTCACTGATATCATATTTAAAACAATATTTTTTTTTGTGTCCATTATCACTGTTCATTATTATAGCGTCTTTTCCGCACAATACAAAATAACACATATCTTATTCTATTACACAGCAACACATTACAACCCTTTAGGTAGATAATTAAATATTTAAAATACATATGTTACAATAAAATTAAAATTCATACCTAAAGAGTCGTTTACATAATTCAAAATATATCATCGGTATTGACACTCAATATCTCGAAGCGTAGGTACATATAAAAAAATCCAACCAAGCCGATACTAAATAATAATAATACATAATACAAACGCATTCTAGAATATTCATTTTAAAAACAATTAGCCGAAGTATGTACACAATGAATGCGCCTTAATCCTTTGAGTTATTATTATTTTATTACCCCTGTTGCTATGTAGGTACAAATTTAAATAAACAATAATATTTTGTATATAGGTACGAAGATTAGTAAACAATACATTATTAATGTAGGTACCTTCTAAGTGCAGCTATATTTTTAATGTTTGGATTTTCAGATTTCTCATGAACTGCATTGTTCAATATTGAATTCCCGTACAACTTTCTAAAAACCAATTATTATTTTAATGGTAACTTTTCGGCACAATAGCCAACTACTCTGGGCATATCAAAGTTAAATAAAATATCAAATTAAATAATTTATATGTAGTCACGGATGTAAAGAGTCCGGACCCACAACGTCATTTTTTTTTTTATTGAATAGTTTATGGTCTTCATCTGTCAAAACAAAATTAGCATGGCGGTACAGTACGGTACAAAATGAGCTTTGTTTTACATTGAGATAAGGTATCTTACGTGCATTTTGTCTATGTGTTATTATTTGGGGACAAGTCAACTTATTTGCATTTGCCTTTTTCACACATCATTAACAAATACAGTTTAATTTATCAGCCGACGGCTCTTGGTGGAAGTTAATAAGAAATTAAAATTAATTTGCACATTGATCAAACCCTCCTTGTTCGTATGCAACTTCTAGAACTTAACAAATGTAACCACAACCTACTACTAAACTTAATATACGATCACGGTATATCTCACTGCTGAAGCAGCCAGCGAACTAACAGCAAATAAGTTGAAGATTGTCCTTTCTGTACCAATAAAAAAATCAGAATAGAGAACATCCTTTAGCGTAGAATTGTAGAATTGTCAATTGTCTTACACGTGAGGTTTCACGAATACATGACTTAAAATAGAAAAATAAAAACCACTTAAAAAATACAAATTCGAATGTCAGTACATTTTTATTCAAAGTAAAACATTTCGGAGCCACGCTCGGTTTCGGGAACAGTTTGATAGTCAATTATTCTCTCAACTTTATTCCGGAAAGTGAAGCGGTATATTATTATATTCAAAATTATATACATACACACCTACTTAAATTATATAAAGTTATATACATTAAATTATACACAAAAGAGAACGGAAGTCCCTTCTATCCCGGAATTCCCGAATATTATGATACTACAAACCTACTTATTACTGAGCTCGAAATTGTTATTAGAGCATAAAATAAGACAATGTACCTTCTAATTTCACTCTTTATCTACCCCAAGAGAGATGTGTTATGATAGAGAGAGAAATATCTTAATATAACTAAAAAGGCTACATATTATATAACCCTAACAATGCAAGCCTATTGATGTTATCCAGTGCAAAATTAGCTAGTTAGTTAATGTAAAAAAATAATTACCTGGAGTTTTACGGGTTCTTTTCAGGTTGGTATATTGAATATATTACTACTTCCATACCACAAGCGGGGTAGCCAGCGGATCAGCTACAAGTTGTAAACATGCAAACCGTCTTCTCCCCCCCAACAAAAAATCAATACATTCAGGATGGATATCAAATTTCATCGCTGAATTTATGATGTAAATTTTCTGAATTTTTCGAGCACCTGCCTTTTCTTGAAAATCTAGCTACTATATATACTTTTTTATGTAAATTAATTTGTTTATTTTGCTTTGACAAAAAAAGTGAAGGCATTTTAGGATGGGTGGCACACTTCGTTGTTGCTGAACTGAAAATATTAAATGTCTTAAGCGTGAGGAATTACAAACACCTGCATTTTATGGGACACTCATAAACTTGACGAAAAGAATGTGATTCTTTACCGAAGACTCCACGCGAGAATATTTTTATAGCTTTATTGATAAATCGTCTTTGTATTTTGTATGGTTTTGCTTACACTGTTTTATTTTGATAACTGTGTGGAAAAAAATAAATAAACAAATAAAATAATATACTTACAAACAAACATTGCATTTATAAATCAAAATTTTATACATTTAATATATTGTGAGTAAGGGCCTTCTCACACTTTACGATTATGTCGCTTCTATCATAATTAGTCGCATCAAAATCTCAAGATTAAAACCTGCAGCGTACATAATAGAGATGAGTTACTACTTTGAGATACACAATATACATAATGTGTGGCTATAAAGTGGCGCCTATTATACACAACAAACAATGTAACTGTTTGCAGATTAGCTTAGGCGTAAAATTACTCAAGTAAGCTAGTTTTTGTACTACGATAATTGAAAAAAAAAAACTTAATATATTAAATACATGGCGGAGCATCGCCGAAGGTGGAGACAGATGGTCTACAGAACGAGATTCACAGGTCACGATCCTCAGAATTGAGGGACCGCCGGAGATGATGACGATATTAAAATATAAGATATAAAAAAATAGTCATAAATATTGTGCTCTTCTATAAGTAGGTAGTACACGGAAAATTAATTATACCAAAGACATTTTATTTGACTAATGGTTTGTTTATTCTATGGGCACCCAGTAAAGAATTGGTTTTCCACTCTTTGCCGCAAGTTTTCGAATGTCCTGTAAAAGGTAGGCGTACGAAAAAATTAAGGCATTTGACATCTAAAATTCAGCGATGAGGTTTGCCACCAAATCTGAATGTCTCATTTTTTTGTTGTCATGGAAGAGTTAGCTTGCACTTTAATTGCATGCAGCTGGTCTGATGGCTTCTCCGCTTGTGGAATATGATGTAATAGAATAGAAGTAGCAGTTTGTTTTCGATATAGCAATGTTTTATTAAAAAAAAATCTCAATGTTTTTGTTCAGAAATTTAAAAAAAAAAATATTAAATTACACTATTGTTATAAACCATCGAACTACGATTTAATTAAAAATTTCATTATTGCAACCAAATTTGTTCTATTTCATTTGTACATTACTGATTTATATACTAAGATGACATAAGTAAATTATTAATAGATAACCGTAAAAGTAAAATTTTAACACCTCCGAAGATAACCGACCGCATTATGTAATGTGAATTACTTCGGATATTATGTGTACATGAAATAGGGGGACCACACGATTACAAGTACCACACTAAAAGAAGAAAGTCCACATATACTTACCTAAATATTATTTTAGTTCGTTCACTATTATATAAATGTGTTCCTACATGTGTATGGAAACTATTATTAGGCAGGTAAGGAGAAAAGTAATGGGTACGTACTTCAATAAATTGTCATTTTAATTGTTTTATCATTAACCTATTAGCAGATTTCTGAATAATAAATAAGACATTAACTCTTAATGATATGTAATAAATATGTTATAATTCATGTGATACTGTTTTACTAAATTTATATAACGATGAAATATACTTATCTGTCTCTATATTGTAATATTGTTGTATTATATTTAATTTATTTCATAGTCAATTTCATAACTTATTGAATTTATAATTGACTTGAAGATTATAAAAAAAAACCTAAAATTTTCTAAATCATAACAAAAAGAATGGACTTACAATACTGATAAGATAAATAACTAAAATTTTACTTAAAATCGTAGTATTTGCCGCAAATATTTGTGTCGAATTGTGTTGTCATTATTGAATAAATTTTGTAATAATTTTCCAGAAAGATATAAGGTGATTACATGTTAAATTCAAGTAATATGCAATTAGCAATAATACTTGTTACTGTGATTCACTATAAAAATGACAAATATATCCTGAGGGTACAAAACTAGTTATATCATACAAATTACCATATTACTGTACTATTATTATTAGCACTGTCAGTATAGAACCATCACACATTATTATTATTATATTAGGTATTACAGACACCCTCAAAGTCGCTCGTAAAAGCCCATCTTGCAATACCCATCATAATTTTACAGGTACTCTAGTGGTGGCGCTATACAATGATGCAGTATCTCACCTATGTACTAGTGCGAGCCTTTGTTATATCGTGGTAGAGTATGTACATATGTATGTAATAATATGTTGAAGTAAGTATATTATTACTGCTAGTAAAATGAACATAGTGTGGATAACTTCAAAATTTTAGAAGAAGAACTATATTCTTTCATTTGTTAGTTTTGTTTAGACACGTATGTATGCTTAAATAAATTTTATTACATTAAATTAAAATAATAGTTTGTTGTTTGTATTATTTTTCTAAAAGAAAAATCTGTATTTCAATCAGAAACCTCGATTGGAAAACCATGTTTACACAATGCAACATTGTGTAAAACCTAATCGGAAGAAGTGAGAAAGGCGTCTCAACGTTTACGAATTGGCTCTAGGCTGGCTTAAGTGATCACTTTCGGTGTCCATGGACAACGTTCACCAATTCCACCATTCTCACTGTCACGATGTAAGGTCCACCAATTGAGAGACGCTTTATGCAAACCTTAGAAGCAATCATCTTTTTGGGATCTCATTTTTCAGATCTCAATTGGATCGGGATCTGCCGTCTAAATGGCGCCGGAACAATAAAGTTCAATACTTTATCGGCTTTCGACCAGTCAGCAACAAATGTTTAGAATATTTACTATTTTTTTTATTGTTTAACCGGATTTGGGTGCAGATGACAAGACCAATCAGAATCCTCGATCGGAAGAAAGACACCTTTCTCACTTCTTCCGATTAGATTCTACACAATGTTGCATTGTGTAGACATGGTTCTCTAATCGAGGTTTCTGATTGGTTTTGTCATCTGCACCCAAATCTGGTAAAACAATAAAAAAAAAATTAGTAAATATTCTAAACATCAGGATTTCACTTGACTCTATTATAAATTTTTAAAGGTAGATTAAGTCAGAAGTTGTTTAGTACTAATCCAAAACACTTCATAAGATAGTTTTGGTTCGGTTAGTTGGAAGAAATTGAGCCGTTGCAAAAAATGAACCTTTACAATAATGAGGTGCTTGCTATAAGAACTTAGATTTTTTAATTTTATGTGTTGATTCAACGAAGAAATAAAGTACACGAGAATTATTAAAAACATTGAAAGTGCTTATGAAAAATTTTCAGCTGATTTTTTTTTTACCTTCCCATGAATATATTATATATTATGGTTACCCTACATATTTATGATGGCCGTCATTTACATTTTATGTATGAGAGATAATAAGACACCCAACAGAATAATTCTTTATTCTCGTTGCTGCTGCACACAGTAAGACCATCACCTTAACACAGCGGCCTTATACTAACAGCATATTACAGAGAACATCATCATATATATCTACATAATTTTTCTTTTTAGGACTAATTTTATATGGAGTAAAAGAACCACTATGGGGCTTACCTACGTTACTTGTGAGTAATTGTTATTACGAGATGAATATTTTATGAACACACCCCATATAAATCTAATATTCTTTACATCCCACATATTCTTTAGTATGTACAAATTATACCTGCAAAAGGAAGAAAAAAACTGTTTTATTTCTACATTTACCACGAAAGGCTGAAGTTATTTATTACAATTTTATATTCTTGACACATTGCTAAACTTTTTATTGTCATTCAATAACTGACACTTTAATAATATGTTAATTTGATTCCTATATAGGTATATTTGATTCTTTGTTGATTGTTATTCTTGTATTGCTCCAACTATATTGTGAATGAGAAATTCGATTTTTCGAAAAGTGATATAAAATAAGTAATAACATTTAAAAATGTATTTTTTAGTGTGTTTATTTGTATTAATCGACTTTATTAATAACGATATTATATGACCCTGCATAACTGTACAATACATTATCTCCAACTATAACAGTAACTAGATCTTTGTAATGAACATACAAGCTATCCTCTCTATGCCATTAAAAGTCCTTTAACTATAATTAACCATAACATACTAGATTTGCGGATTCTAGAGAATGTGGAGGTGCTATTGTTCAGGAGGTGTTATGAATGGACCCTTGCGGTGGCTTTTCCACAAAACGGCGCATCTTGAAAAAGTTGTCTAGTTATTATTATTATAAAACAATATATCGAAATGTATTGCAATATATATGTACAAAAGTTGTCTAGTTATTATTACTATAAAACAATATATCGAAATGTATTGCAATATATATGTACAAAAGTTGTCTAGTTATTATTACTATAAAACAATATATCGAAATGTATTGCAATATATATGTACAAAAGTTGTCTAGTTATTATTATTATAAAACAATATATCGAAATGTATTGCAATATATATGTACAAAAGTTGTCTAGTTATTATTACTATAAAACAATATATCGAAATGTATTGCAATATATATGTACAAATGTTGTCTAGTTATTATTATTATCAAACAATATATCGAAATGTATTGCAATATATAAGTACAAAAGGTACCTATAATGATAGATTTGTGTGTTGTATTGAAAATCAGGAACCGAAAATATTATATTTACGAGCTAAATTCCACATCTAATCCCAAAATTCCCCCATATCAAGTCTATGATATTTAAAGATTTTTTGTATCACCTTCAAATCTCTTGCGCTTATGGGATCAGTGCAATAAATAATATTTTTAAGCGTTGTGTTTGTTTATGTATCTGTGTATCTGCAGCAGATTAACTCATAGGTAATATTTTCATACTTGTGTTCATAAGATAACACATGCAATTAATAAAACCTTTATGTTCTAAAATAAATAAAAATAGTAATTTAAAAACTTATGTGCGCCCTTTCCGTGATGTTTTCACCAAACAGTGCGACAAAATACCTATGTCCAGCATATTATGTTGGCAAAAAATTTTTTGTTGTTGATAAAATCTGGTATCATTCATGTGGGGGAGGTTTATATTCAGCAATGGTCAAGAAATTTAATTTCATAATTTACCTACGTAGCTGTGGAATTATTAATTCTTGTATTTTTTTATATATATATATATATAATTAAATACTTAATCTCCAGATCACATGAAACCACACGCAGGAAACAGTAATAAAAAATAACTTTTCTGATAAGATCGCAAATTAAAAATAGAGTTTCATAAAAAATGTACAGAGTTTGGAGTGTATTCAAATAATGTTATCATTTTATACCATACATAATGGTATTTATCGAAAAAAAAATTGCGATTTTAAAAATAAAAATAAGATAACCGAGCACAAAGCACTAGTATTATATAGCTTCCCGCTAATGCTGTGTTTTTGTCAAGTATTTATTCACACATAGGTGAGTGAATCTCCTATCACATCTTCTCCTTCCTCTTCCTTTGCCTGTCTCTCTCTCTACTTCATGCTCTCACTCAGTCTATCCTGGAGATGCTTTTCAATTTCCTTGTCGATATCAATCTCTCCATAACACAATAATATTCTTGAGACAAAATAAAACAGTGATTTAAAAGTTCCCCTTTGCGGGTGAAGATACTCAAAATATGGTACGGAATAAATAACTCAGTTCCGTGGAGCGCTCGGTAAAGAATTTGTCTTACACTCTTTTCCGTAAGCTTTCGAGTGTCCTGTAAAAGGTGTGAGTTCGAAAAAGCAAAGATATTTACTACTACTACTATACTACTATACCATCACGGCATATCCCACAAGTGGGGTAACCAGCAGACCAGCTGCATGTAAGAAACATGCAAGCTGTCCTCTTCGTGCCAATTTAAAATCAAGACATTCAGGATGGGTGGCAAACCTCATCGCTGAATTTAAGATGTAAAATGTCTTAATTTTTTCGAACACCTGCCTTTTACAGGACACTCGAAAACTTAAGGAGAAGAGTGGGAGGCCAATTCTTTACCGGGTGCTCCACGGGATAGCAAAGATATTTTACATCTTAAATTCAGCAATGGGACATACTACCAATCCAGAATGTCCTGATTTTTTGTTGGCATTTAGGGGACAGTTTGCATGTTTATTATCATATGCGCCTGGTTTGCTGGCTGTCACACTTGTGGGATGTGCCGTGATAGTATAGTAGTAGTAAATTATTCATTTGAAGTTGTTTATTTTCACACCACAATGCTGTCTTTTTTTCCTCGGAAACGCAGAGTAAAAAGTCTTCATTTAGAGCGATCCTCTAATGATTAAGTGGGCTCCTCTCCCGCTCTAATTATGTTATTATTCTAAATTTTATTTTTATGTTTACATCTTTCTTCGAAATAGATTTATAGTAGATCTTTTCACTATCCACAAATGCGCATAAACAAAATGCGTTGTTCGAAAAATACGAAGACTGGTTGAAAAAAAAAACTAAATTAATTTTATCTTATTCTTGAGAACCACGAAAATATTATTATTATTATTTTATTTCACGCCCTAAGACTTCGAAGCGGTTAAGATGGGAGGAAGAAAAAAGAGTTTTCTTCTAGAGCATGAAAAAGAAGAAAACTAATTTCCCTTATAAATGACAGTATATTAAGGATCACCCACCGCTCTCACTCTAAAGGGTAGAAAGCTACAAAGTACAGAGGTAGAATGTAATATTATCTACCCTCTACATACATGTATTCACTCGCGTCGCGGAAAACCTTTTGTACCGTAGGTACCGTATAATCATCCCTTATACTTTTATATAACACGTATCCATTAATATGAGTATCTATGTGTTTGAATTATGTATATGTGATTGTTTGATCGAGCTTTTAGGGTAGATTTTTTACTTTTATTTCAGGGATTTGCAGAAATATTGAAGATAAATCGAATTACTACTTCTAGTACTAGAAGGAGGCTTTTCTGACCGGGATGAGAGGTGTGGAGGAGCTGTTTCCTGCTTTTCGGAACAGGAAGGATTTTTCCCAAGTGGTCGTCAACGTCGGGGGGACCCGACAAGACACGTAGAGAAGAAGTACTACTTACTTACTTTACTTTTCGTATGGCTCAGTGTGTTGGTAAATCTTTACCCATGTGGGCTGCGTCGTATCCTCTACAGTCTTGGCTCCAGTGCTGACAGCCAGTTCACCGCCTCCGGTCCTGCTTCATGGATGTCCTGCAATTTTTTTTTACTACAATGCCATCTTGGCATATCATACAAGTGAGGTAGCTAGCAGTCCAGCTGCATGTAATTAGCATGCAAGCTATTCTCTCTAGATGCTATGATGACGAAATATTAAGACATTCAGAATGGGTGTCGCAGAACGGGTCATCAGAACCTCATCGCTGAATATATCATGTTATGTTTTTTTTCAGACGTCTGCGTTTTATAGGGCACTCGAAGCGAGTCGGAAACTAATTCTTTGTCGGGTGTTCTAGTATTAAATTGATTTATTTTAAATAATATATTCCTTGTTTTTTTTTTAAACTAAAGGCCTCACTTATTAATCCGGCATAGCTGTTATTCTATTTCTCAAACAGTTTTTGAGATGTTGTTTCTCGATGTTAATGTGTGTGTGTCGTTTAGAGTTAAGCTGAGTTTTAATTCTTTATCATCATATCAGAAACAAATAATAACAACTTTGATTTCAATACAAAACTTCAAATATAATATTAAGTACGCGATATGCTATGGAGAAAAGTTAGCTATGACGTCGTGATTGCACCTACTTTTGTGCTGCAGAAGATTGCCTTATATAGCTGAGATGGCCATGACGAATCTCTTGACCTAATTATGTGTCATCGGGGTCGTCAATGTAGATAATCTGGAGTAACTAAATATATTCCTGACATTGCAATTTCATATGTGAAGTGAATTGAAGTGACTCAAAATAAAAGCTGACGCTGGACAAAAATGAAGATGTCCTAATTACAAGTTATACATGGCGAAGTTGTACCAACAAAGGTGGGTCAATTTCTACTATAGGTTATCCAATAGTCTCCAGCTAGAAAACATAATTATATTTATGAACAAAGTTGTATTCATTTTTATTATCTTTCACTGTACACTGTTACAAGATATCATGAGGCATCTAGATATGAGCTGGGGGAGGGGTACAAATTATACTTTTATATGATTTATTACTCTACATACTTGAATTTCATGTCATAATTAAGCATTTCAATAATATTGCAATCACTGGAAAAAATGCACCCCCTCGCCCCCATATGACTTCTGTGATATCTTTACGGTATACAGTGAAAGATAATAAAAATACGTACAAGTATGATCATCAATATATATTTTCAAAATGGGTACTACTGGATAACCTATAGTAGAAATTGACCCAAAGCTGACCTCATTATAGGTCTAGTAAAATATCTACACAAAAATGAATCATTAATTATTTACTTCATTCATGCGTAAATGTTATGTTACATCTTCGAATAAACATATAATTTTTTTTATTAGATTAACAGAAATAAAATATTTGCTTCGCATAAGATAGTTACACATATGTTTCATTATTTGAGATCATAGGATCTTACAATGTTTTATGTGTACCTAGTGTTGTAATTATCTTTTGTGTTTGTATTCTATTTAAATGTTTAAGTTTGTAAAAGGCGTAAGCTGTTTATTTGTTAAAATTTATAAAATTATAAAATAAATAAATAGACTTGTAGTAGGTTTATGTAATTAATAAAACTCAAAATTATATATTTATGTGTTATTTACACAACAACGTAAAATATTCAGTAGATTCATCTTAAACGTAATGAAATAAATAAAACAAATGTTTTATTCTACTATTTGATTTATTTTACGAGAGAGACATATTTCGTCTTGTTAGGACATTGCCAGTTCTAACAAAACGAAAGACGTCTCTCTCGTAAAATAAATCAAATAGAATAAAACATTTATTTTATTTATTTTGCTATGAACTACCTAAACAACGACACAGTGAGTAAAACATAATAGTTAAATTAGAAACAACGTTTTAATCTGTGAAAAGTTATTCCGAGAATAAAAATCATTATAAAGCCTTAAAAGTTTTTAAATTATATTCTTTAACTACGTAAATAGGTACATCTGCCCCTTTACACGCATACTACAAACAGACACGTGTTCATAGAAGACTGCAGTATTCAAAATAATATATATAATAATAATTTGTAGTATGTGGTTACCACTAAATATCTCCTACAAGAAGTACTTTGAAGTGCGAGTAGCTGTAGAAAGGCTGTGTGGTATTTGACACCCTCTTTTTGTCTGCCCAAAACTGCATAATGACTACTACACGCTATTATTATTACTACTATTAGTATTATGCAGACACCTACCCTTACTTCACATCCCTTAGGATATACGATTTGGATGCCACAAACTTTAAACATTAGAGATTTATACATTAAAATTCCATTAATGCGAATTCACTTTAATGTTGTCCTGAGAAAGATTCATGTAATCCCTTTTTGAAAAATCTTTGAATACGTCATTGGAGCTTACTAACCAATTTCCCCTGCACGTTATAAGAGCTGAGTTTCTATATTATCCAGATTCAATGACAATTTTTTTAAAAGAACTGGTCTCCCATTATTTTTTGTAGGTTATCTAGTGTCCTGTAAAAGACATGTGTTTGTAAAATCAAACTCATTATATTTACATCACAATTTCAACGATGATGTTTGCCACCCACCTTGAAAGTTTTTGTTGGCACGGAAAGAAAAGTTTGCGTGAATATTACATGCAGCTATAGTATGCTGGCTACCCCAGTTGTGGAATATATTGAGAATTTTATTGTATTAGTAATATTAAGAGTTTAAAAAATAATATTTGTAGTCGGTTGTAGTTAGTTGAGATATTTATTTTAAAAATGAAAAATATACAAAAATGAAATTTTATTCAACTGTCAGAATAAAAAAAAAATATTAAAAAACATCAGCTTTAAAAATACTCATTTTTAGGCAATTAATTTGTACTGTGAATTGTGTACACTTATATTGCATTGTGTTGTGCTTTGTGTTTTACAATTGTGCAACATATATGAAATATGGTTTTAAATCGTTTTATTTTTTAATTTTAATGAACTTCTACCAAAAACCATCGGTTAGAAAGTTGAACAATCATAAAATTTGTTACTTAAGTCACAACATGTAATACATTTAATAATGTAAAAATATGAGATTGTGTTCTGATAGACAATCGTATGATTTCAGGATGTTATGATATAGTCGCAAGTGGGAATGAAATATTGAAAAAAATTGCAAGATAGCAAAGAACACACATTTACAGCAAGACGATTGCCATATCAACAGAAAACTGATATTAGATACATTGTCTATGAAAAGACACAGATAATAATATGAGGATTTTATTGTTCTTCTCAATCTATGACATAGCAATTATCCTCAGTCTAACATATGGCAATTATTTCCAATCTTTTCCTCAGCGATTATTATTCTCAATCTGAAATATGAGAGATTTGGAACAGAAATCAAACATATTTTTTTCATTTTTGCCTAGTTTGGGCGATGTTCTCTGCTCCGCAATCTACCTATTTAATATTGTACTTGCATTGTATAATTGTTTTTACGAGTATTGTCAATATTTATGTATATGTATACCTCTAATTGATTTATTATACCTGTGAAATGATAGGATACAATGCATGTTTTTCAAGGTTGACCTTTTTTTTCTCTAACTTCTTTATTTTGATGTATTTTTTATCTACTCAAATGTTATTTTTTGTTTTGTTGGATTTTGCAAACTAAATTTTTTATTTTCCATTGATTAAGTTGTAGGTTTCTTATAACAAAAAGTGTCTTTAGTAGCACTATGATAATGGTTCGCAATAATCCCGCATCGAATGATAAGTGTATACTGTATATTGTACCGAGTATGACTGCAAGCAGCAAATACCGATTTGTTATGAAAAAATGAATAAATATTAGAAAAAAAATTCCAATTACATCAAAGTGTATGACATCTGTTTAACTGCTTAAGTTTTATACTATGAAAAGCCATTCATAAATTAATATAGAAGGTGTGTGTATCCTGCAGTTTCATAAAATCTAAACTACGTGAAGAATAGAGAATAGATTAAAGAAGGACATTATCATGAGTGCAGCAAGGATGGAAGGTAATAGTGTGTAAAGTCGTATAAGTTTCATACTACAATAATAAAGGAACTAGAATGATATTATTATTATTGTTGTATAAGGTAAGTATGTATTATTTATATCAGTAGTTGTAGTTGCAGTAGTAGTGGTGGATGTGAGTCCAATAGATATTGTTGCAGGAGAACGAGAAAATAATACAATAAGTATTGGAGTACTAGTTTCTCAATCTGGTTTGGTTCAGGAATGATAATCAAACTGACAGAATCATCATCATCATCATCGCCCTCAACGCTCCTCTCGGGAGCACAGGGCAGAAACCAGCCTCCTCCATTCAGAGCGTCTCTGTGCCAATTGCGTCACCTCTTCCCACGACATTCCTGACTGACAGAAACCCAATATTTAAGTAGATATATGGACATTAATTAAAAAAAAACAAACAAATAATGCGCTGAAACTAAACATCAAGTTTAAAAGGTTAGGTCGGTGTTTATAAAACTGAAAAAAAATTCAGTAAGGAGAATTTATTTTGTAAAAAAATCAAGTTCAGCAAGTTCAGCAACGAAATATGCTACACATCCTGTATTATTTATATTTTGTCACATAGAGGACGGCACGTATTTTTCTTACAAAGTGACTTCAATGGCTACCCCATTTTTTGAAAGAAGCAATAATTGTACAAATAGATTGGACTCAGACCTCAGAACAGACTTAAGTCTTGCGAGGCAGTAAATTCCATTTGCAATAATTGTTATAAGAATTATTTGTATTTAGATAAAGGTAAGTAATATTTACAAAAGAGATGGACTGGCGACATTACTCCAATCGCGGGAAAAAAATGGATACAGAGGGCACAGGTTGGAAAAGTTTGTAAGAGGCCTATATCCAGCAGTGGAGAGATGGCTGACTAAGAAGAAGAAGAAGAATGTTTAGTTACAAGATTTTTAGTGGAACTTAAGTGTTTTTTTTGTTATATTTCTGAAAAAAAAAAGAATAAACGGACATGTATACGAATGAACTGAAATATTTATATGCTGATTATTTTCTTCTCTATACAGGACACGATAGTAACAATTTCAAATGTGCATTTCCTTCAGAATCCTTACAAATATTTCCTGTTCTACATTAAAGAGTTTCCTTTCTACTATAGACTGTTCGCGGATATCATTCTTTGTAGTGTGATGTTTGTTTATTTATTTTACGTTATGAAATACACCCATGTATTTTATACACTTTGAACACGATAAAAATGTTTAAACATTGAATGTGGCATTCCTATTCAAATAATGCTTAGGTACCTATGTATTTTCAGTGTTGCATTAAGTTGCTGAAATGTATATCAATCAATTTTACCATATACTAGTATTCATTTTAACATTTTATAGACGTTAATAGTAAATGTGTATTTTTTTTCCATAAAATTTTAAGTCGCATGTAAGTAATAGATTGACAATTATAGTTAAATTTACTCATTCATCAATCAGTACATAAACTTGATTCAAAGTCGAAGCTTTTTCATCATCAAGTGTGTTCTAGGGATAATTTAATACGTCTAGTATGATCAAAGACTGTCAGAAATATTATAGATACTTAAAAGCTACCATTCGTTTCATAAAAAAATATTGCTTAATGATGGAAAATTCTGAATACCTGTAAACAAGTGGATAGTTTTTTCAAATGGAACAGAAAAAAAACTATGGAAAAAACTAATACGATCTATGTTTGAAAATCTATGGCATTAAACATTGAAAAGTTACGACCCATATTTGATTGTTTTAGAAAATAGTGTTGATTGTTATATATTTTGAAAATCTTAAACAACTTTATAAACTTAAACAACTTTTCTGACGTGGATACCTTTATGTATCCAAGATTTCTCATTTACATATCTATGTATTTATGTATATTTATAATATGATGTGGATGTAATGTCCTAGAATTTATGAATTGTACAGTGTCCTTGAGGTGCTTCGGCACGTAAACGACACTTTAATATTGTCCAAAATAATAATAATAATTTATATGAAAAAACATGCAGCGGAACAATTGTATGCAATGAACATGCAGATTGCTCTCTCCTTGTCACTTTAAAATTAAGACATTTAGTGATAAACCTCATTGCTGAATTTAAGAAGCTAATTCTTTATTATTTCGAACACGTGCCTTTTACAGGAAACTGAACATTTACGAAATAGAATGGGGGATCAAATCTTTGGCAGATGTTCCGCGAAACGAAAAAAATCAATTTTGAAAAAAATACAATGATAAAAAGAATACAGCTTTGAAAAGGTTTACATTGCAAAAGTCTAAAGCAGGTATTTACTGAAATGAAAACCCATCCATTTTCAGAGGACTCGGGGTTAAAATTCTCTAGAGACTGCATATCCACCGCAAACCCGTTAGACGCTGCCGTCTACCAGTGCAAACCAATGCCATCATATGTAGCATTACGATGCAAGGCTCGACATTGTTGATTTCCCATGCGTTTTCAAACAATATCATAATATATGGTGAATGTACAAAGTGGTATATGCTCTTGAATGTATTCTACATAGCAAAACTCTACATATTACTAGAAATTCTTAGGTATGTATCTAAATACACCACATTTAAAGGAAGTAATGTGAAAAAACAAATGGTAAAAAATCGCCTTTTGGAAACATAAATTTTCGCCCTATTCATGATGAGCATTATCTCGTTTTTCACAGTTCCTTTTGGAAACACATGGCAGAAACCAGCCACCTTTATTCAGAGCGTCTCTAAGCCAACTGAGTCGCCTGTTTCCACTACATTCCTAGTGCTCTGATGCCATTATCATAGGAGCGATGTATTGTAAAAGAGAGGCATTCTGGTCATCGTAACCGTTTTGGACTACTCTGAGATGATTAATACATTTATAATAATTGGTTGTTTTTATTTCACTTCAAAAGAATAATGCAAATTAATGTAGGGAGGGTGTTAGATTTTCGTTTTCATATACCTATCACTAGAATAGAGTAAACATCTTAATAAATAAAAAAAAATCCGTTTACGTAAAAAATTAATGAAAGAAAATAATATTCTAGTCCATATCATTTCAATCATCCTTTTCCTGCTATCTTCTATACATATTTTTAAATATGTGATTAAAAACGAGATAGAATATTGTATAAAAGTAACGAAAAAAGATTGTTCATTAAGTAGACAGCAGACAACGTGAAGAGCACATTATTCTAAGCATTTTCTCACATGCTACATATATTATATATTTTTAACAATGCCTATGGAATATTCAGTAAGTAAAGTAGCATTCACATTGCTTCACTTTGGATGATCATCCAGAGTGTCAGGGTCAAACCTGTTCATCGAAAGTGAACACGTCTGTTCACACTTGTTCATCCTATGCTTTCACTGCCATGTCAACACTCTCAGTCATGTTGTATGTAGTTTAACATATTTTCGTACAAAAATAATTAAACAAATTCAAAAATGAAAATTAACACACAAAATAAACTAATATAGCTCTCGACTGCATAATAATTTTGTACATGATTCTGACATTCAATACAAATTCATAGAGAATAAAACAAATAATAAGATAAAACTTGTTTATGGTCGTTTCAGTGAAAGGACCTTTCAACAAAATTATGACGAGTGGACGAGACGACTCTTTCCTCCGTCATTGCTAGTGATCACTATTGATGAAACGCCCGTTCACACCTATTCATCTTGGAGGATCATCCAGAGTGATCACTGAAAATGAACAAATGTGAACGACCCTTAACGCGCGCTTTTGACCAATAACTACTGTACTACTAGCAACGTGTGACTGTATTCAGGGTACATAGCCATCTACTAAGTGTTTCACATACTTTGCTTCATAGCTAGTTTATGGTTATATGTGTCTGTGATCTCAATGCTTTTTATTCTTTTTTTGTATTTTTGATGATATTAAAAAGAGAATAAATAAAAAATTGAAAAAATCAGAAAATCTTAAAGACGAATCTTGTAGATTGTTAATCAAGAAATGGTCTTTTGTATTGTTAATATTTTAAGATGAAATGCATTTCTTCTCATTCTTCTCTCAATATAACGTTGAGTGCTATAAGATACTTTTATGAATATTGTCATATATATTAGGTATATAATATCTGTACCTGAGAGCCATTTAGTCTTAAGTACTAAAATGCAATTTTCAAATTCAATTTTTTAATCGAAAAAATCTCAAAATTTTACTAGTAATAAGCTGTATTTATAGTATATATACAAGTTATAACATAGATCCATAGCATAGACCCTAAGCATTTCTGTACTTAAGACTCACGACTGTTGTGTTATTTCCGCATTTTTCGTAACTTTGGCATTTTTGTCAAAAATGCACTAATGGCTCTCAGGCACAGTATGATAACTATGTAATATTTCGTATACTATTTAAGTGAGGTTATACAAAAGAGCAGATATTAATTTATTATTGTGCTAGACAGAGATGGACAAATAAAAGGACACAACTTGGCCTTTTGTTAACGTTGGTCATTGTATCTGAAATGAGATGGCAAATAGTACACCACGTTTAAATAATTGTTTTATTTGACTTCTCTTCTACGTTCACCTTCGTATTATTTGTATTCATTTTGTATTATTGTTACTTAACTAATACTCATATTCATTCATACTATCACGGTTTTTCCCGCAAGTGGGGTAACCAGCGTACTTATATAAGTCCTTACTATCATCTATGTACTTATGAAAGTTTTCAGATAGATGGCACATCTCAAAGCTGAATTTAATATGTTTAATTTTTTCTTTAATAAAAATTCGGCAGCGAGTGGAATCGAATCCGGATCTCCCTATTGAAACTCTGAGGCTCTTACATACATCAGGCTAGTAGCCACCTCTTAGTATGTCTTTTATGTTATTTCATAAAAAAATCGTTAGTTTTAGTTACCTAGCCATAAAAAAATATCTTAAACTAGATGTTTTAAGAATACCTACTTCTTACAGGACAATCGAACATTTACGAAAAAGAGTGAGAAAGCAAGCATTTTTTTGCTGATATTTTTTTGTATTATTGGACGCAGCTTGTTTTCATTGTGTATCTAACTTGTTTCTAAAGAAGAAACACCAATATCATCATTTTTGTGGTCAAACAATTTATTTCATGTAATTTTTGTATTTTAATTAAGTACATATATTTTTCAATCAATCAGTTTTTTATAACCTCATATTTGTGAAAATTAACATACTTACTTAGCCGTTTCTGAAAAAAAACACAAATAAAATATTGTTATATCTTCACCAATTCATCCTCAAGAGTTATGTGCAGCATACAATATTTAAAGGTTGTTGTTGGAATTTATTAGTGAAAAGGTATATATTTGTAAAAATTAAAAATAAATAGGTAGTATAACATTAAAAGGCTAGGACCTTTAGCAATTGGGAAAAAGATGTTTGAAGTTAGAGGAGCAGAATGAAATATGAAGAGTTGTATGTTAGTTTATAGGTTTAAGTTTACTCTGTCTTGTCAAGTCCTGCCCTCCAATATTATTAACTACATCAAATAGTTTAGACAGTTTAACACGTCCTGTACAAATAAGGGAAGGACCCTTCGACTACAAACAGATGTTGATAAAGAACAGTGTTCCTCCAAACTTACTGAAATATTATGTACGTCATTTTCAATGGCACAGAAAAGATATCATGTTTAAAATTTTATACAGAAGTTTTCGTAAATAATCCGGTATAGAATTGGTCTCTCACTCTTTTCTTTATATTAATAACTAGATAACTTATTTAAGATGCGCCGTTTTGTGGAAAAACTACTGCAAGTGCCCATTCGAGAATCATAACACCTCCTGAACAATAGGGTTTCTAGGCTTGTATGTTTTTGAATACCCTTTGGATAATCTTCTGTGATCGTCCTTAGAATTTTGTATGCAGATCAGCTTTTAAAAATGATACACAATGTGTGTGTGGAGATTTCTATATTAAATAAATCTTCAACAACGTATTATAAATTATGAATTGTGGACTGTATAATGAATGTATGTGAACTCTATATGAAAATTTTGATACAACAACATTGATGAAAAAAAAACATGTCACAATCTTTAATAACCTACTGTTGATATTCCGAATAATTCAAATATTTTAATGCATTCCATATAATGTGTGTTTGAAAAATAAGTAAGCACCTGAACCCTCGATGAAACAACTAATATGAATTTATCCACCCTTTAAAAGGCAGGTGTTCGAAAAAATTAAGACATTTTACATCTTAAGTTCAGCGATTAGGTTTGTCACAGTTTGTAGTAGTAATATACGGATAGTATCTTATCTAACCTACAACCTTGCAATTCAAGAGTTTTTGTGTTAATACTGTGGAAATCCATTTTTAATTTCAATTAAATAAAAAATTAAAATATAATTGAACACTGTTTAGTTTCCACTTTGTTAGACATTAAATCCAAACGTTTTTACCTACCCTTGTAGGCATCTTCAGGGAAACTGAAATGTAGTGAGAATGACAGTTTAAGTTACATTATTGGCGCTGGAAGATGTTGAAATAGCTTTATTTCTCGGATATTTCAGGAGTCTGAAATATCTGGCGCTGGAAGATGTGGTGTAAAACTTATCTTTACTATTAGTGATACTGTGGTAGTAAAGATAAGTTTTTTTTTACAGAAAAAAGGGGCAGCGAATGTCGCCCAGCATGTTAAAGCATTTCCATCTACCTACCAGTAATAATGTTTTTTGTTGTTGTAAAGAATTAATTTAATTGCTATTGTTGAAAAAACGATAAGCAATAAAAATTCTTCAAAGTGAGTCAACTATTATCAGCTGTCTTCATAAGACTGTTATGCATATATTTTTCTAATGCACACAGTAATCATGATAAGTTATGATTGGGTGGAAAACGTTAAATAGCTACTCTTAAGTAGATATTTGTTCCTCTCTACCTGCCCTTCCAAGGAAATGGCGTGTAAGAACAGATAGACAATTAGTCATTGTGAATGAACTGTGTAAAAGCTAAGGTTGCGATGCTAAAACAAATCACATCACAATATGCAAAGGATTATAATATACTCAACTTTGAAAAGCAATGTCTTTCAAAATATTGTTCAGTTGAACTTGTTCTGTATATATACTTTAGCTGACATACCTGCTGATGCCAGCGGCTTGATGATGGATGCTATACTGTCAAATTAACACTCTGCTGAGATTCTGTAACTGAAATCTCTCATGAAATATTATTATTGTAACTCTTGTTGAGCCCTTTAGGTCAAAATAGTCCTCGGTACAAGGAATAATGTTTTCAGTGAAGTATATCTTGTTGAAAGGAAAACATTACTTGTTCTGATGGGGGTTTGACTGTGACATTGTGTGTATAGAGATGGGTAAATTGTTTAGCTATAATATTCTAAGATGCTTAAAAGTTCCTGTGAAAACAATTTACTTTATATTTTAAATAGGTGAGCCTTGGGTTTATGACTTATGTATCACAGGCATGATGTTTTTAGAGATATAATCAAACCTTTCAATGTTTTTGCAATGTAATTCGATGTTATTACATAAGGTTCGTAAGCCCTTATGATTATGTTATATTAAAAGGTCATGTTTTGAGAATGTTAAATTATTGATGAATATGTCATATTTCATATCTCCACAAAATTTCAACATCACTGTTTCATAATGCATTCGTACATCAACCACATCTGAGCGTCAAGAGTGTCGTGGGAACGGGCAACTTAATTGGTACAGAATCGTTTTAATAAAGAGGGCTATGATTTCTGCTCCTTAAAGAAATTTAATTTATTTATTCATCATTAACATAAAACTGCAGACAATAATATATACCTAAACATAAAAATAAACAATGTAAGCAAAGAAGGTATCAATTTATCGCTCTATTTACGAGTATTTACATTTCAACAGTTTATATATTATATTAAAAGCCCATATCGTTTTGACATATGAATAAAAAAAGAAAAACAGTATATTGATAAAAATAATAACCATATAAATTAAGGTAATAAAAAATACAAAGTAGTAATAGTTGTCTAAATGACAAAATTCAGAAGAAAATAAGAATTATTTAAAAAATACATAGGGAAGAATAATAACATTAAACTTTGGTACTATGAACAATGTACATATTTAGCATCATCTAGAACTTCAAATTAACATAAGCAAAACTGCAGTAGGTAGGTAGGTACTCAACAATGAAAGTTGCAGAATACAATTTCTATGATATTGTTAAGTTTTCGCTGTTCTATGTGTGCCACAAGTAGAGGATGAGTGGGGGGAAACATACACAGTTAGTTACTGTAACACAGAATGCTACTTAAATAAACTTAAAGTAGGTAGTGTATATGAAATAGAATATTTGAAAATGTTTATAAATAGAATGGGCAATTTATGCAACAATAGCAATTGCAACTGTGATTTGAAGAATTTCTCATTTTCAGTAATATCAACATTTTGTTACGTTGAGCACCTGGAAAGAATTGTTAAGAATAAATAATTTACGAACAAACAGCGATCCAAAATTGGTTTAATTTAATTTAAAAGATGCAAAGTAAGCATAATATTGTAGATTTTTTTTTATATTTCATTTGAATTAACAAAAAACATTATCTAAGCAAAGTAGAAAAAAACAAATTAAACATAGGGTGGTTGATAGACCGATGGAGTCTTAAGATAGAATCTTACTCAACTTTACGATAGAAGAATAATTATGTCGATAACTTTAAAGTTATTGGAGTATTTATCAATGTTTATTACAAAATTTATTCAAATAAAATATCCAAATAAAAAAAAATACCGCTACAAATTATCCAAAAAATGGTGTAACTAGTGGAACAATTTCATGTTATAAACACGCAAGACCTCCGTTCCATTATTTTTTCATATATAATACATTTATGATGGGGCTATTTAAATTCGGAACTAACTTAACAAGTGTTCGTAACAGAAATAGTCACAAGTTACAATTGATAAAGAGTAATGAAATAAAATACTCTGTAACAATAGTTATTATTAAATAAAGAACAGTGATTCGGTACAAGCAGGAGAGAATAAGTATAAACACATAAAGATACTTTGTAGTATCTGGTAAGATTGATAAACTAAGAAACTTTATTAACTTGACATTAGTTAATTACACGTCAGTCATCACAGCATGTAGCTAGCTATGTATATATGTAGTAGGTAGTACCTACTTCTAACTGTTAATGATAAATAAGTACCGTGTATTCAGTATTCAGTGTTAAAAGTAGTAGTGGTAACGAGTAAATTATTATACGAGTAATGTTAAACGTAGTAAGACTTTATAAGCATACCTACTATTAATAAGGTACAATATTTTATAATGTATTATGGGGTAACCACCATAGGAAACAGGGATGTTAATTTAATCGTAAGATAATAAAAAGGGTAGGTACACGGCAAAAACAAGAACATTGATTTTTTCGTTTTTGCGATTTAAATGCAGTTTTGTTCCCCTCAACCTCAATGAATCATTTAGAATGGTATAAGTAAAATGTTTAAAAAAACAAGCCCATTTATTTGTAAATCACATTGAAATGATAAAAGAAATGATGTCTCAAACTTTATATATTGCTCTCCTGGAAAATGATAATTTGTTAATTAGCCTGTTTTTGCCACTTTTTGCCATTTCGCCACTCATCCTGAATGTCTTGATTTTATATTGGCACGAAGAGGACAGCTTGCATGTTTCTTACATACAGCTGGTCTGCTGGCTACCCCACTTGTGGGATATGCCGTGATGGTATAGTAGTAGTAGTAGTAGTAGCCTGTTTTTGCCATGTACCCTTCATTATTTATTTTCATTGTATTGGTGTGAAATCTTTAAATTTTATTTTCCCTCGCCTGCAGCCAACAATTACCTAATTTATATCTACTATTACTATATCATCACGGCATATCCCACAAGTGGGGAAGACAGTAGACCAGCGATATTTAATAAACATGCAAGCTGTCCTCTCCATTAAAACAAAAAATAAGGCATTCAGGATGAGTGGCTAACGGCATTGCTAAATTTAAGAGGTAAAAGTTCTTCAGTTTTTCAAAGAACACCTGCCTTAACAGGACACTTGAAAACTTATGGAAAATAGTGGAATAACTTTTCTTTACCTGGGACTTTACAGGGGTTCTCAGTATTATTTATTTGTAATATAAAATAGACAATGAGTAAAATCTTGCTCGGAATTCGAAACTCGGCGTCAATAATGACCGTTTCAACTTTTGCATCCATGTACCTTTACAACAGTTTCATAGTGCTTTACATATTATTAAACAAATACCAATCACACATAACACATAATTTTTTTTTATAACAAATATAGACAATTCACACAGATCGAGCTAGTCCCAAATTAAGATGAATCTTGTATTATGGGTACTAACGCGACGATACACACATATACAATGCACTAAACACATATTCCTACATGTAACACCCAGACCCAGGACAATTTGAAAAAGGTCATTCTTCACTTTGCCCTGGCCGGGAATCGAACCCGGGACCTCGTGACTCAAAGACAAGAGCGTTACCTCCAGGCAACACCGACCGTCTAAAATATAACTGAAATTTTAACAAAGCTTCTCCACTTAACAGACCACTCAACTTACAGAAAAAAAGTGAAGAAACTACATAAATATGTTTACAATATTTACTAATATTTTTATTGATTAACCGGATTTGGGTGCAGATGACAAAACCAATCAGAAACCTCGATTGGAGAACCATGTCTACACAATGCAAAATTGTGTAAAATCTAATCGGAAGAAGTGAGAAAGGTGTCCCAACGCTTACAAATTGGCTCTAGGCTGGCTTAAGTGATCACTTTCGGTGTCCATGGACAACGTTCACCATTTCCACCATTCTCACTGTCACGATGTAAGGTCCACCAATCGAGAGACGCTTTATGCAAACCTTAGAAGCAACCATCTTTTTGGGATCTCATTTTTCAGATCTCAAATGGATCGCGATCTCCCGTCTAAAATGGTGGAATTGGTGAACGTTGCCTATGGACACCGAAAGTGATCACTTAAGCCAGCCTAGAGCCGATTCGTAAGCGTTGGGACAACTTTCTCACTTCTTCCGATTAGATTTTACACAATGTTGCATTGTGTAGACATGTTTCTCCAATTGGTTTTACATAATTATGTATTGTTTTTTGAGGAATCCAAAAGCAATAAATTAATCTCGATAGTGATGAAAAGTCTTTTCCAAAGAATACCATCTCTAATTGCTGTTAGTAAGTTATATGTATAAGTAACAGTTACTATTCAGTGAATAAGCCAGAATGTAATAATATGTATGTATGATGTATAATGTATTGTGTGTATAATGGCATTGTATCATCACGTCATCATTGCTTGAACATAAGTTTTCGTTAGTAAACTTTAACTCTCGTGCAATACTTGCTTACTAATAACTAACTGTTATTAGTAATAGTAACTACAAGTAGTAGTTCATTCTAGAAGATTAATTACATATTATAATGTAGTATCTACTTCTATCATAAACTTATGCACACATATCTACTTAGGATAACAGTTCTAATTCTGCTTTTATAAATACACATTTTGCTAACTCATACAATAGTTAAATGTTTCAATATATATCTTATATTATTTGGTAACTTATATAGGTATTATTGCGTCAATTGAAATATACAAAATATGTAAAAAAAATATGATATTGGATCAAACTGTTTACTTTAAAATTGTCGGTAGTCTTATGGTAGAGTTTCTGACTTTAAATCAAAAGATCTCTAGTTCAATTCCAATTACTCCCATTTACCCAAGATACTCAACTCAACCTTCATGAATTTTTTATCGAATCGTGCATTGAAACGGAAATCGGTAAGCTTAATGAACGTATCATGATAAAATAAAAGTGTGCTTAAACCAGCCTTAGCCGATTCGTAAGCATCAGTAAACTACTCCCGTTTACTACTGAGGGGAGTTTGTACAATCTGTTGGTTGTGATGATGAGGTGTCTGTTGCAAAATATTCCCAAATGGAAAGTCTTCGTCCAACACGTGAAAGAGATTGAAGCAAATGAGTGTTTGGTTGCGACACTTCATTTCAGGCATTTTCTTCTTATTTTGTTTTACTCTCATTATTTATTTGATTTACGTCCACAAATGCTCATTAACATTCCCAATCTTTTTCAGAAAATTCAATTCGAACTCTCTCTGAACCATTTAAGTAATAACCTCTTTTGAAAACATTATCAAAGCTATTGCATGGTCAGAATATTTAAAACAATCTTTCAAGAAATCTGAAACTTGAGAAAGAAAAACATAACTGAAAAGTGCATGAGAAATAATCGAAAAGGGTTAAAGTAGATTTGCATAAGTATTCTTATCATGGGCTTATTTCCATATAATCCCTTCTTCACCTGTTAAGCAATAAGCAATAACAATATAATCCAATATATGTAATATACAAACCTTCGTATGCAATTAGTAGGCAATATCAAAAAGGTGCACAAAGCATCAGTATGCAAAACGGTATAGCCTTTATTACTTCTCCAAGCGCTTTGCGGTAACTTTATTGGACCCTTTGAAAAAACATTTTAGTACGCCATTAAGCCAACAGAGAGCATGGGCGAATATTAGGTTGTAGCGAAATTTGATACACTTTTATTAATTCCGTTGGAAAACTAATACACTGTAGAATGGTTCTGAAACGTCCAGCTGATATTATTTGTATGAATTAAATCATTGGATGATATTTTTCAAAATACTTGGATACCTCCAAATAAAAATAAATTATATTCAGCATCCTGTAAAACACGAAACAAAGTACTCAAGGTTATAAAAAATATAATATTGTATTTTTTGTTTAATATGCCAAAGGCCAACAGTTGTTCATGTTCTTTTTCTGTTTTAGAATGTTATGTAAAGTGAATATGATTAACTCATTCCATTTTTTTTTTTTATTTTTTTTATGGATTCGTAAACGTACAGATTTATTTGTATCTAATATCCGCAAACTTCACTGGTCAAATATTGATTTAATATATTTATTTGTTATATGTTCCAAAAGATTGTATTTTTCGCTTGGCTAATAAATAATAATAAAAAACGGTTAGGTATATATTCTTTCAAAGTTTTCCAGAGAATGTAAAAAAAATATCTATAGTATATAAGAAACAATCAATGTTAATGTATTGTGTTTAAATAAAAAAAAAATTAGATACTCCCAGTAAGAAAATAATATGATTGCATCGAATAGGTCAAAAAGGTCAGCAGGGGAATCTCAAAACTTTGAAGTTATATATATGACCTCTTCTTAAATTAATCAAACGTAATAATAATTTAAGTAAATAAATAAACTGATTTGATAATGTCTATAATAACATGACATAACATAACACGCATAGACAATTTACACAGATCGAACTAGTCCCATATTAAGATGTGAGTCTCTCGTTATAGGTACTAAACGCGACGATAGGTACACATGTTTACTATAACAGTGTGGCTAATGAAAATTTAAGGAAAATAAACTGGTATGTATGAAACACATTTTCATTCCTGAAAATACATAATGAAATTAGTTTACAAAGCAATAAAATTTATAGAAAGTATTTCGGAAGGTTTCCCTTGAATATTAGACTCACCATTGTTGCACCAAAATACCAAAGGTAGAACACAATATAGCTACCTGATTCTAAAAACTGAATTTTGTAGAAAACCCAAACGATTCCCTTTTAACATGAAATGAATACAAAACGAGGCTAGTTCTCCCTTCAAGGGCTGGTGCATGAATAAACCAATTAGATAGTTGCCTCGAATGCTAATAATTTGGATAAATATAACAATTTATTCGATTTCTTTAGTAATATATATTCTTATAATACTTGTTTTTTTATTCTTTTCTCTATGAAACCATCGATTTAATTTTAAAATACCCAACAGATATAAAACAAATGAACCTTAAAAAGTCACCTTCGTATCAGTTGAGTCACCTTCTCTTACAACATTATTTACGATAAGAACGGTGTTTTACAAAAAAGAGACATCTAGAGTGTCTAATCATTAACAATATGTGTATATCAACTGACATTATGAAAAGTCAGGTATCAGCAAATATCTTAGTCAAAGGAGCCAAACATAAGATCATATTAATTCATATCATCACAGTATAATTACCACATTATAATAGTGGTAATCCACAAATGGTGTAACCAGTGGATTCATCATCATCGCCCTCAACGCTCCTCTCGGGAGCACAGGGCAGAAACCAGCCTCCTCCATTCAGAGCGTCTCTGTGCCAATTGCGTCACCTCTTTCCACGACATTCCTTGCGCTCTGATATCGTTGTCATAGGAACGGTGTATTGTGAAAGAGGGACGCCCGGGCCGACGGAACCCCTGCGGACGGAAGAACAGTGGAACCAGTGGATAAATAACATTTAATTAACCTAAAACCTTTTTATCCGTACCAATAAAAGTAGTGACATTCAGGAAGGGCGGCGTATCTCATCGCTGAACTGAATATGTTAAATGTATTGTACGAAATATTTTAAGAAAATTTGACTGTTACAGAATACTTAAACTAAGAAAAAGAATCGGACACCTATTGATTGCTAGGACCTCTACAGAAAGGTACAGACAGACCCCTATCCTAATATACTGCTAATTCTGTATTATTGAATTGTTAAAAGTTTTGTGATATATTGTTTAATAAATAAATAAATTATATTCCTTGTTCTAAATTTCCAAAATACCTTAAACAAACTCTGATACCATTGTATTTACCAGTACAATACAAAGGTACGTATACATCTACTACACATTCGTGGTAAACAATAAATATACATAATTTGGTTATAAACATAAACATATCGGTTCTCTACGAGAATATTACTGCTATTAAACCTATACAATTTCACCACAAAAGTGTATTGAAAGGGAAAGTGATATTCAGGAAGTAGCGCGACTTCCGCCGAAGAAATTGAATAACATGAGTTAAAATAACGTTGTCATCTCTATATACTAATTTCCTCTGGGCAACTTTCAAGCGGCGTATCCTGTAGACAATCAGCATGTTAACGGTTAAAAAAGTTTTCATCCGAGCAGATTAGTCGTAGTCTTCAGAGCGATAGGAAACTAGGAAACTGTTCTATACATTCTTATTGTTCTTCCGCCTAACAACAAGTCTCTGGCCACCTATAACTTTTGAGTTTTTAATAATTTATTATTTACCTTGTATATTTATATACTTTGCGTTATCATCGTATTTTTTTTCTTTCAGCTCAGTCCTCCAATAAAAATGGAGCATTAAATAGAGAGTGGCAACATAAAAGATACCCACAATGGCGGTTTTGGCCGGCCGGCTCTTCAAACCTCAACTTTTGCGGATAATTTTGACATAAATGTGCAAATAAATAGGAGTCTAAATATCCACACATTTCTGATATGTCCAGACGTGAGGGCGGTCTCTCTTCACTGTTCTACCGTCTATAAGATTTCCAGCTTAGAATACCATAGGAAGACACGGCTTGATTTACGCAGGATCGTTTTAAATGAAGAAGGCTTGTTTCTGCCATCCGCTCTTGAGGGAAGCACTGGAGAGTGAAAATTTACTATGAAAAGTTGTTTGCATTTCAGAAATATCGATTTTTTTAAATATTTGTTTGTGGTTCGAAGCACAGTGGCGCAAATCAACGATTGAAACAACAGCTACTTATCGCCGCTAGCCCTCTAGTGACCGGTGGATATCGCGTGTATACCTTTGTAACTTTGGATATGAATTGTACCCCCCTCAATTTCCCTATAATTGAATTCGTGCGTATTACTGTAGTATATTGTAGCATTGTCGGTGTAGGAATGCATTTTCACTAACAAGATTTAACTTTAGATTGTTTCAAAGTGTGTAATTTAATTAAATTTAATTGCAATAGATAAATATTTGATGAAATACAAAGAAAATTCGATAAACCCACCGCACTGCACTGTTATTTGTAGAATTTTATTGCTTCTAATTATATAGAAATTACTTTTCTTGTTTACCTTCACTACATATATTAAAAATTATAATAACGGGAGTTGGAGATGTTTCCTTGTTTGCATAGATAATCGTAAAATATAAGTTGGTATATTTAAACTCAGTGTCACAATATATTGTTTTATATTTTTTGATTTTTCTTTTTGTGGTGCATCTTTTTAAAAACCTCATTCATTTTTTTTATTTGCATATACAACTATATTTTTTATTATTAAAATTATTTTAAAAATGACATCCTGCACTGAGACCATAATCGCTTTAGACCAAGGGGATCTCAGCAGGAAAAAAAATGAAGATATAAAATAGCAAGACAGAAAAAAAATCACAAAAGAGACATCATCAAAAAGAACCAACATAATCAGAGAAGAGTCTCATCTATGCATATAGGACTGTATACGTGTGAATTAAACATTGATTTCTTAATCATATGAAGTTATTCTTCGTCAGCCATGTTTGATAATTTCCATACTTTTAGAACATCTAATATTGACAGACAAATATAGAGTTTGTAAAGAATATGAAATTACTTTCTCCCAATAACAACTTCAATTCTGCGATGATGTATGCCACCCATTCTTAACGCCTTTTACTTTTATCGGCACGAAATGATAACTTTCACGTTTATTTTACACAGTTAAAAGAAAATGTCGCGATGGTATGAATAAAAAAAGCATATGAAACAAATTTTTTTATACCTATTTTAGAGATTCAAATTCAAATTCAAATATTTTTTATTAATCAAAAAAGAAATACATGCAATAAAACAAAACAATAACATAAGACAAAGTAATAAATTCAAGTACTCCCCAATTTGAGCATAGCTCGTGTTTTGGGGAGGAGTAAACTACATACATATAAACATATTCTGTTTTATCTCAACCCTATATCTTAGGGTAGAAACAATTCATATATACCCAATCAGTCACACCTATAAGATATGTGACAAGATAATAAAAAAAAAAGAAAAAACACATAAATACACACAAAAAATAAAAATAAAATAATAATATGATCAATATTTAACCCGAACCAGCCCAATGATGGCCCCAAGAGGTATCAGGCAATCAAGATAAGGCGTTCACACACACAATGCAAGCATACTACTCTCTATACACACCATTGCATTCACACACACATATACACCCTCACGCATACATCTTATATACATAGTAAAAATAAAAAAATACTCATATCTCTTTTAGGTATTTTTTAATAAGGTTTTTGACAGTTATTGGTTCAGCATGGATGTCATGTTTATACCTAGAGTATAGGGAATTATACCACCCAACACCCAAGAATTCGTAGTGATGCTGACCGGTAGTCGTACCTTTTCTGGGGACCCTAATCAATGTTGTCTCTCTTCGTGATCTCTCACTCGGAATCACGACATCTTCAGGGTTATATCCGTGGATAAAATAGTCCTTATGAATCTGATAAAGTGCTGCTCTCCTAAACAGTTTGTCAATCGTATGCACCGGGAAGTCGTTGAATACATCGATTGTGGGATAGTCAAAGGGCTTTTTCAGTATAATTTTAAAGTATGTAATATAAATTGTTTCATTTTTCAGTTAAACTTTGACATTAAATAAACCTAGGTATAAAGAAAGAACCTTATTAAACTTGTAAAAAGTTCAAAACTTTTGAATTTCTGTACTTTTTGGAATAATAATATTTTCAACAGTAATATGAGCATTTTTTAAAATACCTTCCGATAGTTTTACAGGTGTGCTTTTACAATATTTTTCAAATACCTGCTATTACTATCGTACTTTCATGACATATCCCACAAGTAGGTAGCCAGCAGACCAGCTGCATGTAATAAATATCCAAGGTGTCCTCTCTATGCCAACAAAAAATGAAGATATTTAAGATGTGTGCCAAACCTTATCGTTGAATTTTAAGATTTTTATTTTCAATTTTTTAAACACCTGTGTTTTAAAGGAAACTCGAAATTTTACTGAAGAGAGTAGTAAATGAATTCTTTACCGTCAGCTCCATGATATAAATTTATTTTACTATTAATATGAAAAAAAAGTTAGTATTAATTTTGAGCTGAATATATGCTTTGATAATCCATGGGACCTCAAGTAATTTATGCATTGATTTATACTTCTGACACTCTTTATATTGTTGTAGCTGTCTGTATCTTGTGAAATTTTTAAAATTAAATAAATAAATAAATAGTATCGTTTACAAAGGTTTTCTGGAAGACATCAGTCGGCAAATAGGTGTATGTTGCAGTGCTGGTTGATATAAAAAGATAAATGGTATTAAATATATAAACTTATGTTATAAATTCGCTCCTCGAATAAAATTATTTACCTAGTCTTTTATATGTCATTATTTATTTTGTGTTTTCATTATATATACAAAGAAATAAAGATCACTAACTATTATTATTATAGCTATAAAAAACTGTACAAAATTAAATACCTGTAATTTTTTCTCACAGAGAGGACAACTTGCATGTTAATTACATGCAGTTTGTCTACTGCCTACCTCATTTATGGAATATGTTGTGATGATATAAAAAATGACTAGAGTTTATAGTAAATAGTTTATTAATATTCAAATGTAGTGAAGCAAGTGGACGAGTATGTATATTTAGGAAGTTTGTTTGCGAGGGATGGAAGATGTGACAAGGATACCGAAAGAAGAAAAGTAGCTGGTGCTAGGATTAACGGTGCACTTCGACCCATTGTCAGCAATGACAATGTGTCGAACATGGCAGAATTGCTAGTGCACAATACCATCCTGGTACTGACACTTATGTATGCAAGCGAAACGTGGACATGATTGAAGAAGGACGAAAGTGGAATAAATGCTGTGGAGTTGAGATCGCTGAGAAGGATGGTTGGTAAAACGTTGCGTGATAGAGTGAGGAATGAGGATATTAGAAGTATGAGTGGATGCAAGAGGAGTGTTGTGGATAGAATGCGTGTAAATAAATTGAGATGGTTTGGTCATGTGGAGCGAATGGAAGAGGAAAAAATGTCAAAGAGGATAGGTATACTTGGCTGAAAAGAGGGGTGCGAGTAAGCGCGGGCGTTCGAGAACTACATGGCTTGAACATGTAGATCAAATTCTCAAGGACGGCCGTGTTTTGAGTAAAAGATACCGACGTGCGTGCATGAGAAATTGTATAACTGTGGAGGAGGCGAAAGAAGTATGTAAGGACAGATCTAATTGGCATTCCGTTCTCTCTGCCTACCCCACTTGGGATACGGTGTTAGGGAATAGATAGATAGATAGATAGACAAATGTCGTACATATTTCAGAAAACCTAAATAGAAGAGAATTTATTAGTCGCGAATTTCACGAGCAGCAATATAAATCATTATAAATAATACATAAACTGTTTTAATATTCATAGTAAGTATGATACATGTGTTTTCCGAAACCTCATGCTTTGCCAAAATGTTCATTTGCTGATTTTGTTCGCCGGATAATTTTAGGTGCATTCAATATGCATGTAAATGTGTGTGTTCTATAGAGATGTGCGGAGGGGTTTTTGGTCAAATTTTATGACGGTTCTAAATTTGAATGTCGAGGTAGGTACGCAGTAGTAGCTGTTATTGTTGGTTTGTATTGCTCCCACTGCATGGGGTCTAAAACCGCACGTCGGTAACATACGATACCATGGTTGGTTCCCCGTTGTTTTAGGGTTAAATGCTGAAAATTGTTATGCAACAGTAAAATGTGAAATTTAATATTAAAAATGTACTAATATTTTTCGATACATAACATATTTATACTTGGTGAAGTAAAAAGCAGAATTATTGAGCCATCTCCATCTCGCAGGACGGTTTTTGGAGATGGAGTATTTAGTGTTGTAGATTTCAGATGCTGGAATAAGTTGCCTCCAAAAATGTGAGAAGAGACGAGTAGAGAGAGCTTCAGAAGGAGATTAAAGATAAGCCTTATTGCTGGTAGCCTCGGACGATTTACATACCATATGGCGCCCTTGTGATTATGTTTTGAGTAAAATTTACTTGTATTTATTGTAAATCGACATTTAATGTCGATTTACAAATTATTACAATAGTCACTACCAAAATTAATATGATAATTTACCTATTTAGTCTGTTAAAGATTACCGTGAGACAGTAAACCCGCTTTCTTCATCCAGCTTTCAAATCTTTTCCACAGCGGAAGTGCCACAGCATACTGCGTTAAGTGCTTCCTGATCAAAATACCTCCGAATGTGGAAGCCAACTAATGAATCTAAATTTCAATTAATGGGCTACTTTTGATCAAACAGCTTTTGCTCAACATCGTTGTGATTCAACGAAAAATCTTGCTATTCATTCGAATGTCGGCATATAACTAATTTCTAAGCCAAGTATCGGGCGTCAATATAACATACATACATAGACAACTCACACAGATCGAGCTAGTCCCAAACTAAGATGAATATTGTATTATGGGTACTAACGCGACGATACATACATATACAATGCACTACACACATATATGTACATGTAACACCCAGACCCAGGACAATTTGAAAAAGGTCATTCTTCACTTTGCCCTGGCCGGGAATCGAACCCGGGACCTCGTGACTCAAAGGCAAGAGCGTTACCTCCACGCCACACCGGCCGGCAATATGTAATAAGTCTTTTTTTTTAAATTTTAAAATTATATTTAAACCTTCTTATCAAAGAAATAAGAATAAACTCATAAATCGATTTGTAATTATAAATCAAAAAAATTATGAGAATGGGACAATAAAAAAAAATTAGGAGGATGATTTCAATGGCAACAATTCCATTTATCATCGCTAATGGACTAAACGGGAAAACAAACCAAATCCATTTTACCAATTATCAACCAATTTGAAATCACTAAGCAGCCATTTAAAATGTAGTATTATTACTACATACTGAATGCGTATCAATATTATTTATTGAAAATTTACCCACTTTTGAAATTATGTATTATATAAAGCTGGTCAAGGTTTATGTCATCGCATACATTGTATATATGAAAAGTTTGAAAGGGAGAGATTTTTGAATTTAAAGATCGATCGCCACGCCATCGATATTTCTAAATACCTATTATTTTTCATTGTTATCAATTTTGATTTTTTACAATCAACAAGTTCTCATTGACTTCATTTGTTTTGTATTATTTATTTTATTGACTGTTGCTTATTAATTAATTACTCCATATTTATACAAAGATGTATTATTGACTATTGCGTCTGTTTGTGTTTGTTGTTTGTTATACTGTTTGATTAACATGTTAAAGGCTTACGCCGTGTTTTGATATAATAAATAAATAGACTGTTTTTAACTCACACATTTTTTTAATAATAAATATGCAAGTTGAACTCTCCGTACCGATAAAAAATTAAAATATTCCGGATCGATGGCAAACCTAAAAGTTGAATTTGTTATGTGAAATATCTTTTAAAGGACATTCGAAAACTTATGGAAAACAGTGAAAATTAATTATTTTCACGATGCTCCACAGAAAACAAGATTTACAAAAAAATCATTTAAAAATATACATTTTGTTGTAATCTGCATAGGTACTTGCAGTGAGAAGGGATGCATAGAATATAATAATTAGTATTCGTATCGTCTATTTCAAAAACATACAAAAACAAAAAAATAAATGTTTTTGAAAGAACGTTTCCCCTTCAACAAATCATAGCCCGCTTTGTTACTGCGGAATAATAATAAACCAAAATTATAAATAATATGATGCTATTGTGAGTAAGAATATATAATATTTTATGTTGTCTTTTTGTATGAATAATAAAATATGCAATGGATTGAGATAAAAACTGGACTTATGTTGGAAAATGTGATGAAAATGGAATAGAATTTGGGTATGTTGGAATAGACCGCGCCTTTGCGATAAATTTGATCTATGTATATTGATTTATTTCTCTGTGAAATTGCTTGTAATTAATTAACAGAAAAGAACAAATAAATAAATAATAACAAAAATATAAAATAAAAAATATATGCTGTGTAAGGTGACCCCCATAAGACAAGGGTGGTTGGAAATACCTAGTTGGTAGGTAGATGGATGGTAAAGCCTCTGAAACTACCAATCGAGTGATCCCTGCAGGGCTACTCTTGACACAATCTAAATACGATCATAATCTAGTCTCGATCTTGATCATACGACGCACGAAGGGACTATGGTCAAAAACGTCGTCGTCAAAAACACCGCGCTACCGCTACCACGCGATCGGTATGCGCGTAACTTTGGCCAATAGTCACTTCGCGCGTCGTATGATTAAGATTAAGATCGTGTTTAGAGTTTGCCAAGAGTAACCCTGCTGGTTCTATTTCACCCGATGCCAACCTATTCAACCTAAATAATATACTATCTTAAATAAGGAAGACACATTTTGTGAAATTTTTGAGATCTAGTTTACTTATGTTTAACTTTAATAGCACAACTTCAGGTTAAAATGTTTGTAAAGAATGGAATATACACAATAATGAGTATATTCTGTTTTATTTTCGTTGTTTTTTCGCCGAGCTTATTATGTGAATTTTCCGCAGGAGTGCACGTCTTTTTGTACGATATTCACATAGTAATGCTAAATATTACAGGATAACACACATCTCGCTAGAAATAAAAGTATTATGCTTCAACATAAGCAAGAACCGTTAAACCAATAGCTTATTATTTCAGTTCATATTTTATTCATCGGTAAAAGTAACTTTTACTGAAAGATTAAATTTCCTACAACAAAATATTATATTGATAAAAGTAGGTATGTCAATGCTATCAGGAGTGAGGTTTTTCGACACTAAGCGTATTTCGCGGATGTGTTAAAATGCGAAGCTCACCGTCTTTGAGATTTGGGACTCCATCGGACTTCATTGGAGGTCTTGAATGGTTACAAATACTCACCTTTATACTACTTGTTTAGAGCATTGTATATGTGCAAGTGCATCTTCGCATTAAGCTCCATAATACTAGTGGGGAACTATCTTAATAAATGTGAATTGCAAATATTTTATCCCGTGGAGCACCCGGTAAAGAATTGGTCTCCCACTCTTCTCTGTAAGTTTTCGAGTGTCCTGTAAAAGGCAGGTGGTAAAAGACATTTTACATCTTAAATTCAGCGATGAGGTTTGCCACCCATCCTGAATGTATTGATTTTATATTGGCACGGAGAGGACAGCTTGCATGTTTCTTACGTGCAGCTGGTCTGCTGGCTACCCCATTTGTGGGATATGCCGTGATGGTATAGTATAGTATAAGTATGTCAATATTTGAGAAAATTTGGTAAAAAGAGATACATTTTTAATTGAACACTCCCTCCCAAACTCAGATATGTTTAAAGAAGAAAGAAAATCTTTTTGACCGCTCTTTTAAAAAAAATATCGCAGACATAAGACAAGTAAAATCACCTTGCCAAAAACTGTCATACTGGGTTTTCAATTTGAAAATCCTTCTCATTTTTTCATTTTGTCTTAATTTCAATAGCCCAGAAAATCATTTTATCCCGTGGAGCACCCGGTAAAGAATTGGTCCCCCACTCTTCTGCGTAAGTTTTCGAGTGTCCTGTAAAAGGCAGGTGTTCGAAAAAATTAAGACATTATACATCTTAAATTCAGCGATGAGGTTTGCCACCCATCCTGAATGTCTTGATTTTATATTGGCACGAAGAGGACAGTTTGCGTGTTTCTTACATGCAGCTGATCTGCTGGCTACCCCACTTGTGGGATATGCCGTGATGGTATAGTAGTAGTAGTAGTAGTAGTAGAAAATCATTTTTTTTTCTTCTTATATTCTCGGTTAGACAATTAATGATACCTTTACTATAAAAATTAAATGATTTTTGAAAAATCCATCCCCAAAATATGAATATAAAGGAATTGGTTGAGTGCATACATATGCCAGTGATATGTTATTTATGTGATTTTTTTTCTGTGCACCAGAAAAACTAGAGAAGGAGTTCAAGATATCTTTTTTGGAGAAAATGAAGTATTTTGATCTTGAGGAGCAAAACAAAAAAATATTGATGTTTTTTTTTAATCTATTCTATTCTCTGACGCCGCAAAAAAACATGTTTATTTTGAAATCAACTTATTGTAGTAAATTTAATAAAGTTAATGATTTCGATCAAGGGTACTTAGTGGAAGTTCATTTTAAAGAATTTTATATATGGTGAAATTACGAAATGTAAAAAAAATATCTCTAGTCGGCTCTCAAGAGATTTCGCCCTCATCATAAGGCTAGTGTAAAGGTATGTAATCAAAACTAGTTTAAAAATAATTGATAAATTTAATAATAATAATGTATTTTGCAAGAGGAGCTTTCGATTGAATGACTGATTATTGCACAAAAATAACTTATAAATAAACAAAGTACTTTTTATACTCTTGGAAGCTTCATTTTCTGCATATTTAGCTTAACTATTTAGTTAGTACTTGAAATAGTATTATTTTAATTCTACGAAATACTTTTTGTTGTTGTGTCTAGCCCATGTTTCATTACATTAAGCTAAGTAGCTACATAGTTCGCAATAATAACAATTCGCATAACATCTGTTTCTAACATGAATGGAATATATAATTAGCAAAAATATGTATAAGTATCTAGTGAGAGTGTACAGTTACTCATAAAACTGAAGAAATATAATAATTGTTGTTTCTTTGAAATTAGGCATATATTTTTTTTAATCCATCGAAAACAATATATTGATAAATAATAAATTTGTCTTCGTCTTTAATGGTTTTAAAAGAGTATTCCACAATGCATTTCTGTTACTTGATTGTATATAGATCGCGATAGATTTCAGCAAACCATTGTAAAAGGCAGCGTCCACAAAGCTGGATGAACACGTTCACCATAAATCTTTTATCATTCGGTGACAATTCGAAGCATTCTCCGAAGAAACATTCGAATGAATGCCTTCGTTACCTTCCTTGGGATGGTTAACGAAGACTTTCATTTGAATATTTCTTATATCCGAATGATTGCATATAAATGATTGACGTTTTCATCCAGCTATGTGGACGCTGCTATTGACGAGTGAAATAATAGTTATAGTATATGTATAGTTGCTGAAATCGATCGCAATCTATATACAATCAAGAAACATAAGTGCATTGCAGAATACTCTTTTAAAAACATTCAAAATGCCTCGAAATTGTTACATAGTTAATCCTTCCAAATGAGGTGATATTGTCTTCTTCTATTATATTTCAAAACTCCTATCCTGAAAACTGAAAACAGGGCGGAAACAAACAATCGCATTTCAAGCAAATGAAATGATATAAATGGAAGTTAAGCTAAGTCTGAGAGTAATATGACTTGTTCTAGTAGTGTAAACTAAAAACCGATCGGAGTACACTGTACTATATTACCTATTCACCTATCTATACCCTCGGGCAGTATCTTAAGTGGGTTAGGCAGAGAGTACAAAACGCCACACAACTTTATTCCTACGTACTCCCTTCGCTTCCTCTACATGCATACACCTTCTCATATACGTTCGCTAATTTCTCCTCAATACGCGGCCGTCCTAGAGAATTTTGTCCATGTGTTAAGGTGGTCACGTAATTCTCGGACTTATACCTACGCTAACTTACACGCCATCTTTCAGATAAATACATCCTCTTCGTCATACTGAACTTATTTTATCATAATATATTAGGTAATTTTGTTTCCTATATTTGTTGTGTATAAAAATATAATATGTTTTTATAATATAAGAGATTACTAAAATAAACTCAAAACAAAATAATTAAAAAACATTTTTAAATAAAGGATAAAACAAATACAATACATATATTTATACTATCTGTCAGCTCATAACATATAACAAATACTTAGATTGCCCTCTTTGTCCCTTTAGTAAATTTGACATTCAAGATGGATTGCAAATAAAAAAATAAATAACTAAATAATAATCATTATCGTTGATATTTATTTATTCACAACATTTCAAACAAAAAGACCTTTTCGCATTTCGTGCGAAATAAAACAATTATAGTTTGAAAGTGAAAAGTTTTCAGAACACGGTATCTAGTATTTAATTGAATTAATTTTCATGGAATATTATTTTATCATTTTAACAGTACAATGGTACCTCAGGATAAAAAAATAATATTAAAGGATATTTTAAAATTCTAATAAAATCACTTTCGGATATCCTCCTTCAAAAGGATAATAATTTATAATTTCGTTAGAGTTTCATATTATTTTAAATTGCGTACGTTATTTGGGACGTTATACCCCTGCTTTTATTCAGTTTTTATTCAAACGTTACGTTTTGTCGAATAAAATTTTTAGCGATTTAGTTTTACTACAAGGAAAGTTTGTTTTCTCCCCAGAATACCTACTGGCAAACTACTTTGAATAATCTCATTCAAATAAAATAAGTTTTATTAACAATTATTGACAAGAAATAATTGCCTGTTGACGAGTCGTTTCAATGACTTAACGGGCTTCGTTCGTTGGTTGCACAGTTTTATGAATATATCTTTATATGTGATTTGATAAATGTGAATTGTAATTGTATGTATAAAATATGAAATAAAGATTATATATATATATATACATATATTAGATATTATCAAACAGATGAAATTTCGTGAGAATAATAATAGTATAATCTTAATTTTTGAAGAAAAACCTGTATAAATAAAGAATAATCTGTGTAAACTGCATAGATAAGTGTGTATTTCTGAATATCATCGTGTAAAACTCAATTGAGGAAATTTGTTTATTGTTTGATGATGAAGTTTACGTTAATTCGTCAATAATATTTTTGAATATCTTAAAGACTATCATAGCATATTCCGCAAGTAGAGAAGCCAGAAAACTTATTGAAAAATAATTATACAAATTGTCTTCTCCGAGACACTGATAAAATAAAAAAGTCATGATAAACCACGTACCTAATCGGCATTAAATGACCTGTTTGTGATGTTTTACAAATAAATACTAAGTGTTTTGTGATACAATTTTTGAAAAATTATTAAAAAATGTGAGAGATTTATTAATTATCTTCAGATCTGATGACGTGGCCTGCAACATGGTAAAAAATTAATACTTCAATACGATTCAACAAAAATTATATTGAAAAAGTAATTCTTCATCTACCGAAGAATCGATGAATTGCTGTGCATCAAAATATTTCCGGCACATCTTCCCTACGCAATGCGATGGGGTATTTTCACCATGACAAAACAATATTATTATTATTATTCACAATGGTGATATGTTTTCATATCACGTCTCTTTAAAACAAAGCTTAGAGAAACGTGATTTAAATAATATTTCTATTATTGCACTTTCTCCTGAAGTTTTGCGTTATTTTCATTATTTGCATAATATTATTATTAATATTGAAAACAAAAATAATAAAATGGTAAGGGAATATAGGTGGGTCCACAATCGAAACATCCAGAAGATTGGGATGCAAGTAATAGAATAAAATAACTTATAATTTATACTTTACTGTATCATACTTCACTGGTTACTCTACCTGTAGAAGAAGTCTTGATGGTATAAATATAAATCGTAGGAGGAAATCCGAATATTAAAAAAAAATAAAGATTTTCTTTCAGCGCATGTAATCTAATTTTCTAGAAAAATTTAAAGTTTAAAAAATTTTGATAATTGTGGTTATTATTTTTGGAGCTTTTTATTGGTAATTTGGCCATCTCAAAACTAGTTGTGGAAAGTGCAGTATTTAATTATTAAATTTTACTCCTGAAGCCTTTTGTCTGATTGATTGGTGCCGTATTGAAAACTTTGAATCGGACCAAAAACACTGGATTAACCGCTGTTAACGAATTCACTCGATACAACTTAAATACCGAATCCGTAATCCGCACCCTCATTCCCAAACCGGTACTAGGTATTATTATTATTATTTTATTATTGATTGGGGAAGAAGAGGGGGAGTCTGTTAATGTATGAGCAGTTTATCGCGGGTAGTACCCGTTACTACAGCCTGTTCACAAATAACTTGTTTCGATGTGCATACACACAACTTTAATGCTGTTAAATATTTGGTTTGTGAATTTAGTTCACCCTTCCTGTGGCATGTTTTCCTGATACAAAATTATTCAAAACTTTTGTGTACTCAACGCATTAACATATATATTTATGGATTTTTTGCATCATTTTAACCATGTGCATTGTTTTCAGGTTTTTAAATGGGGCTGGAGGAGATGACTAGACGTGGACAAAAAAAAACCAAGCAGAATATATTTTGGTAAATCTAGATGGTTAGAAAATCAAGTCAAAAATCGCAGGAATGGAGCAGATGCAGAATGCCAATAGAAGAAATGTTGAATATAACATATATTTCCAAAAAATATATACATTAAAAAAGGAAAAAAAAAAAAGTTCATTCAGGTAATTGACCGAAAAGGGCGTAGTATTTTTTTTACTTACAAGATACCCTACAACTCGGAAGAGTCTTTTTCACGATGACACAATACATTGTATTGTTTCAAATTAGGCCTTCCAATGCTTCTTTATCTTAACATATTTTATTTTTGTCCACAATTTTTTAAAATTTATTTGGAATATCAATCGACTTTTTACAAATATAACATAGGTTTACAATTATTTAGCAAAATTAGTCCACTTACTGATATTAAATTAACAAATAACGAACAGCACACATTAAAGAAAAATAAATAAAGGATACAAAGAAAGAAACAGAATAATGATTACTCAAAATAATGTGTTAAAATATTATATTCAATAAACACACAATCGATTTCGGTGAGAATGGCTTATTTTCACCTTTTATTTCCGCGGGGAACATAAAATGGTGAAGATAATGTTATCTCGATTTATTTATAAAAAAAATATTCACCAGATAATATTATGAAATACTCATTTATGTTTAACATGAATATAAGATAAATCTGGGTTGATGATCGATTTAATATGATATGTAGGTACATTGTTCATACATACGTATAGAGTTGTTCGCAATGATTTCCAAAATACTCGTGGGAACTATGACAAGACGTGCCACGTTCCCCAATCAGATGAAATAATTTTGTAAGCCTACAATACAGAACAAACTTTTCAATTACTCCATCTACATAAAATTTTCTGGATCCCGTCAAAAGCTTCTAAAGACGCCAAAGCTTCAGATGAAATAATATGTGCGAATATATTTTTGAGCTTTGTTTAAATGTATGTCTGTCTGGACAAGAAACAAATTCATTGTTATATTTTATTTTCACATCATGGCTTGTATTATAAAGTTCTTTATAAAGAATATTTTTAATAAATATTGAAATATGATCCATTTAAAAACATAATTAAGTTATTTTTTTATTTATACAGAGAGGATGATCTGTGAAGGAGTTTCCAGAACAGAACATGACTCACACTTTATTCTGTAAGTAATCAATTTTTTTTGCTAAAACAGATAGATGGAAGATGGAATACGTGGTTAGATGGAAGAAATCACTATATAGTGATAATCTCGCCACTGCACATCATCACATTTTTTCCTGTGTATATTGCCCTATTTTATTTGTTATATGAATGATGATGTGCAAGAAGAATAAAATAAATAAATAAATAAATAAATATTTTTAAATTATCTTATTCAGTATAAGACACAGTTTGAATTTGAAGGATGAGGCATTCAAAATGCCATATATTCTGGATTTTTTTTTAGAACACGGAGAGGATAATCTCTACATTCATTATGTATGCAATGAATCCACTGGTTTGACTTCTTGTGAAAGATTTCACAATGTCGTAGATTGAAACATAAATAAAACAATGCAATAGACACACATACATCTTCTTCAATTTGTCCTAGTTGGGTCGTAAAACTCGTAAACCAGTTGCATCTAAGTACTACCTCCAGAGATCCCGCTGTCTATTTCCGCTTCCAGGACCTTTGGCCTATCCAAATAATATTATTTTGTAAACAACTAAAGACCGGGACGAAGAAAGTGCTGGACTGGAGGCCTAGAACAGGACGCAGAAGCGTAGGTAGGCCCCAAACAAGATGGTCCGACGATATTAAAAGAGTGGCGGGCCTGCACTGGAGGAGAGTTGCGTCCAACAGAAATTTATGGAAGTCCAAGAGGGAGGCCTTTGTTCAATACTGGACACAAGAAGAAGGCTGAGGTAAGGTAAGGTAAGGTAAAGACCGGGAATAAAACTAGTGCAATCTATTTCGTTTGAGAATACGTAAGTACATTTGAAACGTAAATTTCAATAAATTTGATGTATTTTTTACATTATTCGTACATCTAAACAACTAAGTAGCTTGTTATTTCTATTTTAAAATCCATGATTATCCCAATTTAGCGTTTTATTTTATTTAAATGTTTTTTTTTTGGAATTCACAATAAACTTTTTAACGTTGATTTTTTCCATGTTACAATTCGACAGCAAATTTAATGTCAATTTATGTAAAAAAAAAAAAACAAACTGTTTACATTTTTCTACTTTAATAATGGGGAACTTCACAAAAAAATCAGCTTCAAAAAACACAGAAAATTAGAAAAATATGGTGCTTTTCACATTTTTAAATGTCTATTTTAAGGCTTTAATCACCATGAAAAAATCAATTTTCAATTGAAAATTTTCATTTGAACTTCGCCGCAAGAAGGTCCACCCATGGCGGAACAGAGGCCTGAGTCAACAACACACTATCGCGTCACGTTCCCGCTCCGCTAGCGTTCGGGTGCAGACGATGGTGCGCCAAAGTGTTAATTTTCGTAACTATTGTGTATCTTAGCAACGAAATTGACACTTGCTTGCAACATCGTCTGCACCCGAACGCTAACGGAGCGGGAACGTGAGACGAAAGTGTGTTGTTGACTCAGGCCTCAGGTGTGTGACGTCATCAGACGCTATAGACAATACTACGAGTCAAATGCGTGCTTATACAACTTAACGCCTAACGACGTCACAACGGGCTAATTCAATGACATGGCGTTAAAAATTTTGGCAGAAAATATAGATTTTTAAAATGACAACAATGAATGAAAAGTTTTACTTTATCGTTTCTTATTGGGATATTTGTGATGAGCGTATAATTATTAATATAAATTGATAAATAACATTTATTCATATTCTCACACATGCATGTTCCCCATTGAGTGACCTGGTTACGATTTACAAAATCATTATTTGAAAATGACTTTGTTAGTCAAAACCAGGTCACTCGATTATTAATAAGTTGTCAAACTTAGACGATTTATGTATTCTTGCGTAATTTACATAATATGGAGTTTAACAAAATAAACATCAACTGGATCAATGAAAAATAGCACTATCACGTTGTCTCCTACAAGTGGGGTAGTCAATGGACTTACAAATCGTTGCCGTGGATGTGAAGTGATCCAACCCACAAGACAGACATTCCGAGAAAAAGCGTGTTGAAGTTACGCTGTCGCATCCGAAAATACTAATCTTACAATAACTAAGTTATTTTTGCATGGATTTCGCTAAAATTTTTACACAATATTCCTGATCACATATTTCACTAATATAAATGACAAAATATTAAAGAATTTTTATATTTTAGAAGTAAACACGAATTTATCACTTGGATTATTTCACCACTGTAGCTGAGAAAGATCCACCAGTAAAAAAGTTGTTGGAATGTTACGCGCTATGCGGCTTGGATCTTTTCACTTCTATAATTTAATTGAACTTTTTGTTAGTGAAATGCTCTATCACACACTTGAAATGATGTAAAAACACTTAACATCTCTTCACAATCTTCCAAAAATGCCCTTTAGGAATATCAAATCACTTATTTATCTTCACCACTATGTTCTCCGTGGTTTTCTGAACAAAACTGCATACTTAACTCATTTTTCCAAAAAGTGTGGCTTGGATCACTTCACCTCCACGGCAAACGAAATTTTAATAAAAACAGAGTTAGTCCACTTTGAGCTTCAAAAAATACTCGTAAATTTAGTATAGATGGGTGGTCTACCTCATCGCTGAATTGAAAATTTATTTATTTATTCAGATATTCACGGCCAAAGCCTTTTACATGTAAAAAAAAATAGTTTACCTACATACAATACATGCATACAAAAGTATTTTTTTTTTTTTTAAAGACACAAAACAATTAATTTGATACAAAACAAGAGTACAATTAAATAATAGTATACGTTAACTAACGTAAAAAAATTCGAAATAAAAAAATTTAGTCAAGAAATTCATTTAAAAAAATTGAAATGTTATAAACGTCTGTTTATTAATTACATAATATGTATCTAGAGGGTATCTTTTCCCGGATTATTTTTGTTCCCGGGAAACGGGAAATTTTAAAATGAATTTCCCGGGATTCCCGGGAATCCCGGGAAATTCATTATTATATTTATAAATATTCAATTTTCAACAAATTTGGTATAAAAACTCTCATAACTTGTTGACCCTTGCAAACATTTTGATTTGATAAAAAAAAATTAAATTTTTGTTACCATTATAAGTAATTTGCTTAAAAAAACTAAATAGCTGACTGACGAGATTTATTTAGGTACTCTATGTTATATCAAAATAAAAATTGTTTACAAAATATATAAACTTTTAATTTTTGATCATCCTATCAAGCAAAAAAATGTTATGGATTTTAGCAAAGCTTTTTAAAGATTTTTGACTTTAAAAAATGAGAAATTTCGACAAAAAAAGATTTTTTATATCGGTTAATATCCATGAATAAAACAAGAAAAATGACAGTTGGCTGCACTAATATTTTAAGAACTATCTAACTTTTCGAAATATGTAAAAAAAAAACATGAAAAATTGTAGGATTCTTATACATTGTCGGCCAAACACACCTCCGATTTCGAATTATATTTAGAATAATTATGTTTCTTTCAAAAGAATACATTGAAGCTCTAATTAATTTTTTTTTTAAAGTATAACACTTAAATTGGTAATTAATATTATTTTTCATATTTTCATATCAAAATATTCGTCAGCTTCTACAAGTTTATCACGACTATTATAGTTAACTAAACAAAGATTTCGGTATCGGTATGGCAATCTGCATGACTAATAATTTGTATTTTTTCCCGGGAAAGGATTCGTTTTTTTCCCGGGAAACGGGAAATAAAAATTAGAGGGTTTTCCCGGGAAATCCCGCCCGAGTAACCCTCTATATGTATCTATACTTGAAGCTTCACTTATTTTTGTATTTTACAGGACACTTGAAAACTTACACAAAAAAGTGCGAGTTTTGATGAGTATAGCAGTTGAGAAAAAATCCAATTCCATTTATCATAGGACAACGAATGGATGAATTAAATCAAAAGTGTGCTATCTCAAAAATAGTGTCAATAAAGAACGAATAAAGGATAATTACGATGAGTCGAATCAAAAGTGTGCCATCTGAAAAAAGTAAACAAATAAAACACCAACCAATTTTCAAAATCAGATAAGTGAGTACTGAATAGCAGGACTTTTGTTTTAGTTACACGTCAGTGACGGAACTAGAAATGAAAAAAAAAAATACTATTTAAAATTTGTAAAATTTGACATCGGTTAAAATATTGGTAAAAGAACTTGAAATTCTCCATTTGCACTCCAGCGGTGGCAAATTTAGGAATTTAAATACATCCGTAATTTTTTTAATTTTAAAGTGGAAATTTCATAATCAAATCCCATTTTGTTGCTCGAGTTGATGTTTATTTTGTCAAACATGTTTACATATGGAAGAAAACACAATTGTTCATAAATAGTTTTAATAATTTATGTATATCCAAACCGACTCAGTTTGACAATGACTTTATAAGTCGAAACCAGGTCACTTTTACTAAAATTAAATATAATGTAAAACTAACAGAAATTCTGTTTCCTTCCATATACACAACATTTTGCATTCGTGCAAGGAATTGTTAAGAAATGCATTGGTATTTTACATAATAACATGAAAAGCTCGCCAATGTAGGCATACGGTATTTTTTTTGCATGTATGGGAAGCACGCCATTAGTATCAGATAGGTGAACAGCAGTACTTTTGTATTTGGTACTCGTTCCTTTTTTAAATTAAATTATCTCCAATCAGAATGTGTTTGACGTGAGAGCGTGTCCGATCCTATGCAAACAATAAAGACGGTTATTATTGTTGGCGCTACTGGGGCAAACTCGCACAAGCGAATGTAAGAGTGCGTCATTTCAATACGTACATAAATATAATTCATGCATATACAGATAGAAGGGAAGTATGTTTTGATTTTGAATTTAGAATGATATCTAGAACATATTATGTTCGGTAGTTTGTACGTTTCTCATCAGATAGCATTAGTAGTAGAATATACTACTATTAATGCATTTCTGTAATAATTTAAGTAAGGTTCTGGTTTATATTATAAAAATATATTTCATATATTAATGGTACATAATTTTGACTATATATATATAATGAGTTACAATCCATTGGATTGGTCTGCAACGAGTTTTGACTTATTTCTCCATTCCTCCCTATTCTCAGCTAGTCTCTTCAACTCCATATATGAGCCACAGCTCATGTCCCTCTTCAGTTGGTCCATATAGGCGTCTCTCGGTCGACCTCTGCCATTTGTGCCTTCGGTCCTGCCCTCTGCGATTGCGATGAGCAGTCCTGGGTGCCTGATGTTGTGGCCAATCCAATTAGCTCGTTGTTGGCAGATTCTTTTGAGGAGTTGCCTTTTTTCGCCAACCCTGGTTAACACTTCTTCGTTTTCGACGTGTTCCGACCAATGAATCTTCAGCATGCGTCTATAGCACCACATTTCAAATGCCGCTAACCGTCCGCTTTCCCTCTTGCTGATGGTCCACGTCTCGCACCCATATAACAAAATGCTCCACACAAAGGCTTTAGTGAGATTCTTCCTCACGCTTAGATCAATATTAGGGGATTCTAATATTTTGGATTTTTTGTTAAAGGCAATTCGTGCCTGGTTTATTCTGCTCACAATTTCTGATTTGGAGCGTCCGTCCTGATTTATTCTGAATTTTGACTAGGTATCATATTTCAGGCAGATGAAGAATAATTTAAAGAATTATGTAACTTAATCTGAAAATTCAAATCCTAAATTCAGTGGTCTGGAATGCTATTTTTTTCATATTTTAGTATTTTTCATATTTTTGTATCCCAAATTTATTTTCTTCAGAAGATTATAGTTATACAATCAAAAGTAAACATATTTATTAGTTGTAGTTGAAAGTAGTTATTTTGGTATTGAATAAACGACTTGTTTTTTCATAAAACCCGGTGAGTCCTCTGGTTTACTCACTTGTAGCAAACGTCGTCGTGGTAAAGTTAGAAAAATATTATATTCTTAAATGATTTGTAAAAAATATCTTGCATTTCAAGACTATAAAAGTTTTTCATATCCATTTCACATTATAAAAAAAAAAAAAAAAATTATTAATCAATTATATTTTTTTCTTTTTGCACATCACCATAATATAACAGTGATTAAGTACTAATCAATACAAAATTTAAATACTAAGACGATATGCAGTGGCATCTTATATATTAGTTTTCGTTCGAGGAGAAACAGCGCCAAAATGCATTTCAAATGTTAAATAAATTCATATTAAAATGATGTATTGAAATAGAATTTATGTCCAATATCGATATTGTGAATCATTGTTGACGCTGGTGATGCTACCCATAGATAATAATAATAATAATTTAGAAGGAAGGCCAATATACCCAGACAATAGAACAGCAAAAGTTCTAGTACTGCTGCACTTGCAGCTAACTTCAATCTTCTAAATTTGAATATCGAAATTAGAAGGCGATACAGCAACAACTCAAGATTTGAAAGACGTATTTTTATTTTTTTTCTAGGATCAATCATTTTGGAACTCGAATTGTATTGTAGCGAATTAATTAAATGTACACTCTATTAACAGTTATTGCAAAATATAGCAGACATTTTCTTTGTGAAAAATCGTCATTTTATTTACCTTTAACAAATTTATTAAGTCCAGAAAAAACTACTATATCTTTCATAAAATCAAAAAGTAAAATATAAAACCAATTTTAAAAAGAAATTTTATAACTAATTTAGTCACAATAAAACAAATTTTGACATATGTAATTAATCCACATTCATAGAAAAATACCACAAACAATATTCAATAAAGTCATAGAGTTGACTTAGAATAATACTACATAGACAAATAGGAAATATAATTATCATGTTTATTAATTAATATTCATAATTTACAAACTTACCCATGATATCTGTATTCTTTTATACGTAGGTTGAAGTTTTAAATGTTCTCTGAGTCAGTTAATCTGTAACAAAAAAAAAATTTAATGAGACAATATTTTTTAAATTTTACCGGCACAATAACTCAACAAAGTAATCTTCACACTGTGTTATGAAAACTTACAGAAAAGTGTGAAAAAAAATCCTGGGGTGCTCCATGAGACTGCAAGTTCAGCAAATAAAAAATAAATAAATAGATGAGGTACGAAGAGAAATGGAAAAAAATAGTTGAATAATCATACAGGTACCTTACATTATAATCTATAAACTTTATTTATTATTTTACTGTTGTATCCTTATTGATTTCACTCAGCAAACCATACTCATTGTTGGTTTAGACTGATTTGCATCTTACACAAGCTCTTTGATTAAAAAGTTAATGACGTTTCAATTCTATTGCTGGCTTCACAGTGTGGAAAGCATGCTAGGTACATAATATATCGGAGGTAAATAATTTACTTTCAATGCTTTTATTTATTTATTTGTTTGTTGTGTATGGATCTGGTAGACCACTCGAGATTGTTTGCTTTTATTGATATTAAAAATAGAAACTGAACACAAATGGAATGAAATGATTTGAATTTGAAAATGAAATTAATAAATGAACGTGTAATTTCAAACCAATACAAGAATGCTTTTCCTGGGAAGATTCAACAAAACGCTTCCACGTCCATTATGAGCGTCTTCGCGTTAATTGAATCACCTCTTTCGACATGACATTAAAACAAATTTTCTGTTGTCGTTGTCATAGAAACGGTGTAGTTTGTAAGAAGAGGACCATCCGGCACGTCAAGAGCGTTGTGGAAGAAAGAAAAGGGTGTTTTTGATATTCTTAAATAGAAGCCATAAAAAAAGAAAAGAATTTCGTTTTGTGATATTGAAATTAAAACATTTTTTCTTTATTTACTTACTTAAATACTTACTGCTAGCCTTCTTCTCTCCACTGCTGGATAAAGGCCTCTTCAAAACTTTTCCATACTTTCCTATCTCGAGCAACACGATACCACTGTTTTCTCATCATCTGGCCAATATCGTCAACCCATCATTTTTGGGGTCTTCCTACTTTCTTTACTTACCAAGCAATATTATTTTCATCTGAATAAAGTATATTTATTATACTATTAATATACCTACTAAATATAACAAATTTCTGATGATATGGCCAAGTGGCCAGGAGACCACCTGAGAATGTAGGCAATAAAGTTCAACGTATCGAGATAACCGACAAGAGATCAAGAGGAAGGCCAAAGCGCAGATGGCGTGAAGTAGTGAGACAAGACATGCAGAGCTGTGATGTTGCCCATGAGGATGCGTTCGACAGTACCAAGTGGCGTAACCAAATAAGAAAGGCAGACCCCCCCACCATGTGGGACTAATAATTGCCCAAGGAGAAGAAGAAGACTAGAATATAATTCTAAGAAAAGACAACGTCGAATTTCATTGAAAAAAGCACACCTTGCATAAAAGATGGGTTGTGGGATCAAGTCCCGTTCGGGGCACTAACAAATAAGGTGATATTCTCTTTTCTAAGGCAGTTTCATGTGTTAACTTTACGTTCAAACATTTAAAGTATTGTTTATTATTATTGAGACACTACTGCATTGCGTTGTAGACTCATAAGAAAATAGCGTGATATAGAACAGTTTCAAGAAACTTTAACTATGTACATAATGTTACCTATTATTAACTTTTTCAACATATCCTAAACTTTTATATCAAACCCGTATATATTTTAATTCGTTTGAGTGTATTTATTTATTTAGGTATTTAATTATTTCTTTCTCTCAAAATGCTACACGTATAACAGAAATTTAAATAATGCTGCCTACATAAGGCAAGCAAAATATGGCTTCTGTGAATACTTTTATAAGACTTGTACGTACCTTATAGAAAACTCATCAACCGTGCACATTTCAGGATTAATATATTTTACTAACAGGCAAAAATATTTCAGGTTTTCTGAAACCAAGTCTGGAAATTTATGAGAAAATAAGTTGAGATGCAACGAATAATATATATTTGACCGAATACCGAATTTAATGCAAGATCATGTGCCGAATAACCGAATTTTCGGCGACTATTCGGCAAAACAATGGCGAGAGCGTGCGTTACTTTCGACCGCGCATATTCGTGAAGGTATATCATAGGCATTATGTACCTACTAGACTTGCAGCGCGATATATTTTTTCGATTTTTTTTAAGTTCCAACATTAATAATAACAATAATATTATGTTGTTTCACTCCATATCAAATTAAATAATTAAATTAGACATTTGAGGATTAATAAATTTATGCATCTACAGCTGACTTTGAAATTATTAGTTCCTTCAAGTTTTACATTTAAACTATTCGGCAGAACACCGAATAATAAACTAAATATTCGGGAAAAATACCAACTTTTCCAACTGATATTAAAAAGGAAAATTAAGGGATGCCGAGGGCCCGGTAGGAGGCAGATGTCCTGGCTGCGAAACATCCGGGAGTGGACTGGCATCCGAAGTGTGGCCCGACAGGGCACTTAAAGAAGAAGTTGTAATAACTCGAGTGTGTAGAAACTTAAAAAGGCCTGACGGTAAGAGCGAAAGCTCATGAGAACTTGCAAATAAAATAAGTCTGAGACAATTCTTTCTCCGACCAATCCCGGGTTTTAAGCTTTCTAGTAATATTTTGTATACATAACTAAAAACAAGATAAGCTTCAGATTATGAATGTTTTTAACAACAGCTAGTTAATATTTTAAACTGTTAAAGTGTTCTGTACCGTTATAAAACCGTTATGTCTTTGTGTGTTATATTATTTATACCTAATGGTTAAGGTTTTTGCATAATTTTAATGACTTAATAATATTTTCCATCACAAACTTATAATTAGTATTTAACTTAATTTTTATTGCAATAAGGAAGTAAATTATTGCAGGGAAACTTTGAAACATAGAATGTTTTATAAATGTTTTTTTAGAAATATTTAAAAAAATATGTTTGATGGAAGAAGTTACTTCGTACTTATCTCATCAGCATGTTTCTTCAATACGCATTGCTTTTGATTTATCGTTTATAAATATCGTTGCATGTGTCTTATTCTTGACAAAATACAAGTAGACATTTAAAATACCTTTTTTATCATAAATTTTATTTTAGGTATATTTTTTATCATTTGGCAAAAAAATTATATTTTATTTACTTAACAGCGGACTTCAGAGGTAAAAAATGATCTAATAAATGTGGATTTTTTTTCTAAACCATAATACTCGTACAACTTTACACACACAGTAAGCTAAAAGCTTATTTATTTCGTAAAAGAGGAGTATGCTGGCACCTAGGATCTAACCGTGCACTTCATGGCCAGGCCGACATTCTACCTGCAGGCAACCGACGAATTCTATAGGTACATATTTGTAGGTTTGGAACAAGCTTTCTCCATTTTATAGGATAAGAATCTAATAATCTTACTTGGGAAAATCCTGTACTGAAATGACAAGTAAAGTTGAATTATTGGGTAGAGCAAATACACAAAAAGAATTGTTAGCAAAAATCAAGCTGCGTAAAACTTCATATTTTGATAACATGAGAGGTAAAAATAAGTCACCTCACAACTAGTCTAAAAAGGGAAGATGAGGGGCCGTAGAGGGGTTGGAACAAAATAGCATTCCTGAATCTAGAATATCCGAGAGATGACCGACATAAGATGTGGGAAGGAGCTGCCCAGGACAGACAAGGTCTCTCTCAGTTGATAGTCAACGTCGGGGCACCCGATGAGACAAATAAAGAAGAAGAATCACTTTTTTCATGATTCAGAAAACTGTGATTTTTTTTCTGTGAAAATACTGTTTTTATGGAGTTTATTTTTCCCGAAACTATCGTATTTGATTATAACATTCTATGTTTGTATGTATAAATAAAGTTCGTAAATTAATCATTAATTGTAATCAAGATAATTAGTAGTAATATCAAACATACGAACAACTAAGCAAATAAATTATTTTGTCGATTATGTACTTACACAAAAAGTTGGTAGGTACTTCAATAACTATTTAGTATAAATGTAATTATGTATGTACATTCAAGTACTTAATAAAATACTTGAGATACTACACAGTAGATATTCCGTAAATTTGAAAATTATTTATTTAGAATGAATAGATATCTTATTTACACATTTTTCCATTATTAATTGACTAGTTTTTATTATTTCTTTAGTAATTTTTTAACTCATTTATGGATTTTTAAATTAGATATTTTTAGTTTTTATTAATTGCATGTTATTTAGTTTTTACGCAGCACGCCTCGATACAGGGCAACCTAGTGAGGCTGCTGCAACAATATTGTATCCATCTTGGTGATGTATTGTATCTGATTATGTGTGTACCTATATTGATAGAATAAAGTATATTATTGAAAAAAAGTGTATTTGATATCTTATTTTTAATGCCACGCAGTAAATCGACTTATATTTTCGTGTGGAAGATTTCGAATTGGTTATGGTAGATTAATCAGTACGCTGTATTTTTTTTAATATCGTTATTTATAATAAAATAAATGATCGATTGGCTGGCTGAAAGACTTTGATCTAAAATAAATCCGCCATTTGACGGAACACTATTTTAAATTTAGTTAGACTAAAAAGAATTTCTGCAACAAAGATATTTAGAATGGATAGCATTACTTACTCAATACAGCATTGAAAATATGGAATGTATTAAACTTGGCACTTATTACAACGAATGTATAAAAAGTCAAATCCAGGGTTCTCATTGGGAGAGGGGCAGCAACATAGATTTTTTTTATTGTCACAGCAATCAACTGTGCGTGGACCTTTATTTTAATCTCAGTTTTCACGATTTGGTAATTCGGTGTATGTAATCTCAAGTTTTCAAACAATCTTGTGGACAAGTTTTAAATGTCATATGGGAAATTGAAATGCTTTACGATCTCTTTACTTTTTAGAGCAATTTTAGGATCACCTCTTGTATTTAGAATGTCTTCTAGGGGACAACTTCACACTTATGTAGTTTTTTTTTTATACATTTCCATACTTTCCTGTTTTTTTTTTTAGATTCTAGGAGAGTTGGGCATCGACTCCAGATTACATTAGCTAATTTGAGTAGGTATATAAGCTAATTTGAAATAAGTACCTTTAGAATACAATTTATTTGAGTATTTCTACTTAAGAAATTAAAGTACTCGACATTCTAATAACAAAAGCTTTCGTTGTAACTTATAACGACTACTTCTCTAAACTTACAAATAAATTTTCTCTGATTAGCTTTTTTTACCCCTAAACTTTCCTTTTCTATTCGTTTTTCTTATATTTTTGTTTTTGTTTATATTTTTCTGACTACTGTTTCTCCCTAACAAACGCCATTATCTTTTACTTTCTGTATATGTTTAGTTGCCTATATTTTTTCGTTAGGGTATCGTAATGTGTGGGCGACCATTGATTATTACGGGCGATAAAATAACATACCTACTTTGTTATTATTTTTTTCAATTTTAAATTATTTTTACATAAGTAAAAACATAGATAAAAACATGAACAAAAATTTGGAAGGCGTCTGGACTCAGCATCAGGACAAAATGTCGCTTGTTCAATGCGTGCATCATCCCAATCCTTCTATGTGGCTGTGAGTCTTCGCACATAACCAAGGCTCAAGAGCGGAAGATACTAAGCTTTGAAAACTAGTGTCTTAGAAGGATTTTGGATGTAAAATGGTATGAACATGTTACAAATGATGTTGTGCGACGGCGCACCCAGCAGAGACCTGTAATCTTCGTAATACAGGAGAGACGATGGTCCTGGCTGGGACATGTTTTGAGAATGCCCAACGATAGTTGGCCAAAAAGAGCACTGTTCTTCGGCCCGGGCGTCCCTCTTTCACAATACACCGTTCCTATGACAACGATATCAGAGCGCAGGGAATGTCGTGGAAAGAGGTGACGCAATTGGCGCAGAGACGCTCTGAATGGAGGAGACTGGTTTCTGCCCTGTGCTCCCAAGAGGAGCGTTCAGGGCGAGATGATGATGATGATAAAAAACATACATTTTTATTGCACTAAAAATATATGAAAAAAAAACACTGTGTTATTTTCAAGGCCTTCGCAATATTATTTTCTATTTAATTTACCATATTATGTCTGCGAAATTCAAATTGAAAAACATAAATATTTGTTAGTTTTCATTCAGTCTCCAGCCGAAAAATAGATCAAAATAAATCTATACTTTTTCTTGAAGGATGCTTTATGATACTAATATTATACTACTATACTATACCCTCACGCCGTGTCCCAAGTGGGGTAGGCAGAGAGAACGGAACGCCAAACAGATCTATCTTTACACACTTCCTTCGCTTCGGTTCCTCTTACTCAACACGCGGCCGTCCTTGAGAATTTGATACACGTGATCAAGCCACGTGGTTCTCGGACGCCCGCGTTTCCTCACACCCTTTCTTTCAGATAAGTATATCCTCTTTGTCATTCTTACCTCGTTCATTCGTTCAACATGCCCAAACCACCGTAGTTTATTCACGCGCATTCTGTCCACAACACTCTTCTTGCATCCGCTCATTCTTCTAATATCCTCATTCTTCACTCTATCACGCAGCGTTTTACCAACCATTCTTCTCAACGATCGCATCTCTACTGCATTTATTCCACTTTCGTCCTTCTTCAACCACGTCCATGTCTCGCTTGCATACGTAAGTGACGGTACCAGAAATACTAATATTCACGATGATAATTTTTATTCGTTTTGTCGCCCATGATTATATCAATCATCTCCCGTTCTAACCTTTTCATTTATTTTTTTTCTCTTACCCTATTCTCTTACTATCTTCCCCAACAGTTGTTACTTCTTCACGGAATCAAATGTGATTCAATTCAGATAATGAGTGTTTATATAGGGTTAAGTTAGGAAAGCTTATCGGTTAAAGAACTTTCAAGAAAATAAAAGACCCCTCCCTGATTTCGAATGGGGTAATTATCTTCTTTTTTTTGTATTTTAACGTATCTACGATATAATGATAAAAGTTTTTAATACAGTAAAAGCAAGGAATCGATTTATTCTGATATAAAACAATCACGTGAATCGTAAAATAATAAATCATTGATGAATCAATGGTTTTTGTAGAGGAACATCAAAATATATTTTCATAAAATATTAAAGAAGTTTGTTTGCGAGGGATGGAAGCTGCGACAAGAATATCAAAAGAAGAAAAGTGGCCGGTGCTAGGATTAACGGTGCACTTCGACCCATTGTCAGCAATGACAATGTGTCGAACATGGCAAAATTGCTAATGCACAATACCATCCTGGTACTGACACTTATGTATGCAAGCGAAACGTGGACATAGTTGAAGAAGGACGAAAGTGGAATAAATGCCGTGGAGATGAGATCGCTGAGGAGGATGGTTGGTAAAACGTTGCGTGACAGAGTGAGGAATGAGGATATTAGAAGAATGAGTGGATGCAAGAGCAGTGTTGTGGATAGAATGCGTGTAAATAAATTGAGATGGTTTGGTCATGTGGAACGAATGGAAGAGGAAAGAATGACAAAGAGGATATACTTGGCTGAAAGGAGGGGTGTGAGGAAGCGTGGGCGTCCGAGAACTATATGGCTTGAACATGTAGATCAAATTGTCAAGGACGGCCGTGTTTTGAGTAAGAGAAATCGACGTGCGTGCATGAGAAATCGTATGACTGTGGAGGAGACGAGAGAAGTATGTAAAGACAGATCTAATTGGCGTTCCGTTTTCTCTGCCTACCCCACTTGGGATACGGCGAGAGGGAATAGATAGATAAATAGATAGAACATCAAAATATTAAGAAATAAGAAAGGCGTCTCAACGCTAACGAATTGGTTCCATGGAAGCTTAAATTATCACTTTTTGTCAAATTTCAAGAATGTATGTTTTACAAAATAAATGTCAACTCAATCAATACATCGAATCATTTTTAATCAAACATTTTTTTAGGATTTCGTGTTTCAGATGTCGAATGAATTGATATCAGATTGATTTTGTTATCTGTACGTTGGGACCAAACTCAAAAATACTAACTACACAAGTAAAATAATTATTCGGTTCCAAAATTGTATTATACATTTCATCAAGGTATAAAAGATGTACGTAATAGGTTCCCAAAAAAGGAAAAATAAAAGCAATTACTACTTCTAGTTAGAAGTGAAGATGTTAATAATATAAATAAATAAAGAACCCAGTCATAAATGTAAGAGGGGAGGGGGTAGAAAAGAATGAACGAAAGAGAGCAAGGAGATTGCTGAAGGGAGATAAGAATTCTTCTTCGTTTCCTTCATGAATTTTATCTTTCTCTTACCTGATGTAGGCAGGTACATTTAAGAAAGAAAAAAAATCATTTCTATTTCCTGATGTTTCAGAAACGTTGATGGAGAAAGAGGCAACGATAAGAATTATTCTACTTCTGATATTTAACAGGCCACTAAGTAGTTTTTGAGTACTTTTATTTCTTGCTTTTTTTAATGATTTATAGATGAAAATAAATGTCACTAAAAATAATACTCTATTAATTAATGTTAGGTCTTTCTCATTTTTGCTGAATAATTTTTATTTTAAGCTTTTCAAATATGTTTTTTTTTTAATTAAGTCATAAACTATGCTTAACATAGATACTTTCACTTTATAATACGCTTGTGACGTGAAGAAAGAGTAGGTCAATAACATCCCTGGTATGGATTTCTCTATAAAAATCTGAAAGTTAACCATCAACCTATTCGATCAAACCGATTTTTTTGACATATTTTACAAATTTTATCAAATTCTTAACAAATACCTAAATGTTGTGACTGATTTTGTCAAATTTTTGTCTGCTGGCTACCCCACTTGTGATATATGCCGAGATTGAAGTGTTTTGTCAAAAATTTATCAGTTTTTTTATATTAAATTAAAAAAATATATATTTTTTTATTATATTAAGGATTTTTCAACATATTTCTTTTTTTTTTTTTTAATTATATGACATTTGAGAATGACCCTGTGTTTATATGAAATGTTAAATATTGTTTTTATTCTATTTTATTTTAGTTAAAGTCAAGAATTTTTATATGTAAAATTCTATTTCAAGACAAGACTTTTTCTTCATAAAAAAATATTAAATAAAGTTCACCAGATGAAAAAGGAAGAAAAGTGTTCTGAATAGACCATCCGGTTTTAAATACGAGATAAGAAGATAGATTAAACGTGGTAAAAAAATAATGTTTTAACATTAACTCATAATTCAGTGATGGAACATGCTATATATCCTTAATGTTTTTTTTTCTTTTTGGCACGGAGGGAAAGATTTACATGTTTGTTATTTGCAGTTAATGCGCAGGCTACCCAATTTGAGAGGTATGTCGTTATGGTATAATGTAGCCTCCATCCTGAATGTCTTGATTTTATACTGGCACGAAGAGGACAGTTTGTATGTTTCTTACATACAGCTGATCTGCTGGCTACCCCACTTGTGGGATATGCCGTGATGGTATAGTAGTAGTAGTATAATGTAGCTTGCGAAAGAAGGCTTCAGACTGTTGCTGAAGATACACCTTTTTGTTGGGAGTTTCGGACGATAGACACACAGTATGGTGCCTTTGAAGGCATGTTATCAGTAAACGACGGTTTACAAATTGTCCGTGTAATAATATCTATGCTACCGAGATCGATGATGCCCTGAGAATAAAGTACAATGAACGGAAAAAAAATATCTAATAACTTAATATTGCGCCATTATTTTTAATGTTTTATTGATTAATTAAGGTTTTATTTTATTTTATTGTTTTTTGTTTGCTTTATTGATTATTGTAAAATATGTTTAAACCTTACTAATGTAAAAGGCTAAATGCCGTTGATGATAGAAATAAATAAATATCACCAACTAACTCTATCCATCTATTATATATTAGGATTTAATTCCGGCATTGGCGTACCCCAAAGTTTAAAGATATAATATTTTCAACAGTGTCTAGTAATATATTATTACTAGATATAATATTTCGAAGTTTTAAACACGAAATTTCCTAACACACCTGGAAACGTTCATAAACTTCGTACAAAATCACAACCGTTATTTCCCGATATTACTCTACTACTTATACTTAATACTTTACTTTAATACTTAGCCGATATTTTCAAAAGTTTAATAATAATAATATCAGTACCTATTCCGCGTCCGCTTTGCCGGAATTTTACGATCGTTATTAGAATTTCCAACGTTTCAATACCGATTTAAATTCGAATGATAACCTATTTTACATATAGTTTTAATAATTATTATAACGTGACAGCCAGCAAAGAATTTTTTTCAAGCACTGAAAAAACGGTCTTTGGAACAAACGAATTTACAAAAATTAACAAAAGGATCAAAAATATCCTAAGCTTTACTCTTAGGCTACAGATCATTTAATTTTTTGCATAAAAATATTCAATCGTTTATATTAAATAAAAATTAATGCGCACAAATTCAAATCATTCTAAATAGAACGAAAAAAGTTAAACTTAGAAATTATGAATGAAACAAATGTTATTAGGTACTACTGGTTATGTTAAAATTAACTCATTCAAATTTCACAATACTTTTTAAATCTCTCAAAATAAAATATACATGAACACTTATTCCCTTAATCTATATCTTGCCTGATTATCTTGTGAAGAAAATATGATTTCATGTTTATAGTATCGGTACACAAGTAGATGAATTTCATTATTGGATAAATTGAAAAAACCGTTTCGTTCTACGTCAGAGACGTCATTCGACTTGGGTCATGACCTAAGAAGTCCAAATATTATTTGTGTTTTTGTCCACTCTGACCGGCCAATAACTTTCGGTCTTTATTTCTCAAAGCAATAATACACAGTTAAATACCTACTAATATTAAATACTTTCATCGTACCAATCGTTGAAATTTTCATTCCTGAAGTTTTCTGGAAAGTGTTCAAAGTTACACAAGTGTGAACTGACTATACGATTAGTATGAGAAGATATAGTATAAATAGAGTTATTTTTCACTTATACCGTTTTATATCCAAAATGGTTAGAAAATAGGGTTGTCTAAATTTCCAAAACCAAAAAAATTGCTCCACAAACAAAATACCGTTTGTGAATTTTTAAGGTGAATATTTTGATATAGGTTTGTACGATGACGATAACTTTATTTTAATAGCCCAGAGAAGACATTTGTGTATGACGATACCTCATTTATGGTTCGCCGAAGATGTTTCTTATAATATGATAATAATTATCTTAAGTTACCGTAAGAAGATATTTTGTCTTTTCCGATTTCAATGAACTGTAAAAAATGGTCAACTCGCTTCTTTATTTTGTACCAATTTTTTTGGTCAGATCGAAATAAAGGACTTAACATGTTTTTTTTTTTATAAAATTATTTAAATGGAATAATATACGCATTAGAAAATCTGACACAATAAATTAATAGATAAAAATAATTTTCTTGAAAAAAAAACACGTATTTATTGGTTAAGTTGCAATTTAATAATTTTGAGATAGACAATTACACTTTAATATAAAATTAAGTTCATCACAACAAATGTTTTTTTTTGTTTAATATAAGTTTAAAGGTACTATTTGTGTCTATTATTGATGTGTTTATTTTTTGTTTATTTTTGTTTTTTGAACGCATGTTTAGTATTCTTTTTGTAAAATGATTTTTAATGAATTAAATAAATAAATAGAAGTTCTACTTCACACATTGATTTCTCTACAGTGTTAATCATTTTTAACGAAATGCTAGCTAATAAATACATCGTTAATTTGACTTATTGAGCCCTGACAAAAAAATTATTTATTTATTTATCTCATAAACGGCAAAGCCTTTAACAATATAGATCAACAGACATCAAATATTTGACAGTATAGTGAATAACCTAAATTTTGTTATCATAATATTATGCAGAATATCTGTAAGAACATAAAATACTTGACGAGGAAGTTACACACACAAATCTCTGAGAAAGCGGACGCCACAATTGTCGCATAATGATATAAAATAGCGGTTACCTATATACCTAATATTATTATGTATTATAGGTATTCAGAAATTGTAAGAATCTCGCGATATAACGAAATGAAACGAATCAAAAAATTAAAAATTATATGTAACACAGTATAAAATATTATTTTGCTTATATTTTTTCAATACGTCTCCCACTCTTTTTTTTGTAAGTATTTTAGTGTCCTGTAAAAAGCGAGTATTCTTAAATATCACGTATAAGACGTTAAACATCTAAAATTCGGTGACAAGGTATGCGGCTCATCCTAAATATCTTAAATTTTATTGGCACTGAAAGGACGAGTTGCATGTGTATTACATGCAGGAAATCTGTTGGCTACCCCACTTTTAGGAAATGCCGTGATTCTATGAATGGGTTATATGAAATATTCCATAAAAAGGTGTCTTGATATCGCATTGCCCAAAAGCTGTACCTAATGGTTTCAACTTTCAACAGAACAACACATACAAAAATATCCTTCCTTTTGTCCTTGTTGAATATGAAGCTATTGCGTCTAAGAACTTCCTTCAGACACCTTAGACTCCTATCTATTTATTGCTACTGCTTCCATGATAGGAACACGAACATTCGTTTCAAGCCAAGTCTTTAATTGCACATATTTGACAAAATTTGCTTTAAGTAGCTTTTTTTAAGGCAGCATTCAAGCATTTTGTCCTCTTCCAGAACCTTTAATTTTTTTACGATTTTTATTATCACCATACCTTCTTCAACACGACGCTTCATAAGTGTTCTATTTAGTTGCCTTAAAGTTCAAAAGTTTTTAGGAGTTAAAACTTCAAAACTTTGATCATTTTCAAGTTCGATAGGAATTCAAAGAGAATATAAATTGTAGGAACCCGATACTCGATGACCCGTGCTGAAGAGGTTGGAATATATTCTCCTCTAAGTACTTGAAATAAAGTTCTTACTTTTAAATACATACATACATTACTACGTATCTTCATCGACTTGATTAATATTTTATGGGAATGGATTGTCACTTCATTTGCAACATTTTGTCAATAGATGGCACCATGTACCTTTATTTTTACTTTTCACATAAAGGAAACAAAGATTCTTCATAAATTTATATATAAAGTGGACAATCATGAATAGTTTTAGTCATGTTTTTACCATAATAGCATCTCTCATACATGAAGTAGCCATTAAACTTGGTGCATGCAATGCACACATAGGTAATCTTCTCTGTGCCATTCGGGATTGCTGACATATCACATCGCTGAATTGAAAAGGTCAGACGTTATATACGAGATGATGAACGTATTTTGATTTACACTTACACTTACAGACCACTCATAAAATTCAAAATAGAGAAGTAATTGTTTTTACAGATATCATTGGTCATTGCTGCATCCACTAATTTGCTAGTGACAGGGGCAAACCAAATCATTCATTAGCTTACAAAAATCGAAGTAGAGATTTTTTTATTGGGGGAAATCTATCATGGGCACCCAGCCTTTCAGACCAGGTAAAACGGCTAAACCCCCCCCCTCTTCTTTGCGACCCGGTTCCTACCTTGCGGTCTACCCGGGTCACAAATAGGTATTTTTAATGCACCTTTTATATCAGCCGCTCATCTTTCTCCTTTTGCAACATTATGTCCTCCATGTAGCATGCTACCTTATTCCGGGTTTCCTGAGAGCGCAACATGGAGTCGACCATGGAATCCACGCCGAAACGGCCGATTTAAACGAATCGAAGAGATTTTTTCTGACATGCAGAGTAAAAAGGTTTCTGAAATTCGTATCCAAAAATAGTTACGAATTTTTATGCAATTACAACACTCGATGAATATTTCAAATATTTTTAAAAAACTTTAATGAAGAAGAGAAGGAATAAAGGCATAACTTCCATTGATACGTGGGTTGATTAGAAATTAAATTCAGAAAAGGTAACTTAGGTACAAATTTTAGCAATGTACCAAATCACGACACAAGCTTTTAGTAGCTTACTGTGAAAGGTGTATAAGGTTGTATTTGGGTTTATAACAAAACCCAGATATATCTTTTTACAAAGAAAAAAAAAAATTACTGCCGGATGCTAAATAATGGATATTCAGCGGGATCTCATACCAGATTCTCAAAATGCGAAATTTGGTGGATCCCATTGTGATTTTTCTTTTTTTCTGGAACATTTTTTTGTAGCCCTGGGCTCGTAGTCATAACACATTTTAGCGTTACGTTTTCGTTCGAATATAGACGACGTTGCGAGAAAGTATCAGTTTTGTAGGTAAAATACACAATTAGCTATGAAAATTGACACTTTCTCGCAACATCGTCTATATCCGAACAATAACGTAACGCTAAAAATGTGGATTGACTACGGGCCCAGAACTTAAGTTATTAATTGCTTTAGGACATAAGAAATATTTATGCTTTTTTTTTACATGAAATGGCCTAAATTCCAAATATTTTTGAAAATATGATATATATTTTAGCTTACTGTGGAAGGTGTATAAAGTTGTATTTGGGTTTATAACAAAACCCAAATATATCTTTTTTTAAAAAAAAATTATGAGCGTTTTGTCTACCACTTCTATTTGTAAGTTTTTAAGTGTTCTGTAAAATTCAGGCGTTCATAAAACAACACACTACTTAAAATTCATTAATAAATTGTGTCACCCATCATGAATGTCTTCGCTTTCATTGCCAAAATTCCCGACATAAAATATAATAATTACCAAATACAAATTTTCTATAGAACATATTTTAATGTATTTTGTAACGTTGGTGTACACGTAGGAGAGTTCCATACTTGCATAAACTGAAACAAGCGTTCGATTTGAATAAGGATTGAAAAAACACGAGAGAGAGTCGAGTGAGCCTTAATTTTATATACATCACACTGTGACAGAATACTGTAGTACACTTAGTGTGGGGAATGTCTTATTTATTTTATTTTTATTTTATAGGGACACTCATAGAAAACTGACAATACAATACATAAATTACAAACATACAATAAGATCTGGCCAGTTCCTCAATTAATAGTGTCTACAGCATGCACAATCAGATAATTCAATTAAAGCGTTATTTAATACAAGCTTTTGTAACCCGGCATTGCTCGGGTTTAAATAAACAGAAACCGTGCAAATACATGGGTTAAAATTGGTATTTTTAGTTTGTAGTACCTCAAAAAATCTTCAAGTGATTTGCCATGAAAAGTAAAGAAAAATATTAAGTACCGAGGTACTTTTGTATTTATTTATACAAAAAATCAATTAACATTGTTTATGGATTTTTTACATAACACTATTCTTATTCTACAGTATGGATTTCTATGGTCTCATAATATCCTCCATTATGAAAATAGCTCAAAATGTCAAAAATATGCAATTTTTATTCTCATAATTCAGGATTTTTTGTCATTAGCAATCACAATGTTTCATTATGTAAACAGTCCATAATTATTTAGTTTCAGTATTGTTTTATTTATTGTTACATCCATTTTGAAATTAATTCAATACAATGAAAAATGTTTGACTATAAATATTGGATTTTCATACATTCGCTTGGCAATTTTGTCAAGCGTATATATGGGAATCTCATTAAAATTGTAATATCTTTATCAATACATAAGATATTTAAAATGTTTTTAGCCTTAAACCTGCCCAGGAGATGAGACCTCGTAAAGAGTGTATTATTTTACTTCTGTCTTTCCTTATTTCAGAGTCCATTGAGGACATACGCACATACGAACCGACTCAAATATTTATGTGTGGATTATGCCACGATAATGATAACGATAATCTCTATATAGTGATAATCTTGCCACTGCACATCATCGCATTTTTTCTTATGTAAACTGCTCTGTTGATTTTCTTATATGAATGATGATGTGCGACAACACAACTATTTTCGTTCAATCAACCCGAATCATAACTGCAACAATTAACAAATAGGTACTTATTTATTAAAAGCTTTTATAGATTTGCCGGATAAACGTTTCATCTCCAGTAATTTTCAAATATCATTTTTCATTTAACCAAAAAAGCTTTGTTATATCAAAGCTCCTACTCTCTCTTTTTACACGGGCGAAGGTATAATTATGTTAAGTACGTCCACTATAAATCGGAGGAAATTATTTAAGGATAGGTTATTATAATAAATCAAATTCATTTTGATTAATATTATTATTTGTACAAATCTTTTTCAGAGTTGAAAAAGATGAAATAAGGTGAATAATTTATAGTTTACATTTTGGAGATTCCTGATAAACTTAAGATTATACGCTTATTTTTCGGGGGAGGCTGGCAAAGAACTAGTCTCCCACTATTTTCAGTAAGTTTTCAAGTGTCCTGTAAAAGGTAGGTATTCGAAAAACTAAATATATTTTACAACTTAAATTCAGGGATGAAATTTCCCACCGCCCCGAGATTCTTAATTGATGTTGGCACGGAGAGGACAGTTTGCATGTTTATTGTTTGCAGCTGGTGTCCTGGCTACCCTCTTGTGGAATATTCCGCGATGGGATACTAGGAAATGTATTAAGATTTGATGATTAAACGTGTTATCAAACTACTATACGCCGTGAAAAAAATGATTTTTAAGAATATATAAAATTTGGATGAGAGATAGACGCTGCAAAACTTCAAATAGGCAATATGGCAGAAAAGAAAATTGATAAGAAAAATGTGTGTAGGTACACTGTTAATTTTAATTTGTAATTTGCTCTTAGAACAAGTAAGTTGCTAGAAATTTCCCGACGGCAATAAACCCACCATCTGTGGCATTTTTTTTAAGTACGAGAAAATTTAAAATTTTATTTATTTATTATAATAAGAAAACATCAATGGTCTTATATGTTGATCAATATTATTATATTTCGTAATTAATAAAATGACCAATAGGTAGCACAAAGCACAAAGCAGTTTAATGTGTCCGCCCTCTCACCTTTGCAGCGTTGTAATCCAACTCCATGATCAAGGGAGCCAAATGATCTCGTGTTCCTACCTATATAATATTATTTTTGGAGGAGAAAATTAAATTTCTAACCCTTGGTAACATTAGTCATGTAACAATGCGTAGTAATCAGAGCTAGCTTAACAACCAATTGCAACTTTATGTGTACTTGAATAAATTTTAAGTACATTTTTTAAAGATGAATCTAGATTTGGTGCAAGCCAAATACACCCCAGTAAGTAATATGCTTGTGTCGTGAAGGTAATGTGAGTCAACAGGGATTGAAAATGAATCTTGGTCTCTCGATTGATAGTCCGAGGTTCAACCATCGAAGCTTCCGATTACTTCATTTTAAGACTGTCTGGAGTAGATATTTTATTTCATTTAGTTATAATATTCAAATTAAAATATGCTTATTAAGAAACAACCCCGAAGATTTTGGTATGAACACGTCCAGAGGATGGGTAGCACCAGAATCCCAAATATTGTTCTACATGGACTATCTGATGGACGACGCCTACCTCGAAGACCCCCTAAACGATGGAAGGACAGCTGGGCATCCACATCGCAAGAGGACCCTCCTGCATGAACAGACCTCTGGGTCTAATAAAAATATTAAGAAGAAGAAGAAACAAACATACATTTTTTACAATTTTTCTTAAAGATAATTGATTCCCGCTAATTTAAGAAGAGCTCGTGGTTTGATTAATCAATTGAAATTCAGAACGATAGTTACCAACCAATTTAGATATTAATGAACTATTCTATACAAGTAATCGGAGAACTTTTAAGTGCGAAAGGATTATTTTGAAAACTTTACTAAACATTGCGTAAATTTATGCGTAAATTTATATAACCCGCGGAGTACCCGGTAAAGAATTGGTCTCCCACTCTTCTGTGTAAGTTTTCGAGTGTCCTGTAAAAGGCAGGTGTTCGAAAAAATTAAGACATTTTATATCTTAAATTCAGCGATAAGGTTTGCCACCCATCCTGAATGTCTTGATTTTATATTGGCACGAAGAGGACAGTTTGCATGTTTCTTACATGCAGCTGATCTGCTGGCTACCCCACTTGTGGGATATGCTGTGATGGTATAGTATAGTAGTAGTAAATTTATGAAACATTCTATTGGAAACGATCAATTTCTTAATCGTTATATTTTAAATAAAATAGCTACAACAAAATTCTTATGGTTTTACATTAAACAAAATAGTCGAATTTCTCAACCACTGAAATATTTCAAGTACTTTGATCTATTACTAAGTATTTTAAGTACTTTTAATAGTAATAGTATCAGTGAATATACAAAGTATGTACAATGTAATAAAGGGTTGACCGATACCTCTGTATATGGACGTTGTAACAACCCCCAAACAACACAAGGACATCTGTTTTAATAATAATAATAGTATAAGGGATGTTTCGAGGGAGGATTTTGCAAGCTACGCATGTTATTGCATTAGCTTGTAGTACCTTGTGCGTACCAGGGTCACTTGATAAGTTTCTTGTCTTTTATATGAAAACATAATATATTTTGAAAAAATACAAAAAATATTATCGTAGTAATAGCCTCCTTGTAACTCGATCCATTTGTACCAAGGTTTTTCCCATCCTTGTAAATCGTCAGAAACAAATTGATTTTCTAAGAGAACACCTTTCGTATTTCTTTTTCATATTCAAACCTCGATGTTAAATCTTGTGTTTTCATGCGAGCTATATTCTGCAAGCCTAAGCAATATTTTAAACAGTAAATCGATCATTTCCCCTATATTTCGATGAACTAAATCGACCGTTTCGTCAATTCAACCTAGTGGTTTCATGTCATCTGGAAGATTTTTTTAAGATGAAATTTAATGCTCATGCAATCATGTTTTTATTCGGCCATCCAACGTTTTACCATTGTTAATGAAAAAAAAAACTTCCTGAGTCTTTCATCCCATCAAATGAGAAAAAATTATCACGATACTCTTTTTTTTTATTAATCAGCTGACAACTTAGTAAGAGTTTCATAGACAAAGAAATAGTCAGATCGATTTGAAGTTTGTTCGGCTAATGTATGTCAAAGCAATTTAATTGACGACGATTTTTTTCTAGTTAATTCTAGTCAATGATGCTAGAAATTATTCAAACAACCCTTATATTGCTACGGTCCACGCTGACGACATGAATTATTTTTATTTTGTTTTTCATCACTAAAGGTACTTGAATACCTAATACTATGCCTACCTTAAACATAAATAACAACATTTTACATTGGTACTGTACATATGTAAATATATTGCTGATGTTGACAGAAAAAGTATTACAAAGTAGGAACTTTTTAAGATAAAATCTAAAAAAAAAACGATAGTTATATAACTCTTTGAAAATCCACACAAATATTCATCCATACATATTTAAAGTGGTTGGTAAACTGGTAGTAAAGTCTCAGGTTCTCAGTGGGGAGATATCGTGTTCAAATTTTGCAACAAACCTTTTCTTTATTTTTGCGAGCCGGCTTTCAAGAACTTCCGCTGTCATCGTCAGGCAAAAGTAAAGTTAGCTCTTGATAGCCGGCTCGCAAAAATAAATAAAGTCAATACTGGAATAACTATATATTGTGTTACATTTTTAACCTTTTCTACTATGTAAGAAATAAATTCAATTTTTTTATATTGTTCAACCGGATTTGGGACCAACGCGCAGATGTCAAAACCAATAGGACATCCCGATGTTTTTACAATGGAGAACCATGTTTCTACAATGCAACATTGTACAAAATCCAATCGGAAGAAGTGTGAAAGGCGTCACAGTGCTTACGAATTGGCTCGAGGATGGCTTAAGTGATCACTTTCGGTGATCAAGAAGACTGTTAAAGTATGAAAGAAAAATAAAATGTTTAAATGTATGTAGGTACGTACTATTAAGATGTAGACACCTACTTATTTATTTATTTAATAATTATTGAATTACCTATTTATTGTAATTCCAATTTTTATGTTTTAATAATTATACAAGAACAGTGAATACAATTTTATTCGGACTTCACCCTAATCCACTTCATTAGATATAATATACGTTCCAATAACATGAGTACGTTTACTATAAAACTGATACCCACATAAAGATAAAACAAATATTAAAGGGAAAATAATAGGTAGATGCAGTCTATTCATACATTTATATAGTTACAAAATGAATTTATCCAATTTCCAAACCGTTTAACAATTTTATACGGAAATCCAACTCAACGGACAGACAAAACGACTCAAAACGCATTTAAATGCCATGCGATATTATAAACAATAATATATAATATAAAAGGGTGATTTTCGTGTGCACGTTTTTGAATATCGAACAATGTACTTATTGATGCGATGTTGGTTTTCGCATTTTAGTTACCCACTACAGGTTTTCAAACAAGTGTGATAATTCCGATTGCGCTTGTTGAAAATAATAAAATTAATATGTGAATTTAATGTACTTTTACTGTACTTTCGTATATTATCTCACTTTCCGATCATCCGACATCCCTTCCTGGATTAACAGAGAGGATTTAATCGAATATTTTATGGATGCATATATTATAATTTTGTAAACAATTTTGTTTACTTCATCTGTTAGGAACATAGATTAACATGAAATATGTACATGCACTACACGGAACCCCTTTTGTTCTACATATGAAATGTACTTATAAAGGTATTTTCATTCATTTACCTCGTAGTAAAGAATAAACCATCTCTTTTCCGGGACACTGCATTCTGACAATGGTGGCTATATTGAGGAAAAAAAAACAGGTACAATATCAACACCTCAAAAATGATTATATTATTATCTATAAGACCACGGTCTTCTTCTTCTTCCTGGCACTGTCCCAACTTATTGCCGCTGAAGGCTGTTGGGGTCGGCTCTTCTCGTTCTGAGGTTGTACACTCTTCTGTTTCCTATATCATCTTCATCCAGGCCATTTCTTCGCAGAATTCTATTGCATTGTGTCATCCAGGTATTCTTTGGTCTCCCTCTTGATGGATGTCGAGGGAGATTTATTGATGTGGCTTTGTTTACAGTGTGTTCCGGTGGTCTCCGTCTTATGTGCCCATAGCATCTTAGTTGCCCCTCTTCTAGTTTGTTATTTATCTATAAGACCATGGTGTCCTGGCACAAATAGATCACTCATTTTTACTGTTAAGTTCTAGTGTCCTGTAAAAAACAGTTAATATTCGTAAAAAAAAACACGTAAAAGATATTAATCATCTTCAATTCAGCAGTGATATTTATTATTTTATTTATTTATTTATTCCTTTAGGTATATACAGTCATATGTAGCTAAATAAAGGACTGAATATTTTACAGTAATAAATCTTTGCAACTAACAAACCAGCGAAGTACCTACTCTTACAAATCTCAGTGATTAAATCTACAATCAAACAAGGAAACAAGATATTACATTCGTTATTTTAAAAAGCACAGTGAAGACTATCTGTATGCTCATCAAAAGCAGTCCATTCATTAATTATCACAATCATGAAAGAACAGTTGGTAAGTCAGAGAAAGTGTGTGAAAACAATTGGTAAGAAAACAAACTTTAAATAATATCTTTCTATCTTGAGTCTTGGTTAGGTGTAAGAACTCAAACCCGTATAAAAAGACTGAAATGATATACGTGGGTTATATATTAACCAGGCAGCATTTTCTCTTCTTTGGATGCTCGGAAACGGAGATGTTTCGTGGATTAAATGACAAGCCCATATAGGCCAAATCCTTAAGAACGGACACATGTTAAGCACATTGAATTAGGGAGCATGCATGAAAATTTGTATGATAGTATGTAACAGAAGCGAAAAGTGTATACAAATATGGGATTAAGTAGTGTTCGTTTTTTTCTATCTCATTAGGGAAGCGACATTATGAATTAATGGTTTTGTTGAAGATTTTAAGCTGATATTGAGTTCAGACACCCCTCAAATTCTCTTCATTTCATAGATATATTGTATTTACTTCCATATCCGTCTATGTTGTGTATATTTTCCTATGTTGTGTATATTTTCCATCAAAACAACAAAACAATACCTTGTAAAGTACGTACTTCATACAAATCACGTTGAAATTAGCAACGTGTTCAGGCACAAAGCTTTGTATTAATACAAATAGTATTACTTGGTGTACGTATTTATAAATGGTTTGCATACAATATATCTACGTACATGCGTAGTACAACTGATACGTTCCAATAGTTAATTACTTAGTTTTGAGTATCTACTTAACTAATTGTAATTGCATAACAAGGTAGGTATGTATTTATTCCTGTTATTTCATAATTATTCAACAATATTGTTGTAATTATCAATGATCATGTATGTTTAGAAATTATTCTCTTTATTAATTTACTACCCGTTGTATTGAAATTTGAAAACTGAATAAAATTAAGAATAATATAATTTATTATATATGTGGATTCAGCCTCAGAACAAACTACAGTCTTGTAAGGCAGTGTGCTCCGTTTATTTATTTCTAAGAAAATGTGTGTATCTAGATTACTACTACTACTACTACTACTATACCATCACGGCATATCCCACAAGTGGGATATGCCGTGATGTGCCGTGTATCTAGATTAACAGTCGATAATATTATAGTCGATATACGTTTTGTAGTATTTAGTTTAATTAATGTAAAAAAATAATGACTAACATAATTATATTAATTTCAACTACCTACTATTAGGTAGTAGAAATTAATATAATTATGTTGCTACACCATTACGGCACATTCCACAAGTGGGGTAACCAGCAGAACTGCTGCATGTAATAATCATGCAGTCCGTCTTCTCTGCGCCAATAAAAAATCGAGACATTCAAGGTGGGGGCCAAACTTCATCGCTGAATTTGAGATGTAATATGTCTTTATTTTTTGAACACCTGCCTTTTATAGGACACTCGAAAACTAACGGAAAATAGTGGAAGACTAATTGACTATTGTTGGAAGAACAACATATCAACTTCACTATTCGAGAATCTTATATCGTGACAGTGAAAATGACAGAATTGGTGAACGCTGTCCACTAGAGTGTATTATTAATTTCATTCAATCAAACATATGTTTGTAAGTATACTAGTTACAACAAACCCCGTACAGAGATGCCTGAAGAAATAATGGAAGAGACTGAAATGTTAATGTAAATAAATGTAGAGTTCAAAAAGGAGGTTATAAACTAGGTACGTACATAAATTATTATTTTAAAAATATTCTTGTACCTTACACGGTGATCTCAGCATGAAAAAAATGTTATGTGCAATCAAATGCAATCTATCGGTAATGAGTGATTTGTTTCGAAATTTAAAAATAAATGTAATACAGTTTTCAAAATTGAAATTGACTTATTTTACAAAATAATAATGTATAATTGAAAATATATGTATAAAAGATTTACATTCAGTCTAAAAATAATATAATTAAAAAGCCCATCAAAACCAGGTGCAATAAAATCAATTATTTTTATACCTGCAAATAAAGCATTTAAAATTTAATCAATTATGGGAAATTAATTTAAATTTCATGTTCCACTGGTTATTTATTACTATTAAAAATAACGCGATTATATCAATCAGCAAATTAGTAAACAAAAAAAAAAAATTTATGAAATGATGGTGCATAATTTGAGAAAGCACAATGATTGAAACATTTATATGTCGGTCTTTCATTCATTTCTGTAAGTTTTTTAATGTTCTGTAAAAAGCTAGTATTCGTAAGACATTGATGTTTTTAATTCAACCATTAGGTATGGTTAGACTTGCATCTCGTGGAGTACCCGGTAAAGAATAAATTGGTCTCCCACTCTTCTCCGTAAGTTTTCGAGTGTCCTGTAAAAATCAGGTGTTCGAAAAAAATAAAGACATTTTACATCTTAAATTCAGCGATGAGGTTTGCCAGAATGTCTTGATTTTATATTGCCATGGAGAGGACAGCTTGCATGTTTATTATATTCAGCTGGTCTGCTGGCTACCTCACTTGTGGGATTTGCCATGATGGGAGACAGAGAGAGAAAGAGAGCAAACTTGCATGAAAAACATTTAGTGCACTGGCTACCCCGTTCGTGGGAGAAGACGTGATGGAATAGATAGAAATATTTCTACTTTCAGAGTTTCTTAACTGTATCTTTGTGCCTACAAGATTAATTCATTTAGGTATACCATCAAGGTATTCCCAACAAATGCAGTAGACAGGGAATTTTTTGCATACAAAACATACAGATCGTCGTCTCCGTGTCAATAAAAGTTCAAGAGAGTCAGGATGGGTGGCATACCTCACTGAATTGAAGATGTTGCATGTCTTGAAAAAGAGTGAAAAACCAACAAGGTTTAATTTTTTTTAGAAAAATATCGAATCAAATCAAACACTCACGTCACGACACAAGCTTTAAGCTTGCTGTAAAAGGTGTATAAAGTTATATTTGGCTTAAAACAAAAAACCCAACAACAATTCTTTAAAAAGAATTTATAATATTATATATTTTATATATTTACATTTCATTTTCTATTTATTTTATAGCGATGAATAGCATTCTTCAATAAACAAATATCATAACTACCTATCGTTAAATCAAATATAAAAATATAACTCCTCCAGCACAAATACGGTATTGAAATATAAAATATTTAATTCTATTTGCATAGCCAATGCACGTTTAGTTGACTGGATATTTCCTTTATTTTCAATCACCAGTTCTTTTTTCATGAAAAAAATAATACTACAAAACAATAAACGTTTTGGTTGTGTGGACATATCGATATAGTTAATAATTAATCGAATGCCTAAAAATCGAGTTCCATATAATTATTTTTTTATTCTCTTATGGACATGTTAACATTTCATTCCTCAAGTTTTCACGGTATTTCTATATCATCTGTTTATCAAGTTCGCCGTACAGTTTTTGTTATTGTCTTTGAAGTTTACATAAACTCCTGAAGACAGCGAAGGCACACTCGCCGAAAGCTCAAGACAGTAACAACAACTGCATAGAGATCCCGACAACAACACAACATCCTTTAATTTATTTGAAACTATCGAAGATTTGGAAAATCAACTCAATGAGCTTAAAAAATTATAACACGATATTTAGGATTACAAATAAAAAATACTTAGTTCGTAGCGAAGTTATAAATACCGCTATGGTTTGAAACGTGCTCTAAATTCTTTTCACTCTTTAAGGACAAAGTAAGATTCCATGGATCACCTGGCAAGGAATAAATCTCCTTCCTTTTTCCGAAAGTTTTCAAGTATCAGGCAGGTGGTCGAAAAAAAGGACATTTTACCGGGAACCTTACCGGGTATAATATTATTATAAGTGTATTACATTACTTCCTTACTTCCACGTATAAGATCAACCTTTGATCTCATAAGGGAATATCATGAAATGAATATAAATATGTATTGATTTCAAAACTATTATTAGAGAATGCCTACAATTTAATACCCAAATAAAGATACCTTGATATCAGTGGTGTGCTTTCCAGACATGCAGAATATCAACACGTAACTTAAAATTGCACAAATGACAAAGTCTTCAGGTATAACTTTACTTTTTTAAATAAAACATCATCTCGGATGGGTTATTATTATACAACACAATGGATAAACTTCTCTCTCTCTCTCTCTAAATAAAAATATCGTTATATTAATAATATTATCAGGTTGTTCTACTCTCGCTCAAACTGAATATACTAATAGACATAATCATGTCGCAAAAATAATACATCAATATTTAGCAATTAAACATAATCTATTAAACTCACAAAATATAATACCTTATTATTAATACAACCCGGAACCGGTTTAAGAAAATCAAAATCACAGGTTCTATTATGATAAAACAATAATGACAGATAGACAAATACATCATAATAGACCGGATTTAGTATTACTTGATAAACGTAATAAAATAACGTATGTACCTTATAGACATCGCTGTCCCAAATACACATAATATACAAACAACCGTCGCAGAAAAAATACGTTAATGTACAGAACTAGCAGGAGAAATAAAAAATATTTGGCATTCTAGGTCCGTTTATATAATACCTTTATTCATGTCAGCTACAGGGGTAACTCCGAAATCTTTAATAAATAATTTACAAAAATTAGATTTACCACTTAATTTATACATAAAAATTAAAAAATCAATTATACTCAAATAAACACTTGTAATATTGTAAAAAAGTTTTTGAACACAGATATTTCAGGCACAATGCTGGTATTTTGAACCCGCGTTCTGAGCCTAATCCTTTGATATCCTGGATAGGTGAATTTTTCCCCGCATTAGACTGTTAAGTTTTTGTGTGACCATGACTGATTATATGGAAACTTATCTGGTTGTATAATGCTGAGAAGTGTGGATGGCAATTCTGCCGCCGCGTAAAAATAAAAATACGTCTCTCTAAATAAAAATTAATACAATAGAAAAAACATTTGTTTTTAATTTCATTATTGAATTCCACTTCAACACATTGAATAACAGGATATAGGTACAAAGTATATATATTTACAATGATTATAATGCATACTATGAAAGCATGTACAATGTAAAAAGTTCAGTTCAGCCACTGGTAGATATTAGGTATAGATAAAATTTCTATAATTACGAATAAACATATATACATATTGAAGGATATAATAGGAAATAATGGGATAGGATAGGAAAGATAAGGTAAGGCCATAGTTCAAATGCCATCCATTCCGCAGGTTATTTGTGGTATCCATTAACAATATTCAGAATAATCAACCTGAGTAACCTAAAGTAATCTAAAATATTACGATATTGATTACTTTATAAACATTAGATATGTACCTAATTCTGTAGTTTAATTCCCTTCAAGTCAGCGATGATGTACGCCACCCATCTCTAGTATCTGTTTTTTTAGTGGCATGGTAAAATCTTATTATCTATTACAAGTAATTTATCTCCTTGGTCTGCTGAATACTCCACTTGTGGAATAAACCATGGAAGTATTGATAGATAGATACACGGTGCGGCAGAAAAGTAGTGAGACTGATTTTTTATTTACCAAAGTATTTATTTTTTCAAACATCAATATTATCCCCTTTAAAGTAGTTTCTTTGGGCAGCTACACACCGATGGAGACGTTGTTTCCACTGTTGGAAGCAGCGCTGGAAATCTTCAATCGACATGGTCTTCAGCACGTCCGTTACACTCTTTTGGATGTTTTTTTAAGTCCCAAAATGATGTCCTTTGAGGTCATTTTTGAGTTCAGCGAAAAGAATAAAGTCACAGAAACTGAGGTCAGGTGAAAAGAGCTGCTGGGGAACTACAAGAACTCCTTTTGAGGTCGACAATTTAGAGAAATCCTTCTGTTCAATTGTAAGGTTTTTCGGCATCACTTTGGCATAGACCTTTTGCATATGCAAATGTTCAGCCAAAATTTGATAAATGGTAAATCTCTTCAACTTTAATTGTTCACTCAACATTCTTAATGTTAAACGGTGGCCTAATCTCACAAGAATGTTCACACGTTTGATGTTTTCGTCGGTTTTCGGAGTTGAAGGCCTCTTTAACCGGGTTCATCTTCAACGTGTTCTCTGCCTTCTAAAAGTAATTTGTGCCAGCGAAAAACTCAACCTTGGGATAAAAAATGTTTCCCGTAGACCTATTTTTAATTTTCTAACGTAAAACTTGCCGATTTTCCAAGTTTAACATGAAATTTAATGGCACAATATTGCTCCAAATTCTACTGTTCCATTTTCCGTGACGCACAACCAAAGCACAACTTCACTTATAGCAGTCACAAAAATCTCATAGTTAACGGAAGGAGTTGAAACTCGCACTGAGCTATGGCAGGGTAGTGATACTATCGTGATCTATCAATGACAACAGCGCAGCATTGCCAGTTCGCTTGCAATATTGCCCGTCTCATTTTTTTTTCTGCCGCACCTTGTATGTATAAAAATACGGTAATACTTCGTCATATACCAGCGCATACCTACATTTTTATTATGTATTATTATTATGTACACTTATTTATATTTATTTTTACTTGTTGTTATTATGCTGTGTATTGTTTTTGTTTGCAAGATACCGTATATTATTATTATTAAGTTATTATTTGTATAGCTTTTAAGTTTAAGTGAAATTTTTTATTATTTTCTCTATATTCTGTAAAAGGCATTAGCCGTATATTAGATAAATAAATAAATAAATAAATAAATATATTTTTTTCCACTTGAAGGATGGTTTAGTAGTAATAACTTTGTTGTAAAGATTTGATTGTAATCACAATGTGAGTGCATTATGAATATTTATTAAACTCGTTGCAGAACAATCGAAAAGATTTTAACTCACTATATAATTATATATACCTACATACCTGTACTTTTATAGGATCTTTTTTGACTGTAAAAATATGTGATTTTAATTTCATTGTATTGAATATGTGGTTGATAAGGCTTGAAACTTTGTAGCACAACACTATCCATAGTGTTGTTCTTCCTTCATGGTGAACTGAACACCCACAAAAGCCTGAAAATAATTATTATAATCAACCAAAGGGTAGTATTGGTACATAGGTAGGTAGTTGCCGTAATAAACCAGGAGCAGCCCCTTACCCTCTGTGAAATTATAAAGTTAGAAACCCTTTGACGATTGTGATGATGATGAGAGAAAGAGACCTGATGTGTCTCTAATGAGACCCTCAAACTTGTAAATCTTCAAATCATTAAGGAGAACGATAATTACTAGCGTTTAAACCCTCAGTCTTGTGTCTCACCATCTAACTTATATATCTAAATATTTTTTTTAATTTTATTTATTGGTAAAAATTACAAAACAGACAACAATCCTGAGGATCGTGACCATCATGCTTCGTTCTGTAGACCAACTGTCTTCACTTTGAGCGATCCTATAAACATATGAACAAACAAACATACATATAAACGCATTTTAATATTTATGATGAATATAAACTAATAAGGTTGAGGAAATAAAGTATTTAACTAAAATATATTCTTATTTTGTTACTTAAAAGTGTGAATTGCTTTCCCACTCTCTTCCGAAAGTTTTCGAACATTTGTAAAAGGCAGGTGTTCGAAAAAATAAGATAATTTATTTATTTGACAGTATTTAAACATAACACGTCATAAAAATCTACCTAATTGGTCATGAGCCCGCACCAAGGCAGACCGAATCAGTTTTTTACTTTGTCTCAGCGCCTTGACATTTTGACTTTGTCTTATAGCGCTTTAACATTTTACATCTTAAATTCAGTAATGTGGTTTGTCCCCCATCTAGAATGTTTATTTTGCTGACAAGGAAAGGGCAGCTTCCATGTTCATTACATGCAGTCTGCTGGGTACACTTCTTGTGGGATATATTTATTTATTTATTTTATTCTTCACTGTACATTGTTTACATTAATACAAATTAAAACATTTATCATAGATATATCGTGATGATAAAGTAGAAGTAGTAATTAAAAACTTGTTTTTTAACTATGAAGGCATTCAGTGATCTTCTTCTTCTTCTCACGACCCACAAGACTTGAATCTCGAGGATCCGAAGCCATGTTTTTGCGTCTTCTGTTACAGAATGGAGGCCCTGTATACCTTCTATGAATGAGAATATAGGACAGTGGTCGGTCATATTATGTTCAATTGTTTGAATTTTTCCACATGCACATGTCGAGGAATTGGTAGGTCCCCATCGATGTAAGTGGTGCGCTGCACAACCAGGATTCAGTGGTTCATTCTGTTAATTAGACTCACAAATTTATTTTTTAAATACGTATTGTTTTTAATGCTTTTTCGAGGATTTTTTAAATTAATTTTAATAAAAATTTATCTACCAAGTATAACTATTAAATTTCAAATAAATATATGGCACTTTCAATTTTATACAAAAAAGGAGTTTATTTGTGAAATATTTGTGTTTTAAATCTAAAGCTATATTTAAGGTTATCGAAATATAAAGGATTTTATTCAAGTAATATCATGAAAAGCTTTTGCTCGATCGCTACAGGCGAAATGATCTCAAAAGTTGTACAAAGTGAATTAAGCTGTGTGTTGTCTGAATCAACGCCAAGCTTTGAAAATTAAATGTCATTGTTAACTTCATCTGTTGTGAATATTGAGGGATGAAGTACAACGCTATTTAAACGATGAATGTCAGAAAAAGCTTTTAACAAATACAATAAAATATCAAAACCTGTCGATACAGAAATGTGAGTGCTTTGGAAATCATAATTGTTTTATGAAATTGAAAGCTCGTTGTCATATACAGCTACTGAATTAATATGAAGTTGGAAAATTTTCGAAATTATGGAAGAACCTTAATTTATTGAAAACTACAAAATTTGATGGGTTAAAAATATTCACCTTAAAACACTAACAGATATTTTCAGAATTAAAGCTAAAAAGACTTCATCTTGATGCTTTCAGACAAAGTAAGTGTTCAAGTGTTGAAAATAATTTCGAATGATTTTAGCATGGTTTGACAGTCTTCAGATCAATTATAAAAATAATTTAATAATTTTGTCGGTGTATTTATCGATTGATAACGACCTGATTAGTCGAAAAACGTCTCTCTCGTGATCGATAATCTATAGTTTAAAGAAACACTTCTTGTTACAATTTACCAAAGTGTAAAAATAATATCGATAACCAGTCTTAAGATCAACCAATCGAAGAATGTAGTCTCTTATTTGCTCCTGAAGTCGGTGACAGGTCCATTAAGCCAATCAGAAACCTCGATTGAAGAACCATGTCTACACAATGCAACATTGTGTAGAATCCAATCGGAAGAATTAAGAGTTCTTAATCGGAATTTACTAACGCAACTTAAAGTATATCTTCTTTCCTCTACGATCTGACACCGCAGGGTGGAAACCAGCTTCCTCAAATTTTACTACGTTTGAATAATTCAGGATACATAATTATTAAATGGACTTAAATACTCATAAAAATACATACCTTTATTTTATTTTTCATTAATATTAACAGCAAAACAACAAAATTGCCATTATCCGTAGCGAATAGTTTATCATGAATAAGGAAAATAATAAACATTAAAATGTGAAATGGCTGAAATATTTAAAAAAAAAAAAAAAAAGATATATCTGGGTTTTGTTATAAACCCAAATACAACCTTATACACCTTTCACAGTAAGCTACTAAAAGCTTGTGTTTTAAACTTTGATAAATTAATAAAAAAATAAGAAAAGAAAAAAATAAAAATCACCTAGACCTATACGTGACCAAATGTTTTTATGGTCTGGTTGCAATTTTATAACGAAATAAATTGAATCAAAAGAGTTAATAATACATAAATAAATAAAACCCTTTCAAAAGATAGAATCAAATATTCACTTTCATCATAAATAAATCAAAATCATTCATTCGATACGGTTTATTATTTCTAAATAAATATTTTTCACTTCAAACTGTTTTGATAAAATAGTATTTTGGTATTAAATCATTATTTTCATGTTTTATTCAAAAGTTAATGAAAGTGAAATTTAGAATTCTCAAAGAAAAGAAAATAGGGGTAGAATTTGTTATTTCTAAGAAATTCCGTAGCTATATAAAAGCTTATCACTTAAGAAAACACAGTAAGTCCATCAACTCTTTATCTAATTCAGTAAACGAAGTTTTATCATGAAACATAATACAAAAGTTTATTTTGTGTTAATTGATATAAATTAATTCCTTTATAATGAGCATCGTAAAGATAAATTAAATTTATTGTTTTGATTAAGAACCATATGAATGGTATTCTGGAAGTCAATAAATATAAGCTTACCAGAACTTTTTGATTATTTGGTGATCAGTAGAAGGCGGAGGACAGGGCACGGTGGAGGAGCTTGTCGCTTGGTTGGGGTCATGGTGGTCATGATCCTAAGCATTGAGGTACCGACTTAGAAGAAGAAGAAGAAGAAGTCCAAGGTAATATTATTTTCTCTTACTAATGGAAGGGGATAATCGCGAATGCGTTAAGCCCCATTTTTAGAACTTTTTTTAATTTTTATAGCCCAGATAATTTTACTACTTTAATGTTCTCAGAAGTATTGCAATGAAAAAACGAGAGTGCACAGTTTGAATGTGATGAAATTGAAGAATTTAAAAAGAAAATGTAAATTTTCTTTCTGTCCAGAATTTGAAAATTCAGGGTCATGAGTGTTAATTTAATCTTTTAATATATTGAAATGTAATCCCCTTTAAATAATACCCTCCTTTATATGAGACTTGTCTCTGTAAGGAGTAGGTATGTTTAGATTTAAATTTTTAAAAAATAGTTTATACGATGGTTTGGACATGTTGAACGAATGAACGAGGTAAGAATGACAAAGAGGATATACCTACTTGTCTGAAAGAAAGGGTGTGAAGAAATACGGGCGTCCGAGAACCACATGGATCAAATTCTCAAGGACGGCCGCGTGTTGAGTAAGAGGAACCGACGTGCGTGTATGAGAAACTGTATGAATGTGGAGGAAGCGAAGGAATTGTGTAAAGATAGATCTGTTTGGCGTTCCGTTCTCTCTGCCTACCCCACTTGGGACACGGCGTGAGGGAATAGTATAGTAAATAGAAAGATTTTATTCAATAATTGTAGATTTATAAAGGTGCCTATTAAAATTTGTTTTCTATATCAATTGAAATAATACGCAATTTCAAAGAGTTCAAAAGTTGATCACAGCTTTTCATGCTTCTAAGTTTTACCTAAGTTGAAAATATTTTTACATTATTTTTTATATGTATTATAGCAAAGCACAAAACTCTTATTATTAATAAATAAATATAAGATATGACTAAAAATCAGCCTTACTTTTTCTATTGGGAAGAAGTTCAGAAAGAAGTTAGAAGTTCTATACCTATTTATTTATTTACTAAAACTAATATTTTGTTGCCATTATGAGCTTTTACGGTATTTTAAAGTCACCAAAATAACATGTTAACTTTGATGTCATTTATACTTTAATATTGAATAGCATGTTTGATAAGAACACGTATCAATAAAATTAATGTCAGGTAATTTGAAACTGTTATTTTGTTCACACGGTTCAAATGGCTGGCGATATTTTGGTGCCCTGGCGATATTCGCCCAAGTGAGAACACCACATTAGTTAATAATAGCTGTCATTTTTATAAAAGGGTGTGCAATTGTATTGTCTGTCGATATACTTGTATGTGTTTCAATACTAATAACTTTTTACAGACAACATTATGTGTCTATGACTTTGAAAGAATAAATAATATGTCAGCTGGTTTTGTCATCTTTCACATTTCCACATGTATGTACTAGTGCTTCCTGTACCTATATAAATAGTGGAGACATGGATAACCAGCGCTTTATATCATTAATTATCATTTATCCCATGTATTCCCCGGTTAATAATATATGTATGGACAATTTGTAAAGCGCCGTTTACTCAAAACATGACCTCAAGGGCGCCGCATAATAGTCCTCTTTTCTGTAAGTTTTCGAGTGTTCTGTAAAACTTCACATTTTAAGACATTTAACATGTTCATTTTAGGGATGAGCTATGCTACCCGTCCTAAATGTCTTAATATTTATTATTGGCACGGGGAGGACGACTCGGAGGTTTTGTTTATTACACGCAGTTGGTCTGCTTGCTACAGGAGACGCCTCAATGGGATAGATGGATACATTATTGATTTTTAGTATTTAAGACTATTAATTATGTGGAGCACCCGGTAAAGAATTGATCTCCCACTCTTCTGCGTAAGTTTTCTAGTGTCCTGTAAAAGGCAGGTATTCGAAAAAATTGAGACATTTTACATCTTAAATTCAGCGATGAGGTTTGCCACCCATCCTGAATGTCTTGATTTTATATTGGCACGGAGGGGACAGTTTGCATGTTTCTAACATGCAGCTGATCTGCTGGCTACCCCACTTGTGGGATGTGCCGTGATGGTATAATAAAAATAATAATAATTTGAAACAAGTGTTTTTTCTACTCTGAATTATTGATCACGAGAGAGACGTCTTTCGACTTATTAGGTCATTATCAAACTATTGTAGAAAGAAACACTTGTTCCAATTTACTAAATGATGAAATTCTACTACGTGTGCACCAAAATAACTAAAAAAATAATGTCAAATTTACTTGAATTCTGGTAATGTGAGTCATCATAATTAATACTAAATTTCTCAAAAATTAATAACTAAAAATGAAATATAAAAAGTTGAATAATATTGTCAAAAGTCAAATTAAAAATACAAAGCTTTTAAATATAACTTCCTGCAGAACTTTACTAACAAATTAAGCGCACGCAAAAACAACAATTTCAACAATGACAAGTGCTTTTGAAGTTGCTTCGTAATACTTTAAAATATATCGCATTTGCATTTTGCAAATAATAACAAAATTGCATACTATCGCTCCCCTTGCTCGTTCTCAGAACTTGTTTAATTTATTTCTATCCAATTTCAAGAAACATAGTGAATGTTTTCAATTACCTACAACATTTTGAAATTAATACTAATAAAATGATTTGTATTTTAATTTTACGTTTTAATATCTGTTTACCGTTTTTCTTTAAGGGTGAAATGACTTTTAAGGGCTGAAAGAAAAATATAATAAAAACAAATTTGATAGGTATAAATCAACAAATTGAACCTTATATTTTTGTACAACGCACTGGAGCTGGAGATTGTATTTTTATAAAAGAATGACATAAGTCGTTTTCTTAATAAATTTATAAATATCAAAAAAAGTATTATACTATTATTACTTCTAAAAAAGTACCTAACTCAAAATATTTTAAAGATCAGTAAATGAACATCGCTTGATTAGAAAAGCTTTCAAAGAATTAAATTAATTATCTAATTTATACGGGAGAAAAGATAGCCCATAAGTAAGCAAAGATATTTGGCGACACATAAATAAAATTATCTTTTATCTTATAATTATTTACTTATTCAATTAAGAGTATCTATGCTATAGGCTTGTAAATAAATTGAATAAACTTCTTAAATATATACTATTAGTACCATAGAAGTAATTGAATAGATAAAACGAATTAACTATGTAAACAGAAGTACGGACTATTTTTATATTTATATGTTTTATTTTTTTTATAAATGCACCTTTCTGTATGTATATATCTCTTCTTCTAAGTCGGTCCCTCAATGCTGAGGATCGTGACCACCATGACCCCAACCAAGCGACAAGCTTCTCCACCGTGCCCTGTCCTCCGCCTGCCTAAACGCCTCACACATAGTACCCCCTGCAGCATCTCTCACATGATCTGACCATCTTGTCGGTATTCGGCCTCTGCTTCTTCTTCCTTCGAATATATGTATGTATATATATCGGATGATATATTTGGCGCCGTTTAATGGAGCATCCAGTGGTATGGAAAACTATATCCTCACTTTGTTTCTGAAGGTTGTTTTTGATTGGTTTTTACGAAGGTTATTGGGGAGTCGATTCCTATGACACCAAAAGCAGGACTTCTTGGGTCTATTGATCTCGTTCGTCTTTGGTGAGCCTAGGGTCCACTTGCAGTTGTTTTGAGAACACGGCTAAGAAAGTGACTGAGGTGGCATAGTATTCAAAGCCTTGCAGACCATAAGGTACAGTTTGTGTTGGATTCAGGATTCGTTGTTACTACGAAGATTGAGCCCGTCGATCAAATTCATAAAGACGATCGCGTGTTGAGCAAGAGAAATTAATGTGCGTGTATGAGAAATTTTATGAATGTAAAAGAAGTGAAAGAAGTATGTAAGGATAGATCTGTATAGCGTTCCTTCTTCTCTGCCTACCCCACTTGGGATACGGCGAAGGGTATGGTATTTCTGTGTTTGTACTGTACTGGCAATAATAATAATGAAATCAAAGATGGGCTAGTCAAGTACAAAAAATATGTTTAATCGTTATTATGTTATATTTTGTAAAATTTTATTTTATGTTGTCCATTTTTTTAAATAAATAAATAAATAAAAATCACAGCATATCATAGATTTGTTAGAATATACTCTCGGTACAATCACACAAAGCAATAATGTGCTTGTGTTTTGAATGTGGGATTCGAATCTAATACCTATCTCCTATTTTAAAATACCATATTTTTTAATACAGCACCTAAAAACATCGAGATTTTCAAAATAGGTGTTTTATTTAAATCAGTGTAAGAATAGTTTTTCTCATAAAACCTATATTCCATAATTTATTATGAATAATTTATCTGTCTATCTATACCATCACGGTTCATCTCACAAGTAAGGAAGGCGCCAGACTGATTGCATGTAATAAACATGAAAGTTGTCCTCTCCTTCTCAGTAAATCTCCTTCTCATTCAAAATTAAACTTTTAGGATAGGAAGCATACCTCATCGCATCCGATTTTATGAAATGTTAGTCTTAGGGATGTTAAATAGAATTTATTTTATTTATTTCCAGTGTGTTAAGCGTTGATATAAATTCACACGTTGTTTTTTTTATGTGCGAATTTAAAAATAATTAAATAGATTGCTCTGTAGCTTTGTAGATTGAGATTAGAACAACGCAGGATAAGTATTATACATCAAGAAGGAATTAAGTAAGATTGAAATGGGGTACTAAATCGATAATTCATTAAGAGACTCTAATAAAGACAAGGGGAGCACAACCATTGGTCAGCGTTTTGAATTGCATTGTAACAAAAAATTAAATTTAATCAATAAAAAAAGTGATGTTGCTGTTTTTGGTAGGACGTGATGAATATAAATTAAGAATTGTATGAATGTGATAAGATCTTTAGAAGTAGGTTTCACTGGAAAAATAAATCTGGCTTTCTCTCCTCTCGGCCTATCCCAACAAGTATAGATAGATGACTATTTGATTGTAAATTTTGCATGTCATGCTTATTTTTTCATGTCTAATAAATTAGAAAAAAATAAAAAATTATTTAATAAACATAACAGTAACTTACACCAAAAAATATATAGGTTTGTATAATACACACAACACAACTCTATTACACAAAAATTGGAAAAGTATTTAAAATAGGATAGCACAATTGTGAATGCTAACAATTGTGAAGAAGGACATGAACTGAAGCACGTACATAGAATTAAAGAGACAATATTTTTTTTTATTTTTTTTATTCTTCACTGTAACATTGGTCCCATATTTCAAATCAAAATAAAATATCATAAAAATATCAGTTATAAAATTCAATGTGCAGAGGGCGAACTAGCAGAAAATGGAGAAAAAAATCCAAACTCGTTTCAGACCAATTAAATACATTTTAACCCACTATATTTACATAATTAATTAAGAATGCTAATAGAACATTGGTTGACGATTCATAAACAAGATAGAATGTTTAATACGTAGTCCAAGAAAGATGGAGGAAATGTCAGTAATTAGGAGTTTATTGCTTCGGCACGTCCCTATCTAAAGCAATAAAATAAAAATTATTGTCCTTCCCTTTATGAAAGTTACAAATGTCTTTAGTTTCTAATTATAATTAGTATTATTACTTTCTATCGTTAATTCTTTAGTGCTAAAGAAAATATGGAACAAAAGGATGGAAAAAATATTTTAGTATTCGTCAGATTGTAAACTCATCGAGGAGTCCCCGGAAAAAAATAGCTTTCAATTCAGCGATAAGGCATGCCACTTATCCTTAATGTCTTTTTTTATTGATACAGAAAGGACAATTTGCGTGTTGATTATATGAATTTAGTCGGCAAGTCGACAGAACACTACAGACAATACATATAAATTTAGTACAGTTATACAATTACGAATAACAAGTAGGTATGCAATACAATGTCCAATTTATAAGTGTCCATATATTAAACGAATTATTTTATATCATAGCCCATTTGGTTAACACAATTAAAAATAAAATAGTAATAAAAGGAAATCAAAAAAGTGAAATATAAACATTACCAAATTACACGAATCAATTAAAATTTTTAAAAATACTTACAAACTATGAACACAAAACGTAAGCAAAATAAACCTATCTAAGTATATAAGTTAAATTAAATTAAAGTAAAAAACAATTAAGTATTTATGATTATGATATGTTGTGATAACGCAGTAGCAGATTGCAATTTATACCTAAAATTTAGCTATTGTAATATTAAAAATATATTTTTCTGTTTATCAGTACATTCAATTATGTTTCTGAAAAGATATTTCTCATAAATATTTTCATGTGAATGAAATGATGTATCAAAAATTATCTACTTAGGTATTGTTAACAATATGGAAAAATAAAACTGAAAAAAATACACCAGATGCCAAAAAGCAAGCTAATTTAACACCCACAATATTTTCAACAACGTCAGTTATAAATATAACGAAATATATAAATTTTAATTTTAAAAATAGGTACAGGTATTTCGAGACTGTGGAAAAAATTAAGACCATAAATTTCTCCACAATCCAAACTTTTTACATTTTCATAACAACAACGGGAAGCTTATTAAAAAAACGGATCGATTTCAGCACCACCTGAAAGAAATAAATTACAAGCTCAAAGTTGAATAAAGTGGTTTTACTTTTTTTTTTGTTAAAACAAATGGAAAACTATTGTTAGAATACGTACGAATTTTCTCAATTAGAACTATAGATAGGTATTCATAAATGTAATTAAGAACGTGTTTCTTTTACTGCTTCTACTACTACATTATATAATTACGGCTTGAACAACAACAAACAAAAAAAAAAGATTAATAACAACGGCGAACAAAGCTTGCGAACTCCCTTTTCTCACGACACAAGATTTGAGCTTACTGTGAAAGGTGTATAAGGTTGTATTTGGGTTTATAACAGAACCCAGATATATCTTTTTTTATAAATAAACAATTTAAATCTTTCTGGAGTCATTACAGCTCTAAGCCAATGCGATACCAGAAGATAATTAATAAAAAATACAAAAAAAATTCTACAATATACTCTCAATCTGACTAGTAAATTCCGCGTATGTAGCATGAAATATTATATCGATATCCGTTGCCAAACTATAGAGTATAGAGTATTCGTACGCCTCTTCCGACTCTGATAGTAAATTATTTGTTCTGCTTTATAGATGATAGAAAAATGTATGGTGACGGAAACAGGTTTATGAATTTGGAACATAAATTTATTTATTTATTTCATCTCATAAACGGCAAAGCCTTTAACAATATAGATCAGTTCAAAAATTACAGATAAAATAGACACAGAATAACACAAATAAATATATCAATGATTAACACAAACAGTAATAGCTACTGCTCACTCAACAAGAACACTGCAAACTTTCTAACATCTGTTGTAACCAATTCAATCATTTAACAAAGTGCAACCATTCAGTTCGCGCCGTTAATATTGTCATACATACCATTCAATAAAAATATAGATTATTACTGTATATTTTATTTGCCTTACATCGGGTTAATTATTACTGTATATAAATAGCAAAGTTTTCTAGGATCATCGGATAAAGAGGTTGCCAGCAAATTGATAGTACTACACAATCAACAAACATTTCGTCCTTTTTGAGCCGTAATTAATAAAATATTCATAAACATTCCTACCTCATTACCGCTGTGCTTATGTTGTGCTATATACTTCCAATGGCCAGACAGTCCTTGCAGAACCTTGGCTTTCGTAACAATGAATCTCTAAGTTTTTGATTTTGGACAGGATGCCATTGGATTGGAATTGGAGATGCCATTGGAGAAGAAAAAGAAGAAGAAGAGGAAGAAGAAGACACTATTGGATTGCCAGGCAAGATCTTAATTTTTTTTAAATTCGTTGTTGAAATGTAGATACTCGTATACATTATATCTTATTCATTATTATTTCTATTAAAATCTGCTTATTACGGAGCTTTACTCAAAAACTTACAGAAAATATTTAGATTGCGATTTTTTGTCGTGGACTTCACAGAACAATCTTCCAGAATAATGTTTCTGGAAATTGTTTTGTGAAATTGTATACCTAAATTCGTAATTCTTGAAAAATAGAAGGTTTATAATATGGTATAATACTTTTCTATTTTGGTTTCTATTTTTTGCTTCATTTTTATTTTTACTTTAGCTTAATAGTTATGTTTTTACGTACCCACATATTTTTCACCATTTTATTTATATAATAGGGTTCAAGATTGACTGGAAGACGTTGCTAGGCAACAAGGTCGCCTTTTGGTCTAATTATAGTACCTACCCCATATATATCTATCATAATATTATATTTCATAACATGTTTTTATTTAATTTTAAATCAATAAAAATTTATTCAATTTTTTTAAAGCTTAAACTGTCAAAAGTTTTACATTTGTTTTTCACTAACCGAGAAATTGTTTTTTTTAATATCTTCTTCTTCTTCTTCTTCTTTTGCTTCAGTTAGGACTATGTCCTGTGGTTCTCGGAGCCTGGTCCTGGGAGGTGGATGTCCAACTGTCCCTCCAGCGTTTAGGTGGTCTTCCTGGGGGTCTGTTTTCTGTCATGTGTTCATCTGCTGCAATTCTGACCACTCGATCTGAGCTCGCCCTCCCCACATGATCTCTCCAGAAACGTCTTCTCGTTCTGCCCCATCGCACAACATCTTCGACATTACAGATTCTTCTAATTTCTGAATTTTTTATCCCTGTCCCTGATTTAATATCCCTGAAATAAATTGGTTTCCTGAAAAAGGTATGTATGTTAATAAGTAATGAGTAAGAATAATGTTTAAAGGTATTTAATTCTGATAGAAATAGATAAATTAATGAATGTAGTACTTAATGTTATTTTATCTATGAATAAAATATTAATATTATTTCCCTTACATAGTTCAACCCTTAAACCTGAAGGGTAGGTTATTGTGGTATCATAAATATTGGGCATTTACATTAATACTAGATTCGTACCCCCAGATAATTTTTCTGTTTATTTTATCTTCTGGGCAATATTTGAATGTCGTTCACGTGCCAATGCATCAAAAGGACATATTACAATTTATCAATAAAAGAACATCGCATTCATGCATTTATTTATCTATACCTACCATCACGATATTTTCTACAAACGGTGTAGCCAGCTAACTAATTAACATAAAAATCTTCTTCTCTGTGTCAGTAAAAATCAGACATTTAAATTGGGTCGAATACCTCATCGCTCAATCAAAGATGTTAATTATATATATTGAAGTATATTGTATGAATGTTTATCAGATGTTTAGTACAGCATCCATCTCAAGGGTGCGGGAATTTTTTTTAAAAATAAGTCGACTCCATCTGATACGTCCTGCAACACAAAAGCCCTGTCATAGAAAAATAACTTTTGACTCGATGGTTATGTTTGCTAAGCTTAGGGGTCTTCTTGCAGCTGTTTTGAGAACACAGAGCTAAGAAAGTGACTGAGGTGCTATATTACCGATGTCTTGCTTCTACAACACAATCGAAAACTTACAGAAAATAGTGGAAAACCTTATCTTTACCAGACATTTTACGAGGCATAATTATACACATTATCGAACGGTCTAAAATATTGGTGCGAAGATTACCTTATACCTACATGAGATATAGGTATTATTTTCTACTGACTTATGAGCGAGTACTGGAATATTTATAGCACCCCCCATACCAAACATGTTATCAAGCCCTCTTTTTGGAAAGGTCTTGAAATTAAAATGAAATTATTGTTTTCAAAATGTGTTGTTTTGTAAAGTATATTTTCTTTACATTTGATAAAGTTTAGTTTATCGACCGATGGTTCTTGATGGAAGTTCATATTAATAAATTACATGAATGCATTACATGCGTGCGTAGACAATACTCACATATCGAGCAAGTCCCAAACTACGATATGAATCTTGTATTATGGGTTTTAACGCGATGATACACATGTATACAATGCATTAAACACATACCTATACTTGTTACACCCAGACCCAAGACAATTTGAAAAACGTCATTCTTCATTTTGCACTGGCCGGGAATCGAACCCGGGAACTCGTGACTCAAAGGCAAGAGCGATACCTCCGCGCCAAACCGCCCGCCTTAGGTGATTTTTTCCCGGCATTAGACTGTTAAGTTTTTGTGTGATCATGACTGATCATATGGAGACTTATCTGGTCGTATAATGCTGAGAAGTGTGGATGGCAATTCTGCCGCCGCGTAAAAAAAAAAAAAAACAAGGAAGTGGATAGTGAGATTTATTTTTCGACATGTTTTTTCAAAATATTACAAGTAGGCACCTACTTAAATTTTTGACACTTATATACCTAGACACTAAAAAAAAAATTATTTATTGCCAGTTCAAATAAAGGTTGTTATCTGACTTTACCTCATCTGGTATAATTTTAATAATAATATTACTAAGTTGGTTTTCAGTTTTATCAAGAATGATAATTTCAACCTATTTCAAGTTTCTTGGCAGTTGAAATCACTCTGCCTGTCTCCAAAAATAATATTTTATTTTATTGTCTACTAGCTTATTACACAGTACAGCTTTTTGTTTTGAAGCACCTAAAAAAAATATTATCAGTTAGGTCAAGAGCTCATTTTGAGTAGGTACTACTTACAAAGACTTCTGTTCATTGCTGATTTAAGGACCTATAGTTGTACTGTTTATAGTGGTGGTTATTCGTTAAGAATTATAAATATTATAAATTGATGACCGACAAGACTTCCCGGAATCGATTCCCACAACATGAAAAATGTCCTTTTAAAAATTATCCTGGGTCTAGGTGTAACATGTTTATGTATTTATTGCATCGTCACGTTAGTGAGTATAATAAAATTTCATTTATAAGTTTGGGACTAGCTCAATCTGTGCGAATTTTCCACAACGCTATGTTATTTCTTATGTTAATTCAAAGTCTCCAGTTTTTAAAACGCGAATAAGACGATCTTTCATTCATTCATTCATAACATCACACCATTTCTTTATACATGCATAACAATACAACTTTATACAAGTGGAAGGTGTATAAAGTTGTATTTGGGTTTATAACAAAACCCAGATATATCTTTTTTAAAAAAAAAATTCTCACAAATCTTAAACTTAATGTTTTACGATTACCCGGCTTTTACAGAGCACTCGAAAACTAACATTAAAGTGTGGGAAACCTATTATTTGCCAAGGACTCCAAAGAAATATTTATTTTCCATGCATTTAATCTACGATGGTTAAATAAAATAAATAAATAAATAAATAAAATAATCTTTATTGTGGAATAAACAATATAACACAAATGGCGGGTTTATTGCCTTTAGGCAATTTCTACCAACCAACCAAAAGTGAGAGAGATACAAGACACAATGAAATGGTTCACAGTGAAATGAAAATAATGAACGAATACAGAATAACTTGCATTTTCATGGCTGAATGGAATGGTGCTCGGAGACGTAGCTTATTAGCAAGATCATATACATAAACCAGATCCAATAAGATTGCTCCATGTTGAGTATATTGACTAGAAGATAATGCGTGAGGAATTGCACAATAACAGACGCGAATTTATTTGAAGGAATTCGTGAACGAATAAGTGACACTCGATCGTTCCTGTCCACCAAACATAATAGAGTGATGTTGATATTGATGATGCACTGATCTGCTGGTTACCACGCTTGCAAGACATGTCATGATTGTATAGATAGTTAAAGAGATTATAATTTTATATATTAAGATTTAAATAATGTCCTCTTCCTTCCTTACCAGCTAACTCTTGACATAATCCTGAAAGTAAAATTATACGTAATATCATCATAATATTTAATTTCAATGTACACAGTTCTAAATAAAATACATTATCCTTCAAGGAAGGAAGGCGGCAACATTTATTTTAAACGGGCGACAATTTACATAAGAAATACGGGCTACAAATTGTACACAGTAAAATCAAACACATATATTGCAAATAATGATTTTGAAAACAAATTCAAGCCATTATGGCATTTTGAAGTTGTCTTTAAAGAGTATAGGATAATAAAAACGTAAGCTTATTTATTTAAGAATATTTTCTGTTTTTAGGATGAATTTATTTATTTGAACATATTTATTTTCTAAATTTTCATTCATTCATAACATTACGGCATTTCCCATTCGTGGGGTAGCCAGCATACATTAAGGGTTGCACCCTCCCTCACCCATGGATGTTGCAGGAATGTCAATTCCCATGTCATAAAATTCGGGGTAGCCAGCAGACCAACTGCACGTAACAAACATGCAAGTTGTCCTCTTCGTGCCAATTGAAGTTGAGACGTTCAGAATGGGTGGCAAACCTCATCGCTGAACTGAAAATTGTAAAAGTCTTAAACGTGATGTTTTACCGCTTATTTTCTATATATTTTTTTTTTTAAATAAATTTATAGGTATTATATGTATCAAAAATAAGTTAAGGTTTCAAAGGTAATGTAGATGAAAAAAGAATAAATTCTATATTTATTTATCCTAAAAATAACAAAAGAGCACTTAATTTATTAAATATACAAAAAATGTCGCCCATTTAGTGAATATTGTCGCCCAAAATTATTAAAAAAACATCGCCCGTACGAATTTCTGTCTTGAATAATATAATATTTAATTTGAATATACACAAGTTTAAATAAAGGACATTTATTTAGCAATCTTGATTTCGCAACGAGACATTAACAAGAGTAATTAACTTGGGAGGAGACATAGAGTGGAGTAGAGTAGAGAGAGAGAGTAGTGGGAGATGTAGGGCCGGGTGGAGGAGATAAGAAGATTGAGCGAGGAATACGGGAGATGATATTATTAATAATAAGAATATCTTGTCTCCCTCCTTAAACTTTCTGAGTTCCGTGTACTCCTTGGAGACAAGGAAGTTGGGCGTTTTCATAAAATGTTCCTACATATTTGAACTTTATATTTGAACTTTTTCAAACACAACTAGTGGTTGGTTGGCAGAAATTGCCCACGGCAATAAACCCGCCATTTGAAATATTTTTTTTTCAATAAAGTTTTTATTTATTTTATTTATTTATTTATGATAAGCTGTTCTGTGCTTGCGTTCTTCCTGTACATTTTAATTTTGTGAGACTATTTTATTCGCACTTGATTGGTCTTCCACACTTTTCCGTGAGTCTTTGAGTGTTCTGGAAAAGGAAGTTTTTATATTGTGGATTATTCGTTTACATAATTAATTCATTTATTTTATTCTTCACCGTAAATTAGTTTCATTATTTCAAATCAATACAAAGTATCATAAAAATATCAATTTTACAATTCAATGTACAGAGGGCGAGTTTATCTCTAGAATGCGATGTCTGCCAACTAACCTTTAATTAACTTTTTTTTATAAAAGTGGTAATACACTTTTTCAAAAGTTTGAAACAATATTATGAGTTTTTCCATGGAGTCTCTGGGAATGAAAATGACTCACAATCTTTTCTGTTAGCTTTTGAGTGTTCTGTTAAAGGCGGTTATACTCATCATCTTCAGTTCAGCCATGTGGTACGCCACTCATCCTGCTAATATTAGCGATATAAATCAAAAGTTGTAACCATTGTATTATCCATTGTCAAGCTATTATGCACAGGAAAAAAAACACATTTTTATGAAACGCATAGGACAACATTAATTTTCATTATATGCAATTTGTCCAATAAGTAAAGTAGACAACTTGTTGGATTTGTTGTGTTTGTAGTTTGATCTTTTCTCTAGTGACAATCTCTTATACATCAAACACAAAGAGAGTAAAATTCTTAATTTGAATGAACGAAGCACAATAATAAAACACACAACACAAAATATTATGATATTCTCAATGATACCAGCAGTCACTTCTTCACAAAACCAGAATGTACCCATCAGGAAATATTTTGTCTTTACTAGTAGAACTTTTATTTTAAAAATAATATTTACCTACGATTTGTTAAAAACAACACTATGACTAAACTTTTAAAAACCCCAACATTAGTTGGGATTTTAAAAAGTTTAGTCATAAGTATTTTTACATTGAACGAAATTTATCCATTGGTGCTGAATCGATGTCGCCACTCGCCAGCGATACATCACTTAAGGACTTGTTTTCGAATTAGTTGAAAAAAGAAAATATGCATGTACTAATAACTAAATCGTAGTGTTTAATTTCAAATAAAAACTTTTCTTTTTCAAAATACAGTTAAAGTTTTATACTTATCAACGGGGCCCACTGGCCTTTTAAAATAAGGTTTATACAATATAAAAAAGAATACATCAAAAATCAAAAACAATAATTACAGCAAAAAGTAGGTACATCAAAATAATAAATATCTATAGATTAGGATGAACTCAAACGTGATTGAAAATATAATGAACAAAGTTTGAAATATAGAAAACCGTATGAAATAAAATCAGCAAAATTGGTGTAAGCCAATATGTAAACCAATGCAATTTTTGTAAACGTGTAAATCAAAATAATAGGTAAATAAGTTTTTCATTCTAATTGAATACTAAAATATTTATAATAAAACATTCGTTCGTGAGTTTCACGAAACTAAATAGATCACTTACTATTTTATCACTTTAGTTTTATCATTGTTTTATATGAGGCATATTTTTTTTCAAATGAAGAAATAAGAAAAGTTAATGTTGTTCCCATTTGCAGGAAACATTAGTGTTGTGGTAATGAAAAAACCTTCAAACAATAGTATACAGAAGGATATTGAAATATCCAATACACTTGTCAAATATAAATACATTTTTAAAATATTATATCGATTAAACTTTTGACAGGATTAAAAATATGTTATGAAGATGATGGCGATGAACCCTCAAAAAGCATGGCACAAATATTGACAGGAAAGTGTTTTTTGAAGTAATAATAACAGTATATTTCACTCTTCATCCCCCATCCCCTGGCACGTTTCCACCACTTCACCCTCTCCCCTAACCCGGCAGCTTGCTGTCACAACTTATGCATACATATTATTATATACAGTGGTGTTTTGAATTATTATTATTTGTATATATAAATTTGAGAGTTCTAGTTATATTTTACATTTTCCCTTTAAACATCACATATTTCTGAAATTTCCAAATTTCGAATTGAATATTTTGGTATGTCTTAATAATTATGTTTATTATTCTGCAATAAGATTACAATGAGATTACATCACTATCACTCAAAGTGATAGTGATGGGCAATTATGGTTTCTTTGCTATGCCAAAAATGAAAAAGATTATGGTTTCTTCTAGTAAGTTTTTATATCACACAACACAAAAATTTCTGAAACTTCACAATACATTTTAGCGATACTGCTGATACGTTAAATAAAAATTAATTATCTATCCCATTTCGAACCGCAGCACTGTGGGACAGATTAAGAAGACAGAAAATGAATTTTCTTACTCAACACCCGACTGTCCTTTTGGTCAAATTTGAAAAATTTGCTCGATTTCCTACAAGCAGGGTTGCCAGCGGACTAACTGCATGCAATAAACATGCGAGAGATTCTCTCCGTGCTAAAAAGTAATAACATATTCGGAATGGGTGCCATACGTCATCACTGAATTGAAGTTGAAGACGTTAAACAAAATAAAATCTTTATTAAATTACATACTTGTAAGCAATGTAAAAATAAATGTAACAATTTGAAAGGTGCTGATATTATTTTGAATGAAGAAAACATACACTTTCTGTCATGTGAAAAGTAAAATGCTTAAACATTGGAATACTTACAATTTATTCTTAGCACATCATGCGTGCCATGTACCCACCGTGCAACACAAAATATATTTTGTATCTATACTCGTATATATGTACATAGAAGCCTGGTAGCATATACATATACATTATCTAATATATACACCTTGCTACCCAATTCTAACTATATAACATTATAAAATGTAATGCTGTATGATCACAATACATACATACATACATACCATCACGGAAATTCCTATAATTGTGGTAGCCATCGAGTTAACATGAATGTGTATGTTTTTTTTTTTATATATTTCAGCTGATATATTTGTATGTTTTTTTTAATATTAATATTAATAACCAGGCTAGTTGGAAGACATTCTATCTTGTATATGAATTATCAACCAATGTTCTATGAGCATTCTTAATTAATTATATACAGTGGGTTAAAATCTATTTGATTGGTCTGTAATGAAATCGGATTTTCTTATACATTTTCTGCTATTGGTTAGTTGGAAGACATCGCATTCTAGCAATTAGCTCGCCCTCTTTAAATTGAATTGTATAACTGATATTTTTATGATAGGGACCTACTTTATATTAATTTAAAATATTGTAACCAATGTAAATGATGTAGTCATCTCAGTGCCAATTAACGTCAGGACATTCTGGACGGACGGCAGAGTTCATCGTTGAATTGTAGATGTCTTATATCTTATTCGTGGTGTACTATGATAACTCGAAAATTTACAGAAAAGAGTGAGAGATCTATTCTATTCACGAGAAGTATAAATTATTAATCTTATAAAAATAGTATTTTGTGAGTGAAACCTCTGAATTAAATGCTAGTATAAAATGTATATTTTGCGAAAAAGGGCACGTATTTTGTTGGTAAATTTATATATGTATAAATATATTCACAAGTAGATATAACATTTGTCTATTATATATGCATTGTGCACTCCATCGCCCCTAAATGGGAAATAGAATAAAATATATTATACCAAGGCTGGTTACACCGGGAGATAGGTATCTGGTGTATTATATTATGTATTTCTCTTATTGAAATAGCTTATTCTGTTAGTGAAATGACCAGCGATTAAATACTTGTATAATAAAAATTATTTTATCTCATAGTTTTTCTCTACCATCAAAACATCTTCCAAAAGTAGTGTAGCCAGTGAAATAACTATTTGTCATGAACAACCAGTCGTCGATTTTGTGCCAAAAAATGTATCGAATGGTTGGAAAACTTTATCCCTGCTGAATCAAAGATGTTAAATATATTAAACGATTTTTTTTGGAATTGGTAGGTATCTGCCATTTGCAAAGCAAACAAAGATGTCTAGAATAAACTGAGACACTTTTCTAGATTATTTTTTCCATATTGTTCATAACGCAATGAATAAATTTTCCTCCGAACGGGACGTTGAAGAGTGAAGTAGTATAAAAGATTCCCACGACGGCGGTTTTGGCCGACCGGCCCTTCAGGTCTGCTCAATAGCCCGACGAAAATTTTAGCTTGAATGCGAGTAAATTTGAGCCTATGACTCCTGAGATATCCGTGTGTCAGGTGGGTCTCTTTTCAATATGGTATAACGTTAAGCTTTGAAAATGTTCAATGATAGTCAGATGAAATAGCATTGTTATTAGTAAGAATATTCATTTCCGGGCTTAGTGGCCGTGGTCTGTAGGGTAGTCTGTGACCCAACGTTTATTTTTACTAGTGACGCCGGCCGTGAAAGCCTAAGATCATAGCATTGTTATTTTCTACAATTCCTATCTAAGATTCCTTCTCGACTAAGACAAGACAATCATGTAGGCATATGTTTGAACAGTAATACACCTTCACAAAGCATTATGGCATGTACGATTAAAAGGCTTCTTTTTTGTCTTGTAGCTTCGTTGAGATATTCCAATCGTATTACATAAATTTATTAGATGAATATGTCCATGTCTTGCATAACTTTAATGTATGCAAGCGAGACATGGACGTGGTTGAATAAGGACGAAAGTGGAATAAATGTAGTGGAGATGCGATCGTTGAGAAGGATGGTTGGTAAAACGCTGCATGATAGAGTGAGGAATGAGGATATTAGAAGTATGAGTGGATGCAAGAGGAGTATTGTGGATAGAATGCGCGTGTATATGTAAGCTACGGTGGTTTGGACATGTTGAACGAATGAACGAGGTAAGAATGACAAAGAGGATATACTTATCTGAAAGAAAGGGTGTGAGGAAACGCGGGCGTCCGAGAACTACGTGGCTTGATCACGTGGATCAAATTCTCAAGGACGGCCGTGTGTTGAGTAAGAAGAACCGACGTGCGTGCGTGAGAAACTGTATGAATGTGGAGGAAGCGAATAAAGTGTGTAAAGATAGATCTATCTGGAGTTTCGTTCTCTCTGCCTACCCCACTTGGGACACGGCGTGAGGATATTATTATTGTAGTATTAGATGAACAGAATAAAGCCAAAGTTTCATTTGCATTGACTCCACTAAGGCTGTTCACTGAAGATTGTCTAATTCAAGTCTTTATTATATATATTTCATTCGGTAGGGTAAATGCTTAGACACTTGTATATTTATACAACGTTTTGTCAATTTTGGCGTGTAGGTACCTAAAATATATTGTATATTATTCTTTTGTATTGAATATTTTTATGTGGGAGGTGATATGCCTATTGCATTTTCTCCACTTTACTTATTTATTTTAAAAGCTCTTTCACTACAGCTGTAAACTGATGCTGAAAATAATAATTCTGAAGGGTGGAAATAACTTTTCTTTGGAAAACAGTATTTTTATTTTTTATATATACTTACTCACCTATCTATTGTTATTATAATATAAGAATATTTTATTTATTCATTTCGCTAGATATTTTCGTTTCGTATACAAATAAATGTAAAAATACATCCGTCTGAAAAAGTGTAAATTTTGTGTGATAATCTTAATAATTATATTAAAATATTCCGTGGAGTTCCCGGAAAGAATATATGTTCAATTTATTTATTTATTTTATTCTTCACTGTACATTGTTTACAATAATACAAATTAACATAGAAAATATCATTTATACAATTCAATGTACAGAGGGCGAGTTTGTCGCTAAAATGCGATGTCTTCCAACTAACCCTTCTACTCTTTTTTTCAGTTTTTGAGTGTCTTATAAAATGCTAGTGTTCGTTACAAAACATCACAACAAATAAAACATTTCTCACTTTCAATACAGTTGCATATCTTAATTTCTATTGGATTAATTGAAACTAGCGTTTTGCTGCACTATCGATTAAACAATGTTAGAGAAACATTTTTGACTTGTAAAGTCATTAGGTATAGATTTTTTTTAAAAAATATATATATTTGGGTTTTGTTTGTTATAAACCCAAATACAACCTTATACACCTTTCACAGTAAGCTACTAAAAGCTTGTGTTGTGAAAGGGGAGTTTTGACGGTACCTGTTATCGAACCACGGACCCCTTGTTCACGCGGCCGAGACTCTACCTCCAGGCTACCGACGAACTCAAATTTTTAATTAATATCATGTTTTTCACTCGCAGTAAATTTACTGGCTACCTGACATGTGTGATATGCTGTGATGGAACAAATAGAAAAGACTTCAGGTCTAAATATTTATTTATTTCACAATCCACGGCGTGAGCCTTTTACATGTTCAAGAATAAACAATACACAAATCAAATATCTCATTAAAAACACAGTTGGTGAACCAGAATTAACAAAGAACAAAACACAAAAGGGAATCATTTGATAACAATAATAATTTAAGTCAAATCATAAAATATTGGAGTGTCAGTATAGAATGTCAATGAAATGTTTAATACTTAATAGTTCAAGAATTAAAATTGCAATAAATTTAGATGTTGAGTTGATATAAGATATAAGAAAAAAATCCAAAGGTAATGATACAAATAATTTGAATGTCATAAATAGTTAAAATGTGTATAATAATTAAAATGTCAATAAATTAATCAGAGAAATGTTAATTATAATTTAAATTATCAATGATGTGACGTCACAAGATGAAGAAATAATCAAAAAATAGTAGGTACACAAATATAATATAGATAAAAAGGTAAAACAAAACAAAATACAAACACTCTTCGAATGTTATTGATTGTAAAATTCAATAGTTAAATAATATTTTTTCCGATAGTTTTGTGTAATTTTTAATAATGGACATGGACATTAATCTTAGATGTTGTAAAGCGCCCTTGACGTGATATTTTCACAACACGGAGCTATAGAAATTGTCTTTTTATTATTATTCGTCCACCTCATTACGGCATTTCCCCCATGTGGGGTAGCCAACGGACCAATTATTTGTATAAACATAAAAATCATCCTCTCCATAAAAGTTAAGGTAATCAGGATAAGTGGCATTATCTGAAGATAATAAATGTCTTTAAATGGGATCTTTTATGAATACTTGGCTTTTACAGGGCACTCAAAAACTTGCAGAAAGAAGTGGAGGCCTATAATATGATAATTATCGACGCATAGTTTTTCTACTCCTTGGTCTTCTGATATATTTTATTATTGTATAATTTTTTATTTTATTTTAGAAAATAGACAAAGTAATGTAACAACAATGTGAGTATGATAATACACTTTTATAATAATTTGTTATGTGCAGATGTACTCTAATCAGGTTAGTGTACTTTCAAATAAAAAGTAGGAAATTTATATTTCATTTTTACATTGCACATTTTATGAACGGCTTAAGTAGGTACTCTAGATTTCTTCTCAAGCAAAGAAAAAAGTCGTTTTGAAGAACTCTATTATATTGTTATTTTGAAAGGAGTAAAATTAAGGGTTTTAATTATAAAAGAAATTCCCGAGTTTTTTGTTACATTTTTCAGTTTCATAATAAAAATAAAAGTGATGTGATGCAGCGGACTTGATAAGATTTTAATTAAAAGCTCGCTGCAATATTCCTTGAAAAAGTTCTATTAAAGCTAAGTGGTGCATTGTACGATATTGTTGAACGTAGTAATACAATAATAATTTATTAATTTTATAAGGAAAGATCCACAACCGCTGCCTGTATATCCAAATATTTTTTTAATTTTATATTTCAATTAATAAGAGGGAACGTAACTGCGCTTCGAAAATTAAAAATGCTTTTGCTACTAGTACAAATTTATTTTATTTAAATTGATGAATTTTCTATTCTTTTTCTCATAGATTATCATTTATGTGGTTAGATGGGAAAAAAATCACTAATTTTGTGATGATCTCGCCACTGCAAATCATCACATTTTACGTTAATTGATTTTTGATTTTGTAATGTGAATGATGATGTACCTACAACACATCATACATAAATAATCTTATAGAAACTCTTTTAGATTATTAATGATACATATAATAATAACCATTCACGTTGTCTTATTCGTGCAAATAATATAAACAAGATATTCTTTATATTTAGCATACCTAATCAATCTATTTACCACAATATACAGCAGATTGATTACAATGAGTTTCCTTAAAAAAAATTATATAACGTACGAGTGGATTGCAAAGGCAAGACTTCTCTCACCTAACCGATTGTTAAATTGTTTAAGTCTGTGATGTTTTACGAATATGAAAATACATCTATAACATCACGCCGCTTCCCTCGCGGGGTAGGCAGAAGGGATCGAGCGCCACTTCCTTCTATCCTTGCAGACATCTTTCGCTTCCGTCACTGTCATACAATTCCTCATGCATATTCTCCTGTTCAATGTACTCAACACGTGGTCGTCCTGTGGGATTTGCTTTAGATGATCTTGCCATTTGATCCTCGGCCGTCTACGTCTACGAGCACCTTTCCTCTCAGCCAAATATATCTTCTTAGTCATTCTGTCCTCATTCATTCATTCCACATGTCCAAACCATCGTTACTTATTTACATTCATCCTTGTAAACACTTAATTTAATTCCACATTCCTCTCATATATCACCGTTACGCACACCTCTTACAGAATACTCAAAACTTATAAAAAAGAATGGGAAAACTTTTTCTTGTTGGGGACTCCACATAGCAGAGTATCAATCCAACATTAAGCATACGTAATATGGATATTCAAATAAAATTAAGTTACTTCCAATACTGTATTTTAAGCGTCCATTTTACCATGCAATATTGGTAATGTATGCACTATGTAATACTCGTAGTATGGTCATGACATCATTCGATGGCTTCCATAAAAGCTGTTAAGAATTCCTTTCAGCTTCCAAACTTACGATCACATTACCTATAAGGATGAAGGCGATTTTATTATTATTATTAATAACAAAATGCTCTTTTATATCTTGGACATAAAAGTAAACATCCCTTTCCCGACATTTTGCATAAGCAAATATCTAAAAGTTTCGCTGCATGTGAAGGCCAGGACGCTATATAAAATAATATGAAAATTGAGGCTATCCATATTTACCTAAGAACAAAATAAAAAGAACTCTTATTCAAAAATAGAGTCAAAAGCGCTATAAAGCGCGTGCTTTATTGGTCTGATAGTCGAGTTGTCTGCTATTTTACTATTTTGTAAAAGTCCAATTTTATTTCACTTATTTTAGAGGCATTAACTATGTAACAATTACGAGACATTTTCAAATAAAATATTTAAACTTGAATCACTATGTTTATTTGTTACATTAATTTAAATTACGCTATCGCGATTTCAGTGCACTTGCACCAGTCTTGAAAAGCTCGTCAATGGTGCAAGTGCACTGAAATCGCGATAGCGTAATTTAAATTAATGTAACAAATAAACATAGTGATTCAAGTTTAAATATTTTATTTGAAAATGTCCAATTTTATATTTAATGACCGGAATCCTGTTAAAACATGCTCAATACTATAATATAATCTATATTAATAAATTTTATCAATGCTGATGCTACAATAGATATTTAAGTTCATACAGGATTTCGTTTTCATAGGGAGCTACTTTGCACCATTCGAATCACCTTTTCCCACTACATACATTCTTTACGTTGTGATATCGCTATCGCTATAGGAAAGGTATATTCTTGAAAGACCAGCAGGTCTACTCATGACACAATCTTAATCTTGTCTTCGTCTTAACCATACGACGCGCTAAGGGACTATGGTCAAAAATACCACACTACCGTTACTGCGAGATTGATATACGAGTATAGTCTACACTCGTATGATTTAAATTAAGATCGAATTTATATTTTGTCATGAGTAACCCTATAGGAGGCGAATAAACAACAGTTCTGTTTTTACCCAACTATCTTTGCACATTCTCAAAACATTACTAAACCAAGACAATTATCTCCTCAGTATTATTATGTTTCTAGATATTTTTCTATTCGGTATTTTTAATTTAATTTTAAGTTGAGAATTTGCTACCAGAGCCTGAATATTGTGGCGCTGCATGTAACCTACAAATGGAGGATATTATCGCCAGTAATATCGGTCGAGTGGGCGGCGATATATCCATATCTATCTATCTCTCTATCCATTACAGTTAGTATACTTATCTACCTACTCCACTTACTAATGCTTTTCAGCTTTTCAATGAGGTGAATTGCATCATAGATGATGCTTCTGCGGCCAAAACCTCCATATTGGCAAGCTAATGGTACTCAATATTCTGTTCTTCCCAGCGACATCAAAATGCTAACGGAATTTTGAGCACTTTGAATAATAAGAGTGTAAGCCATAGACGTATTATACAGTATAGACTCGAAACTCTAACTAAAAATTGTAGCTATTGGATCCAATAGAATATTGGGTCCAAAATATTTTTATATCAATCTTAAAATAGCGTTGATCAAAGGTTGTGAAATAGCATATTGTTACATATGTTTGATGTATAAATCTTAAGATATTTGGGAGTGAAACAACAATAGTACCTTTATTAATGTCACAGAGTGAAACAGAAAATAAATGGTTTGGGTTCGAAAGCGTATAAGTAGGTATATCAAAAAAGGTATTTTTTTTTAACTAAGAATGAGAAAATATTCTTCGGATTAATTTTGTCAAACTGCGTTTTTCAAAATAAATTTATAATACTTTATTGGCATCAATATATAATAGAACCATTAAATTCAAAAAGTGGGCTTATCGCATGCAATTTCTTCCAACCGATCCGAAAAAGGCAGATTATATGATTTTTTGTAGAAAAAACAATGGAGTAAATTAATATTAGGTGGACATTATTTTTCTCCGTCTTATATAATTAACGTATCCATAGAAGACATAACTACTCGTATTATTATAAACATACAGACATACACCCATATTATTGATGAACGGACTCTTTTATTTATTAGTAGATTAAAATTAAAAAAAAGGTCTACAGGTATGTATGTATGGCTTTCCATCCTCTCTGCCTACGCCGCTTGGGATACATAGAATTAACATTATATTTACAGTGAAAAGATTCGTCATTTAATTCATAATTATGACTAAAGAGAAATATTTTTCGAATAATTTGATATATTTTTCGTTTGTCCCTTTTTTAATAAGATTTGTTATTTTACCTACTAGGTACACATAAATGTCACTTGAAATGAAGACGTTTTACTACAACAACGAACAAACGAAACAATAATATTTTTTCTGCCTAAGAAATACATAATGAGGTTCTTCTAAAAATATTATAATAAAAATCATAAAAGTTTCAAAAAAGCGAAAAAAAAGAAAGACCAATTTAACCCTTTCGCTGCCAGTGTGCCTGTAGAGGTGTGAGCGTAAAATATAAAAGTAAAGTAAGAATGAAATAATTATTGAGAAGGTTAGTTTCGTAAACTAGAATAAGATTTTTTCTGTGGAGTCATTAATTGACGTATTTTCAAATTGTGGATTTTATTTTTCGGCCATGATCTCCGTGTTAACGACATTTGAATAGATGATTAAATTTAATACTATCGTTTTACGCATCTATATTTTCTATATTTAATTTTTATTTTGTTTTTGTAATAGGTATTTGTGAATTTATAAAATATACAATTACAACTTCATAGAGTTTGTAACGTGTCTTTAGACTACCGATATACATACTTGAACAAAAAGATGGTTTCCTGTCAAAGACGGTAAGAAATAACTGTTATTTTTCCACCAAAATACAAATCTTCGTTGTATCCACATATAAAAAAAATTCAAGAATTTTCATTTATGTATATTTTAAGAATACGTGAATTAAGATTCAAGATAAAGTTAAGTTAAGTTAATAGATTATTGGAGTAGTAACATTTATGTTTCTGGAAATAAAAAAGTAAAAAAAAATCAACGAAAAGGTTAAGTGACACAATGATAAAAAATCACGGAGATGGCCGTAAAATGAAATGTCTTCCACTTTGTCATAATTAGTAATTTGAGAAAATCTCTTTGTCCCCTTTACCCTACTCTCCCCAATCTTAACCCCTTCACTTCCCTATCGAAATCTCCAGTAAGCAAGACAAGTTAGTACCTATGTCCCATTGTGATAACCTCAAAAAAGAGTAATTAGGTTATGCTCGTCATTTAACCTTGCCAGTGCCATGGTAATTAAATGACATCTCATTTTTTACAGCCACCCTTTCTCTGATTGTTTTCGGGATGATACACATCTTTTATTTTGCTCTTTAACGTTCCCCTTGGAAACATAATTCGGACTCCATTTTTCTCAATTCAGAGCGACTCTGCTCGAATGAAGTCACCCGATCTTATGACTTTTCTTACGCTATGATAATATCACCTATGATACAGAGGCGAGTTTATTGCAGTATTTCAAAATGAATACAAATCTTATATAGTCTTTCGTTTATCTAGTATACATCATCATCATCCCGGCATATCCCACAAGTGGGGTAACCAGCATATTAATTACGAGAAAGAAACATACAATTTGTTTTATCTGTGCCGAAAAAACTATGATACTTAAAATGGTAAACTTCATTGCAGAATTGATTTATTGATATATTTATTAATTTTTTACTGTACATTTATCGCAATACAAACAGTTTTATAAAAAATGCTTTCAAATTAGATATAATCAATATACAGAAGGTAAGTTTATCGCAAACGGGCAATCTCTCCCAGCTAATAATTTAAGATGTAAAATGTCTTTTTTTTCTTACACCTGGCTTTTACAAAACTTTCAAAAAAGCGTGGGAGATCAGTTATAACTTTCTTTATTCATTAAAAACAAATTTAAGATTTAATAAATTATCTTAAAAAATGTTTTAAGAATAATTTAGGCTGTAACAAAATACTATTAACTATTCCAAAGAATCATAATATTTTTATCGTGAAAAGATGTTATTTAAAACTTATTCACTATATTTTTAAAAGCCTTAAAAAAAAAACTTCACAAATTTTATAAAATTATATTTTTGTCTTCTTTTTCCATAATAAATTAACACGTTTCACGAAATACACATAATTTTTTTTTTTAATTCTTACGTTAATTCCATGGCTTCTTCCCCAAATATCTTTATTTTTTATAGACACAACATCAACCAATAACCACATTTAACATATTTAATTCAGCGATGCGGTATGCCACCCATACTGAATAATGAGGATTTTTCTGCTACAGAGGAGAAAGTTTTCTCTATTTTTTTTTTAAATATATATCTGGGTTTTATTATAAACCCAAATACAACCTTATACACCTTTCACAGTAAGCTACTAAAAGCTTGTGTCGTGAATACCCCCCCCCCCTTTCCCAATCCCCTTTTTAAAGTGCCAATAACGTCACGTTTGTGAGGAAGGAAGTTAAGAGTGGAATGAGATAAAAAAAAATAAAAAAAATGTATGTGTTTGATAAAATGTGAAGTGTTGGGATAGTATTTATTTTTAGTCTATTTTTAAAGTTTTTGATTTTCCTTTTTTTAGAGTTTCTTTTGTATTGTTGTTGCATACATTTGGGAAGTGTGAATGTGTTTGTGCAAATGAATGTATTATGTGTGCGAAATTGGGTGAATGAATGTATTGTGAATGAATGTATTGTGTGTAAGATTTTCTATAATAGTTTTGTGCGTTATTGCTGAAGTGTGCACTGTTTGGATGTAAGACTATTGGAATGTTTTTGTCGCTTACATGTTATATTTATTTGTCTTTCATCTGTTGTGTACCATGTAAATGAATAAATTAATAAATAAATAAAGGGGAGTTTGCCGGCACCTGGTATCGAACCACGGACCCCTTGTTCATGAGGCCGAGACTCTACCTCCAGGCTACCGACGAACTCTCTGTCACTTCATTACTTCTGTGAATAAACTTCGCTCCCCATCAATTCTATGTGAGTTTTTAACTTAAATCACCGATCACATTTCCCGAGATAGAAGCTGACCTATTTCAAAATAATAAATATTGGTTTGTTACCTAGGTTAAGAAAATGCTTTTGTTATTTTATTGTTAATTTTATTTCATGAATATATTTGTTTCTCTTAGCGAGAGGGAAATCGAAGGAGTTTAGTTAAAAGATTTCGCACGTAAAGGTTTTGGTGGTATGGTGACTTTTGGTCGTCCAACCCATCACGCTGTCCACTATGGCGGCTTTGGTGGGGACAAGATTTGTTTAATGTAGAATTTGGATAAAATATGGAAGTCCCCAGACCTTTGCGCTATCCGGGTGGACGGTGGATCTGCTTTAATGATTATTCAGAAAAAAAGAACATTTATAAAAGGGGAAATACGTATAAAATGGAAAACACGAATTTCATTTCAACAACTGTGTAAAAAATTCACTTCACATTATTAATAATAATATTGTTAAACGCGATGCGATACTAATAATAACAATAAGACAGAATGATATGTTCTGTTTTCAAGAAGATTGTTGTTGTTGTTGTTGTTGTTTTAAGCAAACGGTGTCTGTGACAAGACAACACAGTATGACGATGTTAATTATTATTTACTTGGCGTATTAATTAAAAGTGAGAGAGAGGAGTCTTCTCTTCTCCTGTCATAGGTACGAGTGCCCCCACATTCCCATTCTCCTTATTATTTCCAGTACTTTATATTTTCATTCTCTCAAGAGTAGCTCTACCTAGTTGAGCAGGAGCGACATAATTTTAAGACGAAAAGACTCATGTAATGTGTGGTGAACAAAAAACTGTCAAGTTTAATAATCGTTTATATTATTTTAACAAGCAATCAGCGTGGCGGTAATATTCTTACCTGTGACTCAGAAGGTCCCGGGTTCGATTCCAGTTCAGGCCAAAGTTAAAAACGACGTTTTTAAAAATGTTCTGCGGATCTGGGTGTTACAATTTGTTATGATTTTACTTTAGGACTAGTTTGATCTGTGTAAATTTGTTAATGTACCTAAATTCGTTTTTTTTTATTTATTACTAATGATAATAATTTATCTTGAACGCAAAAAAACATAATAATAAAACAACATTAATATGTAATGGAACATATATAATTCTTAATTCTCGACATCTGTGAGTTTATCGCAGAAGCTCGAAATTTTTGAATTAGCTCATAATTTAGTAAAAAAAAATATTTTCAATTCTCAATTTTAGATTTGGCTTGATATTTAATATTTTCTATATAAGTCCTGTCTCGTCTATTGAAAAAAATAGTTACAATTCTGATATTTTATTATTTGAAGCATTTTTTAGACGTTTGTTGATACTTAATCAATATAAATTTTGCACCACCTAATACAGCCTTAATATTTTAATAAACGAAATAATATAAAACTGAATAGTACATAGTGCCTTAGAAATGCTTTTGATTTAATGAAATTTCAGGACTTGCACCTTTCATAGTGTTTCTTTTATAACAGCTTAATGCTTTTAATTATGGCCAGTACATGATGCTGAAAATCTTACGAAAAACGAGTGACACTTACAGACAAATCCATAATTTAAATACAAGTATATTATACAATACGTATGTTTACCACTATGGCATTTCCAGCAAGTAGGGTGGCCAATCGAATGATTTCTCTTATTTTAGAGGCATTGACTATGTAACAATTACGAGACATTTTCAAATAAAATATTTAAAACTTGAATCACTATGTTTATTTGTTACATTGTAACAAATAAACATAGTGATTCAAGTTTTAAATATTTTATTTGAAAACGAATGATTTCTATTGATGATATGATGGCGAACCAATGGCACGAGTGCCACAGCTGGCACGCGAGATACTTTTGCATGGCACGCTAATGAAAAAAAAAAACTAGTGATTTTACAAAAAAATCAAAAAGTTTTAGAAATAGTAAAAAAAAAATGATATGAAATCTATTTTTATTGAGAGAGAGACATCTTTTGTCTAACAAGGACATTGTCAATCAAAGATTGTAAGACGATTATTGAAATAAATTGTGGAATCTTATCACCAACTCAGAATAAATAATGTATAATATAATTATTATAGAATAGAAACATGCCTTTGATTGTTGAAATATTTGCTTTGGAATAGCCAGGGGTTCAAGAAGAAGTGATAAGCAGGAATCTTTGAAGGAAGTACCAGAAAGTAATGGTCAGACAATAGGAAGAAGATGTATGTAGGTATGTATGTATATATACTTTAATAAATAGGTATACAAGGCAAGAAATTAATCTATGATATTAAACTTGTATGACAGACAAGAATAATAAGTTCCACTTCAAAAAGCAATTTACGTGCAAAATATGAGAATTTATCATTATTAAGAAGATTCCTGCAGAGTTTAATAATATAATAATAATATTGTTTAAAACAAGTATGTACGAGAGACACAAAGTAAAAAGGAGGTAGGTTACAATTCCAGTATGCTAGGTAAGTTCTATTTTTGTCATTGTATTGAACTGACATTGACTGTCCAGTTCTGAAATCGGGCACTTTTTGATTTTTGGTATATTTAATGCTTTAAAAACAACAGAAAGTGAAATACAATTTATAATGATCGCACTCTTAAAAACATATGTTGTCTTTTGTTTTGTTCAATAGTTTAACAATTCAAAACTCCAGTCCGCGGAATTAAAAATAGGTAAAAGTATATTTTCCATAACTAAATATTTAAAATATAAAAGGAACCTTGATTTTTTATAGTTATTTGTTTATGAAATTGAAAGAATGGCGTTGATTGTGTGTATTACCAATTGAATCAATTTCCAGCTTGCTGAGTTTTGGAACTGGACAAACGATAAAACCAATAAATGCTTGACTGATTTTAGCGTCAGCAGATAGATAGAAACTGATCACGATGGATATCACGCCGAGTCTTATGACCTAGAGGCAGGATAACAATACGTCACACTGATCTGAACAAGAAGGCTGTAACTCTGTCAATTTGCGATGGGGTAGATATTGCTGCTAGCAGAAGGCAATGGTGCAGGTTTGTCTGTGAGAGATAAAGACTGTCAAAATTGGGAAACGACTGGAGAAAGAGAGAGAGAGAGAGAGAGAGAGGAAAAAAAATATGGATGATGGCAAATGGATGATGAAAAATGACAAAAAGTGTATTTTTCTGAATAAAAAGCAGGAAAGCGTCGCGGACTTAAGGGAGCTACTTAGTTTTATAGAAATCGATAGAAAAAAATATTTCTACATAATAAATACTTAGGTAGTTTAAAAAGTTCATGTTTGGATTTTTCCACTTTCGATACCAAACCACTGTACGATTTGAAAACAAGCTGATCAAAGAATGAAAAAAACATATAAAAAAAAGATACAAAGGGAATGGCAGGGTAAAACGGCGCCTACACATCAGCTATCTATAACAATAATGTGTACAGACTTGTTCATAAATACATGCACGTTATCTTTGTATGTATCTTACGGTTGCTTTTAATTAATCCTCTCGAAATTTTCTCATTAGATTAGCGTCTCTCTCCCCAGTCTCCATTTTCTCTTACCCATTCAGCCCCTCTCTCCCCATTTTCAAACTCCTTTCAAACGCGAGTTCTGTTAATGAAATATACGAGTATTAAAGAGAACTAATGCCTAATCAATGTTTGACGAAAATTATAATATTTAAAATATAACGACATTTCAGTGCCTATGTTTCTTGTAAAATATTTTGTATATAAACAATTTAACAACTTCATTTCAGCGATGAGGTGTGGAACCCTTCCTGAACGTCTTTATATTTATTTGCACGGAAGGAATAACTTGCATGTTTTTATATGCTCTTAGTCTACTAGCCACCTCAATAGTGGTTTACGATGTGATTGTGTGAATGAATATTTTTCTGATTTGAAAACTGTTTCATAAAAGAAAAGTAGAATACATACATACCATCACGCCGCTTCCCTCGCGGGGTAGGCAGAAAGGATCGAGCGCCACTTCCTTCTATCCTTGCATACATCTTTCGCTTCCGTCACTGTCATACAATTCCTCATGCGTGCTCTCCTGTTCAACGTGCTCAACACGTGACCGTCCTGTAGGATTTGATTTAAATGATCTTGCCATTTAATCCTCGGACGTCCACGTCTCCGAGCACCATTCCTCTCAGCCAAATATATCTTCTTAGTCATTGTGTCCTCATTCATTCTTTCCACGTGCCAAAACCATCTTAACTTATTTACATTCATCCTTGTTATTACACCAACTTTCATTCCACATTCCTTTCGTATATCACTGTTACGCACACGATCTCTCAGACTTTTACCACACATCCTTCTCAGTGATCTCATTTCAAATGCATTTATGCCACATTCATCCTTCTTTAACCATGTCCTCGTCTCACTTGCATATATAAGTGTTGGCAATAAGATAGCAGAGTGCAAAAGTAGAATATATGTATTATATTCACGATATTATTGTAGGTAGGAATTGTTATCGGTATCGAAGTCCCTGCACATAATAGATCCCTCGTTATGTTCTGTAGGCTTTCAGTCTTGTAAAAGACATGTATTCGTAAAATATCATAAAGGTACATGAAGCACCTAGACCTAGAACAATTTGAAAAAGGTTATTCTTCATTTTGCTCCGGCTGGGGATCGAACCCTTATTCAGGAATAAGTAAAGCAAAATAATTTTAATATATTTTAAAGATAATAATTATGTAATATTAAGCAAAAGAAAGTGTAAATAACAACAACAAAAAAATAACAGAATTTCCTTAAAATAAAGGTAAAAAATATAGATTATCTATAAATTTAATTAGTAATCTACATCAACAAAATATACATAAATAGGTTCTGGGAACCAACAAGGAATAAGTAGAACTAGGAACATGTTAAGTATAACATATTAAGCTCTGTTTCATAAATTTTAGCATGGCAGTGGCGGAATTAGACTTTTTATATTACTCATCCTTTCGTTATGAAAATTGATATTATTTGCATTCTGTTTTCATAGTTTGATTTATGAAGATTACCAAACTTTTAAATTGCTACCACCCCTTTCGCTGCATTTTCAATTTTATGTTATTTTTTTGTAAATGACATACATCATTTCTACATTAATGAAAATTTCAGATAATACGCAGTTTTTCAAATTTCTTATAGCTCTTAGCCAAATTTTTATTTTTGTTTATGTATTTTTAAATGAAATTTACATGAAATTGGGTAAACGCGGTTTCTGGAATTTACATGAAATTGCCTTTGTATATTTATTGTATTTTATATGATTAACTGGCCCTCTGTATATTTATTGTATTTTATATTATAATTATTTCTGTGTAAAATTGCATATAATCAATGTACAGCAAATAATAAATACATAAATAAAATCAATTAGAATCACATCTTATCCAGTGTGAATTATGCAAGTATGTAACTTAAATTGTTTGCAATTGTTAAGGTATTTTGAATGTATTGAAAGCACACGTCATTGCAGATTTGCGGTGCTTTTATGCCTACGTAGAAAGTAGGCCACTGTAACAAGGATTAGAATAATCTTGTTGTAAAGGCGTTATAAGCTTATCTTACATCAAAATTATGATTACTAATTACCCGAATAAAAGTAAATAAATTACATCTCATGTACTTTGTGGGTTTTATTCAAAGATTTCATATTATTAATACTTGATTTATTATTATGACTATGATTAAATTTAATGTTTTTTTTTGAGGTTTTCGCTCAAACTGATTCAACGAGTAATTAAAACAATTAGATTTTGAATTATTGTTTTGATTTATTTTTTATTATAAGTATTTATTTAATTTTATTCTTCACTGTAAATTGGTTCCAAAATTACAAATGAAAACATAGTATGATATAAATATCAGTTGTATATACAATTTAATGTACACAGGGCGAATTTATCGCTAAAATGCGAATACTTCCGACTAACCCGATAACCCGATGTCTTCTTTCTAATTATTTCATAGAACGAAGAACACAACAAGAATGATCATTATTATTATGTAGTTAGTCCGCTAGATTCGCCACTTGTAGAAGATTTTGTGATAGTGTACAAAATGTATTTGTACACTACATTCGTGTATAAGTTAGCAAACATTGAAAATTATCAATTTATAAATTAGTAAAGTTTTGACTACAGTTCAGGAAGTTCACAATTAAGGTGGTACCTAAAAATTAGGGAAAAAATCTGCAGCTGTCGACCTACTCCATTTTTACGGCTTAAGCATATTGTGCTCACTTTGAATAGAATAGAAAAGAATATAGAATGTTTGTATGTGTATTTAGCTTTTGTTTCAAGTTTATAATTTGAAGATCAAGAAGTTTACATTGCATTAAGAATATTATTTAACAGACAACTGAGGCCTGAGTCAATAACACATTTTCACGTTACGTTTTCGTTCCGTTAGCGTTCAAATGCAGACGACGTTGCGCCAAAGTGTCAATTTTCGTAACTATTGTGTATCTTAGCAACGAAATTGACACTTGCCTGCAACTTCGTCTATAATCGAACGTTAACGGAACGAAAACGAAACGTGAAAATGTGTTATTGACTCAGGCCTCAGGTACAATGTAAATACATATGTGTATGTAAATAAGTGTTGCTTCCTGACGACGTTGCGCCAAAGTGTCAATTTTCGTAACTATTGTGTATCTTAACAACGAAATTGACACTTTCTTGCAACTTCGTCTATACTCGAACGTTAACGGAACGAAAACGTAACGTGAAAATGTGTTATTGACTCAGGCCTCTGATCTGCACGACCAAATAGACTGTACAAACTCCCTTTAGTAGGAAAAAAGAAAGATGTACCGATGTTCATAACATTTTCAGCTCAGCGATGAGGTTTGCCATCCATCCTGAATGTCTTTACTTCATTTGCACGTACAAAGCGACTTTCGAGTTAACTTAATGCGTTTGGCCCACTGTCTACCCCAACATGTGAGCAAAGCCGTGATGGTATGAATGAATGAATGAATTGTCACTACGATAAATGTCATATCATTCGTTTTCACCGCACCAATGTTTTATTATTATTATTATTACCTATTACTGTTATATATATTGTATTGCTAACAATGTTTGTATGTGTGTTTATCGAGGAGAATATGGAATAAACCGAAGAATGTAATCGAGGAGATAATAAATATTGTAGAATATAAGCTGTGATCACAAAAAAAAATATTTACTCCTAGCTTACTAGCCACGTATAAAGTTAGCCCCGATTAAATCAAATACTTGTCTCACGAAACAGCTTTTTATAAATAGTATGTACTTTGTGCAAATAACAAACATCAAAGCCGCTCTCTTTGTTCCGTTAAATAAGACATTTAGTATCTATGGGTGGCAAACCTCATCGCGAAATTTATGATAAAAATGTCTTGATTTTTTCGAACACCTGCTTTTTACAGGACTCGAAATTTTTTATAGGATCGAAAATTCAAAATTAATATTACCAAGTAATGAATATAAATTGGCAGTTACCTACATAAAAAAAATATTCAATATTATACAAAAAAAACTTTAATGATTTTAATTATAAATATGTATGTAAGTGTTTTATTAATAATTAATTCAACATGAATTTCCACCAAGTACCGTCGGTTGAAAATATCAACTTTAATGATGATAATTATTATAGTTATGACGGAAAATTTTTTGTACGTTGTTTAATAGAGTATCCATAACAAGGGCGGTAAACATCTTTAATGCCAAAACTTATAGGGAATATTTTTTTTTCATTTATTTATTTATTCACTTTTACACGGCAAAGCCTTTTTTATTTATTTTATTTATTTATTTATTTCTTTCTTGAAAACACACAACAGACAACAACTTTATATATAATGTACAAGGTAGAAAAAAAATAAAACATTTCACTCAGTCATCATCCAAAAACCGTGCGTCACAATTAATTTACATTATCTCAATATTTATTCATTAATATGAAAACCACAAACACACACGCACACATCAATCATTCGTCTTGCTAGCACACACAAACAGTCAATTCCACATTCACACAAAAACATATATACTTAAAATTATACAGATACATAATAATATATAACTTTAGTAATAATACAAAATTATGGGGGGGGGGGTGTCCCATCACACGGCTCACTATATGTTGAACAAAAAAAAATAATAACAATATTACAACAATTTGACAGACGAAGACATTCATAAACAGTTACAGTTTCATGCAAATAAATTGATAAAAAAAGATTTAGGCATGTATTTTGGCATAAGCTCCATACGTAGGTACAAAAAATAATTTGAATTTACAATGATTAAAAATTATTAAGTATACAAACAAAAAAAAAATAACAAATGAGTTTGATATACTTATAAAAATTAAAATATGTGTACCAAGAACTAAAAATAAACTGTCAAAATAAAATATTGACAATTATGGTTTAAGAGTCAAAAAATAAAATAGGAAAAAAGAATATGGTCAAATAGAAACACAAAATTTTGAATTATAGTCAATAATAAAATCGTGGATAAACCGATCTCTGTCGATGAGTAAGGTATTACTTAGTCAGGGATAGTAGTTGGTACATCAGTTCTTCCGTATTTATTAGTGTGGTTGTATCTACATACAAGCAAAAGTAGCAAATAGTACATAGCATAGCTCCTAGTTGTAGAAGTGAATAATAATATGCGGTTACAGTTTACCCCAGGAACTTCGGTGTCCCAGGTAGATAGACACCTTCTCAATATAACCATTATTCTAACATACTATTGAAACCATAGACATATAAAACAAACTTTAGGCTATTTACAAAATGTTTACATCTGAGACATCCTATTTCTGCTGTCTTCTATGCATATTTAAAATGTGTAGGTAAGAAAGAGGTAAAATATAGTTTCAAAGTAATGTTCGTAAAAAATTGGTGAGACATTTAGTAGACAGCTAATGACGTGAAGTTAACACATTATTCTAAGCATTTTCTACTATGTCTATGGAATATTCACTATAAGTGAAGCACCAATTACATCTCGATTACTCGCAATGTGCGACTATATTCAGGACACACACCCGTGCACTAAATGTTTCACTTATTTTTAAGCTTGACTATTGTTATATATGCCTATGATTGTCTATGTATGCGCGACTTCACAATTTTAGAGAATAAATTAGTGCCTCAAGTAAGAAAAACTCCTATTCGAAACTCAAAGATAATTTCCGATTTCTATACTAGTTTTTTTTTCTTATTTTGTCTAAGCTGAAAATTAAAATAAGGGTATCACATGCCTCTTGTTGGTATACCCCTGTAATTGTATTGTAGGTATTCTTCCATTATTGCGCAATACATTCTGGTGAAATTTAAATTTCGTTTCTTCCTGCTCGTTATTGTATCGGTGTTTTGTACTCATCTACGGGATACATGTAGGTTTGTATTGTGCAATAAACTATCATACCTTTATTTCATAACTAGTGCTATTTACCTTGTGATTTTATTCTTACAAAAAAAAAAACGAGAAACACAGTGAAGATTCGTTTTCGCTGGCTCATGCAGCGATGCAATTAGAGCTCAACGCTAGAGCTAGCGAAAACGTAGCTTTAGAGTATTTATACTTGCTTAGTATTTCCCATTCTGTATACCTGACAAAGCCACAAAAGTATCCCAAAATTAAAAAAAAAATACTTAAGGCCTTGCAGCACCGATGTATTTGGTCGCAAAATTTGATTGGTCGCATTACCAACTTTTGCTTTGATTTTCTAGTCTGTACAGTATAGGTTGATGTTGGCCTCTTAGATTCTTTGTAGTAAGGAGATCAAGTGATAAGCATTATAGAAAAAGGAAATACCTATAAAATATTTTGAATCCCAACTTCAAACTTTTTTATTCGGGTAAAAATGTTAAGTAATAGGTATCATTATTATCTATATTGTCATTTAAGAAAAGTTTGTAAAATGGCACTCTGTGCTCCCGGGAAAATTTGTAAAAAGGTGAAAAAAAAGCGAAATATGTTCGTATGAACATATTAAAATATGAAACAACTTAATTTGTTTATTTGCTTGTTTATACCTCCTATTTCCGTTGCACTCCTGGTATCCTAGTTCAAGTATTGCTATTATTATTTGTACTCTAAACAAACTCCAATGAAATGGATGATTGCAATAAATTGCGCAAATATTTCCGTATTGCATCATGTTTATTACCTATATTGCAAATAATACAACTATTACATTGCGCAATTTTGAAAACTTTTGAACATTCATAACTAACTGTTTGCGGAATTATTATAACACGAAATGCAGTCAATTAACTTTACTTTCTCTATAAATCTATCCCTCTTTCATCATGTACTGTTTCAATATAAACTAGGTATATCAAAGCGTTTTGATTATCAAAATAACTGAAATCAACTCGAATTGTGCTCGAAAACATAGATCTAGCCATTTAATCCCTGTTTTTTTTTCACAAACGTCACCAATCTAAGTCAACTTGATGTTTTTGCTCAGCCATTTTGATTAAGAATGTCTTTAAACATCCTATTAATTTAGGTTTCTTCTTTTCCGTCTTAGGCTTGCTGCATTCACTTCCTCCCTGAAACCTTTACAAAATCACTCTACCACTTAACCTAAGGCTTTTCAAAACTTATTTAGCACCTTTTTAGTTATCTTTCCAAAATTTATCTATTCACCTTAAGTCGAATCGAAGAACCTATCAACATGTCTACCCCAGTTTATTTTATGGAAGTTATTAATAAAAAAAATATACAAATTCTAAGATCTTTACCTACTCATTCAGAAGTTGAATAGTCTAGTGACTATCTAGACACAACAAATAACAAACATGTAAGTTGTCCTCACAGTACCAGCAAAAATAAGAGCATCCAGGATGAGTGGTATACCTTATCAGTGAATTGAAGATGTTAAATGTCTCAGGACTTTTTTTAACGAATACTTGCCTTTTAATGATACAGCAAAATAACAGTGATATGTTACAACTAGATTCGCAATGTCATACAAATATTCTCTAAAAATGTGTACCCACCCTTCGAGGTACCTACAATAACTGAGAAATATATATTCATCTCTTTTCTTGTATATATATTCATCTCTTTTTACCGGCCTTTGTCTTCCGTAATAATCCCCATGCTCATATTGTCTATCTCTTGTTATCTACAAACAATTTATATGTGTGTCGCTTTTTTTTAAACTGACAATGGGTATTGTCGAACTTCAGCAAGTACTGCAAGTAGCATTGTATAAAAAGGTGTATTACTTTTGTACCCACTACCGACATATTCCATATCAATAACAACATTCTTTTTACAAATTACCTGTTCCCTAGATTTGTTGGCAAATTTTAAACTTGATGAAGTGCTCGCTATCTCAAAACTTTCATCAAAAAGTCAAACCATTTCTATGTTATCATTTAAGCACAATGCGACATTTTTACTTGATGACATTTGATGCAACGACACTGAGACGACATGCTGCCACGGAAGTTCTAAACAAACTAAATAAAAATTGCGGCGCCAAGGCCGCAACGAGATATTATTGATGGTACATGTTTGAGATTCATATTGCAAATCTAGGTATAACATATCACTGCAAAATAATAGAACACTTTTTCTTTCCCGGGAATTCCATAGAAAAAGTTCTACATATGATATCAATGTTTGATTGTTACGGTCCCTTTTTTGACACCATCACCTGGAAGGAAAGTAGATACATCTATACAACAGATCTCAAGAACATTCCTCTTTTGTGTACAATGAAATACAACATTTTAGTAACAATAAAATCAATTTATTTTCAATAATGGATAGAAATGTGTGCACATACACTTAACCTGTGATCCTTGAAGGAAATCCTTTTATATTATCAGGTTCTAGATTGATGTGTTTGCTTACAAGGTTATTTCTTTACTCTTTCTACGAACCCGGCTTTGAATAACAAGAATATTATATTATATACTGAAATAAATATTAGTTTTTCAACTATACAAATTTGATGACTTAATTTCAAGTAAATTTTTGAACAATTTGAACAATTCACGGCCAATTAGGCCCAAACCCAAGAAAATGTGAAAATTGACATTCTTCATTTTGCCCTGGCCGGGAATGGAGTCCTAGAACTCGTAACTCATAAGCCAGAGCGTTATCTCCGCGCCACATTAGCTGTCTGTCTTTGCCATCGTGGAATCTTTCAAGTAGGGAATGTTGCAAAATAACCGCATGAAGTAATTACACAAATCATTTTTCGTCTAGATATCATATCTCATCACTGAATTGATGATGTTTAATGTCTTAAACGTGATTATTTACGATAGCCTGCCCTTTAAACTCTTCAACATACAGAAACGTGATTATTTACGATAGCCTGCCCTTTAAACTCTTCAACATACAGAAACGTGATTATTTACGATAGCCTGCCCCTTTACAAAACACTCGTTAACTTACATAAAATGTTCAAAAACTCGTTATATTTCGTGGATACAATTTTTTTGAAATCTATTATTAAAAATATACATTTATTAATTGTGTCGGTGCACACGTTGTAGAATTCCATAATTATGTAATTAAAACAAGCGTTTCTTTCTACTATGGATTATTGATTCCGAGAATATCAGGTCATTATCAATCTCGATTATCAAAATCGATTGATAATGACCTGATAATTCGAAAGACGTCTCTCTCGGAATCAATAATCTATAGTAGAAAGAAACTCTTGTTTCAATTACATAAAAATATACATTTATAATCATAAGTCACGTAAGTTAATGAAAGGAGTTCAATAAACATACAGTTTGAAAGAAAAAATAAATAAAAAAGACACAATACCTTATTGTTCAACTGTACCATAAAATCTAATATAAAACATGTAATTCTTCGTATACAATGTATCACACTTACCCCTATCTGGTATAAATGTATGTACTCAGTTACCCCACACGGGAATTGGAACATTTTTCCACGATTTTCATTAGTTGCACAGACGCCCGAATCCCCCTTGATTCGACACCATCCATACCTTAAGCACTCTTTACAACATAAAGGTAATTCTTTTTCTTCTTTCTCTTTTTCATCCAGACATTTTTGCCTTTAAAAGAAAAAACCGTAAGTGTTAATAGTTCTCGGATTAATTTTTGAGCCTGTTCGTATGTAGGCATTTTTAAAATACATTTTGTACAGCGTTTCAGGTATATTTTATGATCAAATAAAATTAATATTAATTTATTAATATTGTTTGATGTTACTATTGAGTATGACTAACGCACGACCGGTTTCGCGGAATCCGAGTTCGCATCATCAGGTGCTGATCTATACTGAATAAAACAAAAACAATTTATATATAAGTTCGTAAGGATTTACAGTGAAGGTATAGGGATAGGTGGGGTCATGTTGGTTTTAGGCGTGGAGTTCTTAGATTTTGAGATAGGGAATAGTTGTAGTAACGGAGACTTATTATTAGGAAGGTTTTAAGATTATTGTTAATAATGATAAGGGATGATTCATTCAGCGCCGTGTAATGGAGTATTCATTTCAAAGGAACGGGAACATATGTTAAAAAAGAGATGTCTTCAGTTAGTTCCTGAATATTGATATGGATTTATTAATTGGATTCAATCTGCCAAGTAGCGCGACGCTGAAAAACCTTAAAAGTATGTTTTAATGTTGATGTATACTGCCCAAATTTTGTATTTTATCAATAAAATACTTCAACTGATTGTAATATCACAAATATTATGACTTGTTGTCAAAAAAATTTGCATCGTGGGGTTGCCAGTTTTTAGATTTGTCAATTTGACATTTATATTTCCTGTCCGACGCCAGGCTTGAAACTAATAATGATGAAAAAGAATCAACGTGATTCTATGTTCAATAAATACCTATATTAAATCTTTGAGAATTGTCTTATTTATACAAAAATGTTCAAAAATGCAGTCAGATTCCTTCCACAAATTAAAGATTTTGAAATAATTGAAATACACAAATCACTCGTTTCGGGTAGGTTGCCGGAATTGCCGAAATCTTTGCGCTCTTTCTCTCTCTCTTCATCTATCAAAATCATATAAATGGAATAGCCAGTGAAGACACTATATAAGATAAAAAGCAAATATTTATGACTCAAATGGATACTCTTTCTGTGTTTAAAATGTCAGATATAATAATATTATCTATCTGTCTGTCACGTGACACTCGAAAATTAAAATAACGATTTAAATTAGTTTGTATGTTTGTGAATAATACCTAATTATTATAGTTGGTAGTAGAACGCGTTCCATTTAAATTTAAACTTGTGAATGATAATATTAATAATTACAGGCTACCTAATGCAATTTGCACCAATCAAAATTACAGAGTGTTCTAAATACTGACCAATCAAACAACACAATCGAATTCTAAATTCAAATGCGTTGAATGTTCCGTTTCTATCGTTAGACATGGTATTACTTTGACAATATTCATACATATCAATTAGAGATGTGAGAGATATTCGGTACCTATTGGGCTTTTCCAGCAAAGTTTTACTATTCGAATGTGTATTGAATAATTTATAATAAAAAATTAAAAACATTTTTAATGATTTATAATGATACCCTTAATCAAAACATACATTTGGATCTATTAAAGTGACTTTTTTAAAGACGTCATTTAATCATTTTCTTTTTTTCACAACCGGTTGGATCATAAAAAAGCTTACTTACATCAGATGCCCGAAAAGTTCTCATAGAGATTTGATCCCAACTGATTTTATATAAATATTTTTATGGGTATAAGTCACTGAAGTGGTTGGATATCCGAATACCCGGTGTAGGGTCTCACCAAATATCCATTATCCGGCCTCTACTTTACGATTAAATCACTACTATTAATGCACTATTGTTATTAGGAACAGTAACAAAGTCCAAAATAACAGTAGGTTCACATACTTCATAACAATTCCAAACTATGCTGTACATACCTACTTATGGATCTGAAAGTTTCAATGCAATTAGCTCACAAAATTCACTGATTGTAATTACGTATTCAAATTTGTTACAATAATAATTATTATTGCAATACTGCTAGTAAGTACAATGCAAAGTATGAATGCGATATGTTAATATGTGAAAAAGCACTCTTGTTAAAATCACTGTGACATTATTACTTAGTCGCATATACCAAGCAGTAATTTCAAAAAATAACTGTTGTTTAAAATAATTATGAAAAGTGATTTGTTATATATTTTAAATTGATATATTTTACCCGTTATTATTTTTAATGTGTTCAATTTATAGTACGGATCACTTTTTAAAACTTCCAAGTTGTTATTCAATATTTCAAATTATGATATCAAACTTGTCTAGTTTTTTTTATATCTCGTGTGAAAAATTAAATACAACAATAAAATCGCATAATTTTACAAACTTCTTATATAGGTATGCAGATTAAAATATTTAAAATAAGATTCTACCTATCTCTAGTTGTCACAAATGATAAAGCCCGCAGATAGACTAATTGCACGTTTTAATTAACATGCGTAGTAAAAATTCCCGTACTTTTCAAAAAAGGGGTTGGATCAAATCTCGCAATGATGTTTGTTGCAAAACTTAAATGACTTTTTTTTAGTAATTGAAAGCAGATTCTGCAATTTTTATCTATCGATCAACAGACTCACATGAAGGATTTAAAATTCACATGGCGTCAAAAGTGACTGCTACTTAAAATATTGTTGGATCTCCACTCTTTAAAACTCCTTCAGTTGGGTGCACCAGTAATCAAACAGAGAGAAGTTCTACAGAACCTTTTGTGCAATTACCATTTTGATTAAGTGTTCATGCTTTATTGCGAAATGGTATTAAGGAGATATGCACATATATTTAAATATATTTTCATCTTTAAAATATTAATGTCTATTTAACTGCGTATTTATTTTTAAAATGTTGTATTGATTCAATTGTTTGTGAGTTGCTTAGGGTTGGGGAATTTGGTATTTCCCATATTTATTTCAAACCCAGTTTTATCATTTGGAAAATATCTAAAATTTTAAATTTAGAATATAGCCGTCTTATACGAAATTCCAATGTCCACTGACTGACAAGTGCGTAGATAAAAAAAAACATTATAAATTCCATCCATCCAATTCATTGCGCTATCTTCCACAACAGAGGTAGCCAGCGGACCATCTTCTTGTCATCAACACACAAGTTATCTTTTCCATTACAAAAAAAGTTAAGACATTCAGTGTAAGTGGCATACGTCATCGCTGAACTAAAAAACTGAAGAAGTGAAATGTATTAAAACGTAATATTTTTTAATACTTGCCGTTCATAAAACACTTCGTTCTAGCATCCATCGACAAAAAATAGGTACACGGGACATAGATCCTTAAGTGCTTTGTAACAAAATAAAATTAATATCACATTTTAAATTAATATTACTGTTACCTACTATAACATCAAAATGTTTGTTTGTATGTACGTATGTTTGTTTACTCTTCTCGATTATTATTCGACTGTTCTCTGTTCGAGTACCTATTTAAGTTAATTTAATAAAATAATGTTATGTACTATCAGCAATGATTGTATGCACTCCAAGAATCTGACGATTATTATAAAGGGATGAAACGGAATCATTAGCATACCTCGTTGCTGAAATATGGATTCACAATGTTAAATGAGTTCAGCAAAAGTCGTAATTTATTAAGAACTATTTAAAAGAACTTTTACAATTTGAACCTACATCATAGGACAAATGTGACTTTTCAGAGTTTCGACGCTAATGACTCGACTCAAGGCTTGGTTAAGAGTACCTACTTTTTAAACCCAGGTAACATTCCTTATTCCTCTGTGTCATGCCTTTCTAAAAGAACACATATTTACATATGTGCACCATGTACAAGATACAGAGACTTAGTTTAAACCTATTCAAATAGGTTGACTTGCGATCTTTGCACTGGCCTTGCAAGCAAAGCGTTCGGGGGTTCAATTTTCAAATAGAATTGAATTGATTGGAATGATTAATCTAGAGTAGTTTAAAAATCAAAAAATATAATGAGAACATCTAAACATGTGAATAATTAAATCCAGTTTCCGAAATCAAACCGATTGTGACGAAAATTAATAAAACATATCTTTCACCAAACCTGTCATACGCACCCCCATAGTTGAATAAAGATGGCCGGACGTGAAGGTAGATAATATTATGCAACCCCCCCCCCTTCCGTTATTATTATTGATATGCGTATTATCTTTATCTATATTTTTCCTTCAAATTTTTTCTATTCATTGGCCTTACAGAGTATCACTCCTGAAATATCGAAATCACAATAGGCAAAAATTATAAATAAATAAAGAATAAATAAATAAATCTACATGTACTTCTCTTCTTTACGTAATTTCTCTTCGTTTCATGCGTCCATATTTTCCATATTTTACTGTTGTATATTTTTGTAATGATGTTTGTAAATAAAATAATATACATAAGTAACAACTTCATAAAATTTGTAACGCGTCCTTAAACTGCCGATATCCTTGTACAAACAAATACAACTCCCTCAAAAGTGGTATGTAGTAATTAAAAAATTATTTCACCAAAATTTTTTTTTTTGCTTATTCATTGTATGTAGTAAGAATTATTCCAGAGCTCTTCAATTTAATTTGGTAGTGAGAGGGTTTTGATTAAAATTAAAAAAAAATAACCTTCTTACTTTGTACTATTTATTAGTTTGAGGAAGACGTTGTTAATCTTATAAAGGAAATACTCGATGCAAAAATGTATTCGAGTAATTAACCTATTCCTAAAAGCATCGTATTAATTCGATGTGTACGTGAATAATTGTTAATTAACAATAGGTAAGTAGGTACATCCCTTTGTCTGCGTCTAACGACAGGGTATTATTGGTAGTAGTTCTCTCAACAATAAGAGGTCTTGTAATTCCGAAACTTTACCCATCACTCTCCAAAGGTGGGTGTGTCACCGTTCACCAAATACCTAGTCACGACAGTGGCGTAACTTTTATGAATTCAATTAAAAAAAAATGATAGAATTAGGTTTTACCAAAAAAATAATTGAAATAAAATTGGACCAACATTCTGCGAATTTCTGTCAATGATATACATATTTTATGGGCAAGCAATAGTTCACATTGTTAACATACGAAAAACCAATTCTCATTTTTAAATCCGTTCTGAAATATAAATGTACATTAATACAATATATTTATATGCCCTATATATACCTTGATGAGACAATTCAATAAAAAAAAATGTAAAACAAATTTGGATTTATAAACATGTGCAAGCATTATTTATCGACAGAGATTTTACAGTTTTATTGAATTTTGTCTTAGTTTTGAATTGGAACATGGAAAACGAACAACCTATCTCATTTTTTATCAAAACATTATCATTTATTAATTGTATAGGCTTATGCATAGTAGAATTCCATAATAAGGTAAATTGAACGAGTATTTCTTTCTGCTATAAATTATTGATCACGAACAAAGATTGATGATGACCTGAAAAGTCGAAAGACGTCTCTCTTGTTATCTTTAATTTATAGTAGAAAGAAACACTCATTTCAATTAACCTACATAATTAATAATTTATTTTTTATTTTTATTTCTTCTTAAGGGACACAAACAGTTTAACTTAACAAATATTAACAGTCACTTTCTCCAGAAAACAAACAAATCAAGGTCCCGCAAATTACCGAAGTGTATGACGAACACGTTGCAAGTAAACAGTTATAACACACACTTACCCTACCTATATCAAATGCAAAAAACAAGACAAATTAAATTATATTGTATTAAATTAATATCCCACACGGAAAGAACATTAATTTTGTAATAATCCTGATATAATTGTTATAACCCAATTTACGTATTTTTAATCCATCCAAAATATTTTTATACCCACAAGTTTATCCATTTTTAAAGTTAAATTTCTTCTATCAAATAGCTATAAAAGCAAAATTTATCGATTGTGGTTTTTTTGTCGACAGGTACGATTATTGAAATTTCCTGATTACATAATTTATTCTCGTCACTGCCTTGCACCACCCAAGTTCACGTGGCAATAATAACATAGCACCTTGCTCTTATATAAATTCATCTGATGCTGTACATACATACTGTGTTGTGTTTTATTAGATTTTCAAGTTACCAAGGTACGTATATATATCATGAAGGGAATCAGCTTGAGATAATTAAATTAAAAAGTTCCGTTTGAGGAATATTGGAAGACTACAGAGCAATAAATAATATATAACTCGTGTGTTTCGGAGTAAGAAATTATTATTGAGGTCTTGCACTAATTTACATATTATTATCCTCATGTTGCAATCTTTGGAATACACCGTTCACTCTCTTTAATAGATCTCTCAACTGCTGTAATCATTATTTATTTACTGCATCATCATATTACTATTTATTATTATTATTTATCGTGTCGAAACCCAGAGAAAAAACCCATCAAACTGATCTCCAGTACTGCGCAAAACGCACAGCAGGTGGAGATGCGTCAAAAATATCCTCCATAGTGCAAGTGACAGGGCACAATGGACATTCCAACAAGTGTGGCATAGTCTGTGCTGCACCACAGTCACATGCTCCGGATTCGTCCTGTAGGAAGCCCCATCGTTCTCTATTGTCGCGGCAGTTTCCTATACCAGATCTCAGTCGATTTAGGGTTTTCCATAGTGGTGCCCCTGGAAGGTAACTAAATCTTATACTCGAATGCAAACGGAATTTCAACTGCAAAGTTACCAAGAACCGAACCTTCCAATACGAACCAGAAAAACCTATCATATGTCTTTAAAGAGATATTATAAAGAAACATATGGACATTTCGTAGAACACATAACATTCAATCTCTCATAAAATCAATGAGCAAAATACACATACATACAATGGAACAAATTTGCAAACAAATTTAAAAACGAATTAACAAACAATTATACAAGTTTTGACATATTTCGACATAAGCAACGTTCATATATTAAGACTACAATTAAAAAAAACTTAAAAGAGTCTACGTCATAAAGTTAAATTTTTGTAATATCAAAATGGATATACATACTTGTATGCAAAATACATTCAATATGAATGCGTTGAAATTTAATTAATGAAGATATGTTGTAGCTCTGGACACCTAATTTTATTAATTTTGTTTATTGCAGTAGGAAACTTTGGACCAAATTTATACGAAAGTTTTGAAATGTGTTATGATGTCAAGTATCCGGAAAACTATGAGATATTTAGTATCATCAATAATTCTGCATAAGAGAAATCGACGTCCGTGTATGAGAAATTGAATGAATGTGTAAGGATAGATCTACATGGCGTTCCGTTCTCTCTACCTGCCCCACTTGAGATACGGCATGAGGGTATAGATAGATAATCAATTCTACAATGAAACAGACATGTGACCTTTTTAGAAAATTTTATTATTTCCGTTATTTAATGAACAACATGTTTTAATGACATCCAGTTTGCCCGCTGGTTTTTCCACTTGCTGAAGATAAGGTGATATAATAATTATGATGATATAACAAAAGACCAATATTTCTAAACACAGTTAATTTTTCACTAATTTTTTTAAAGAACTCGAGCGCTTTCGTCAGAAGCTCAGTTTTCAATAGGACTGCTCGAGTTTTTTTTTAAATTTGTGAAAAATTAACTGTGTTTAGAAATATTGATATCCTTCACTTTGTGAAAGTACAAACATTAGAATTACTTAAATCGTAGATATTAGTTACCAGTGAGCTCATTGCACGTAGGTAAATAATAATCAAAATATCTTAGTATCAAATTATAGCAAGGGTCATCATGATTAGTAATACAGTTACAGCAAAAAAAAATTATAAGATGTACCTAGATATAGCTAATATGTATTGCATCTCTGAAGGGATAAACTTGGAGTACATATATTATTATTATTATTTATTAGTGTGTATCGCAAGAGAAGAATCATCAGCTGGGGGTAGAGGATTGAGGGTTGCGGTGGTTAGAGCCAGTACTATGTTTATTATACTTATGTATACGACTGCATCATTCTCCTTCACGCGTGCACGTGGATTGGTTTCAATATGCTAAGGACTAAGCACTTTAAGGGTAGGGGGTTGGGGAGTATGTTGTTAACTTAAAACCGGTAACAATATTACAATATTGTGAAGCAAGGACGTCACTACTGTCAAACTTTATTTTTTTAATTTTTAATGTTTTTTTTTTATAGGTAAGTATCAAACTTATTTTTATATCAAACGAATAAATTTTTATATTAAATTCAATTCGTTTGCATTTATTATATAAATTTGTTTTAAACCAATCAATGTTCAACTTATTTCATTCAATAAAATAAAAAATAGTTTGAAGTGAAGTTCGCTTCATATTATACGCACATTTCCTCGTTAAAAAGTTGGCATTGATCATAAATATCCAGGAAAAGAGGTTATTTCAACATGACAGGTCACGACTCTCAGAATTAAGAGAAACAAAACTGAAGAGAGAGAGAAGATGTAGAAAGTGCTCAAAATAAATAAAATAAAAATAGCTATCGTAATTGACAACCCTATCAAAAGCGAAACAGGGTTGTAAAGTGCCCCTAAAAGAAAACAATGAAAAGGATTAGAATCATTTAATAAAATTTACGCACGTTTATATGTATAAGTATATCTTTATATAATAATATATTATATTACACAAGTGGAAAATATAATAATATGCAATACATAAATACATACATAGATAAGGGTTGAATACTAAGGGATGTGATTATTACTGCTTTACTATTTATTATGTAGGGGTGAAATGTTTTATATAATAATGCTTATAATATAGAACACCTTCATGGTAGTTTATCAGTAGTTTTATTAATTAAAAATATTTATGTACGTAAAAACTAATATGAAATTTTATTGTTTATTTATTTCATTCAAGAAACACCCTAGGATACAGATAGTTATACAAATTAAATGAAAACTTAAATAAATTATGAAAGACCGTCTTTTGAAGACAGGTTTTATAGTTGGCTTCTGTATTACACCCATTGCTATTCAAACATATTTCAAAATTACAGAAAGTATTAATGTCTTGAGAAATTATTCAACAAACAACTGATTTCACGACGAACACATTGTGAAAACTCGATTTAGTTTATCTATACTAATATTATAAAAAGGAATGATTTGATTTTTTCAATCGAATAGGCTCTGAAATTACTGAACCGATTTGAAAAATTCTTTTACTGTTGGGAAGCTACACTATCCTCGGGTGATATAGGCTATATAATATTTAAAAAAAAATAAGCGATTTTTTCTTTTTTTTTTTTTTAAATACCTAAGTATTATCTCGTGCGAAGCCGGTGCGGACCGTTTGTTTTTAATATTTCGGTAAATTGAAAGAAGTATTTTTTTCTTCTATAGATTATACTCTGAAAATTACCTGATAAGTCGAAAGACGTTTCTCCAACGATTTATAATCTATAATAGAAAAAAAACATTTGTTTCAATTAACCTAATTAAGAAATTTTACTACGTGTGTAATAGGTGTGTAATAGGTGGTAATCTCACGCAGGTGTAATAAAAATCCACTAAAATGCGAAAAGTATGTTTAACATTCTTATATGTCTTAATAGTTTGTCAGCACAGAGAGGACAGCGTGCATGTTTATTACATGCAAGTGGTCTGATAGCTACCTTTCTGTTGGGAAAGACAAGGATAAGATAGAGTAATAATTATGATTATATATTATTTTTATTTCGTGTTTTATATAAATTATTTCATATTCTATTTTAAATGTTTAAATTTTATACGTTGTTTATTAATGACTCAATTTTTTGACATATATTTGTCTAATAAATTTCACTATTATCATCTTTGACTATTTTTTATCGATATTTATTTTATTTGTATATGACATTTTATCTTTAATTATTTTGAATCATCAAATTTTATCCAATCTCTATAGGTATAATTTAATATAATTGTTTTATTCTATTACTATCGTTGTTTTGTTCGACTTACTACTAATTTTGTCACATATTAATGTTTATTTTTATAAATTTGTACCAATTCATATTTTTTTTATTTTTGTCCGACATTTTTTTTTGCTTTTTTATATGTTTAACGTGTAAAAATCTCACGCCGTGTACAAGTGATAAATAAATAATAGTAGAAAAACACACATAAAATATAACCAGTCTGAACAGAAATCTAAGCACCAAGAGCCCTTTACAATCCTAAAAGATGGTATGATTTTTTTATTTTATTTTTACAGCTTTAGCAAATAATACAAAACTATATGCTTCATTTTATTCCAAATTAAGCTTAGGTGAATGTCTTGAAAAATAATTTCACTTTTTATAAGTTTTTTCGTTACCAAATAGTTAAGATAGCTCTCACGTTTATACAATACTCAACCTTCACCACCAGCAGAAATTTTGGATAATCAACAGATACACAATATTATCAGACGCCAAGATTCACTTACAATTGCGTAAAGTAAATGATTTAAGACCCATATTTGTAATCCTTCACCCACACACAGGTGAACGCGATGTATTTAAATCCCTTTTACCATATAATTCACATAAAAAGTGTCTATTGGTACCTATACACCAGATAAGCTTCGTTTAAATTTGAAAATCGATATGCACGTAGTCCATCATACCAAACATAAAGGTAGTATTCCATACATTTTGCAAAGTATCTCTAATACCTTACATAACATAACATAGAAATTGAATAATGGTATATTGAATTTTAATATGCACTTGGCCACGTGGGTCCACGTGTCCCGATTTATCTTTTATCCATAATACCTTTATAAAGATGGGTACCTCATTATAATGCACACGAAACAGTGAGCATTATAGAAATTTTACTAACTGATTTTCTTTTAACCTGACGTTAAATGGATTGACTAAGGGCCGATATTATAAACGAGGAACCCAATATTCGTAAGTATATCGACACTTTACGAACGGATGGCGATCTGTTCGTACATTCTACTAGAGACTTTGTTATAAAACAATTTTGACAATTCGTTAAAAAGAAATATTTTTGCCTACTGTACCCATTGTTTTCAACCGGTGGTCACATAAGATCTTGCCTGTCCCTTTTATCTACCTGCTCCCCATTCATAAAAACTTCACCCAACAATCTCATAATTTACACAAACAAATAAGTAAATGACAGCGATACTATGAGAATATATCCTAACAAAACACATGCGTAGCTCCATCTATTTTTATTTCTTTCTCTCTTTAGGCAAATAGTGAGACAGCAATACTAGTCGTCAAATTACCAAAAACTAATCCCTGGTCGGTCGGCCAGTTAAAGCCGATGGTAACATTTTACTGAAATAATATTAACGGATGTTTATAATAATGAAAACCGAGTAGTTATATCAAATTAAGGACCAATTTTAAAATAACTTCAACTAACGGACTTTTATAATATTGGCCCTAAGTTAAGAAGATTAGAACTGCTTGGTTTTCAAATATTATGTTTGTACATGTATAATCACATTCTTATGAATGTTGTATTGTTTATGGAACAGAGAGGATGATCTTTATGTGCATTACAGATAACTAGTTACAAGACTACTATATTATTTGTGTTTGTTTTGTAAAACTCTATATTAAACAGGAAAAGAATTTGATTACTAATTTAGTTTTGCAAGAACTTTATTGATGTGACTTGAGTTTCGACATATTGTAATGTCTTTATGTTAGGATTCAAAAGAAAAATAAAAAAATCTCAAATTAAAAAGAAATTAAGTATGTATGTATTCTGTTTTGTTACAATAATTTATGCATAACATTTTTTAGATTATAAAAACTGCAAACTTACAATGCAGTTTTTAAAGGCAGTTTTTTTTGCGATTTTTTTACATTTTGTAAAATGACACAAATCCATACATAAATAAAAACTCACCTCACATCCTTTCTACGCCACAAAAAGTAAAGCATTTAAATTTGATAGGATTTGATTTTTACTTTTTACTAGGAGAGTAGAATTCATTGTAGGTATGAAGAGTAAATTATGTTCCATAGATTCTGACACTAACAAAACAATCAAGACGTGCACAACCAATAAATCTCAAACATCCAACATGTCGGATCCCACCGGAGGAGTAAATTATCAGTTTAAGGGTGACTATGGCATCCGCCAGCCCTTGGTTCGTATCCCGGGGGATATTTCATGGGTGAACGGATCGGAATAAAAAGGGGGAAGCTACTGCGTGCATTTTTTAATTCATACCAAAGGGGTTTAATATAAAAATAAAATCATAAAAAGTAACAATGTGTATGAAAATACCAATCAATAAGAATCGTTTTGGCTTACACATACAATCATATTTCAATACATTATATATGAGATATATACAAAAAGTTTATAGGATTTTGACTTTTATTGTATTTTTTGTTTCGTTTTCATTTGTTTTTTTTTGTAACAGGATTGTGCCACTTGTACAACATATTATTAAGATTCATCATTGAAGCATCTACTACTACTTATTTTTGTGTACTCGTAGTTTGATAAGCTTGTTCTATAGGATAGGGGACACGTTGGATGATAAGTGAATCACTTTGGAGATAATGTCATCTTAATGTCACTTCAGTATAAATAGATTTATCAAAAATCCTACTTAATGATGTTTAGTTGTTGACACAGTGATTGTGACGTCATCGCAGATATACGGGGTATGACTGTATCTATAAATACTTACTTTTATCTGAAATTTGAATCTATATAAGTTTATCTATAAAATTGCGAGAAGCATTATATATTAACTGTGTGTGATGAATATGTAAATCGTCCTCTTCATAACATAAAAAAGAAAACATTAAGATTGAGTGCCATGCACATCACTGAAATATTTAGGAAGGATTTATAAATAAATACTTTTTGGTATTGAAAAAAAAATGCAGTTAGCCTGCTGGCTTCCCCGTTTGTGGTAAATGCCATGATGATAAGAATGAAATAATGATTTCGATTTGAGAATATTTTTGATAACACTTACCTACTTTAATAGAAAATTGTGAATGATTTTTTCTGATCCAAAGTCTTCAGATTCTTACCTGCAACAAGCAAAAAAATACATTAACCATTTTTTTTATTAGGAATTTGCAAGAATGCAGAGAAAGCACAAATTTAGGCTGCTCAAAACAGTCATCAAATAATCATCATACCGCTTTTCTTGTGGGTAAGGCAAAAAGTAACGAGCGCCATCAATCCTATCTCAGTATATATTTTTTTTCTATTGTCGCTGTCATACAATTCCTTGAATGTTTTAATTTTTTGTTGACACAGAGAGGACAACTTGCATGATGCTTATAACATATAGCTGATCTGCTGACTAAACTACGTGTGGGATATGCCGTGATGGTATAGTATAGTAGTATAGGTAGTATAGCATAGAACTCCACATGCATGCTCTCCTATTCAATGTGACACAATCATGTCCAGCCTTAAACATCTGCAGGGTTACTCTTGACACAATCTAATTACGATCTTAATCTTTTCTTGATTCTAATCATATGATACACGAAGTGATTATAGTCAATAAGTCTCCTCGTTCATACATAATTAAGGGCCGCGATATCCAAAACGTTAACCAAGTAGTTAACTTGTTGTTAGAAGAGTTAACCATAAGTTAACTCAAGAAACGGTGATATCCATTGTCTGTTACGCAGATAACAAGTGGTTATTTATAACCACCCGATTTTCATGAGTTAACTATCGAATCCACGAGTTAACTTTGAGAATGAATATTTTTTTCGTTTGTAGATGGTGCTATATATGTCATCAATTTGACAGTTACATAGTTTGTCATTTTGGTTTGAGAATATTGTGTTATAATAATATAATATATTGATCAAAACTGGATAATTATCTTCAAAATAATGTTGATACATCATCCGATGAACAATATTATTGATACTTTCAAAACACTCGTCAACATGAGCAACACGTTAAAATTTAAAATGGCGGCTCCAAACAACCAGTGAAGTGTCAAATAACTTCCCTAGTGTTGCCACTCGTACGACAAAAGTGCGTAAAAATTAAATTTCAACCGATTTGTACTAAGGTATTGCCATATGTGAATACTGTTTACATCACTACAGAAAGTTAACCTCTGGTTAAGTAACCATTGTAAATTATTTTTATGATATCACCAAACGCCGAACATGAACAGGTTAACTCATAACAATTGATTACTTAACCACTGGTTAACTTCTATTTGGATATCGCGGCCCTTATTGACTTTCATTTATGGAATTATTACTCCAGCTTTCTAGACTTTTACCACATATTCTTATCAATGATTTCATTTTGGATATAGATGACGGATTATTTCTTAGGTGCTGTTTAAAGCAGAACCCATCTCAAGGGCGCAGGAAGCTATGTCAAAATAGCGACGTTTGTAGTTCGCTTCTGAATATGAGTTTTATAGGTATCGCTTTCAACATTCTACATATGTATAAAAATATTGAAAATGATTACTTTTGTTATTATTGTATAAGTATTATTTATGCTAGTACTTTATATAGATAATTATCATACATACATACACAGTATTTTACTTTAAGGTACTTTTATTAGTAGGTAGTATGATAGGTACTATGTTAATACTTTTGTTAGGTACTGAAATAATACTGAAACAGTCTTAACATAAACTTATCATACGCTTCATTTTACCTTCCACTTTGCTACACAGCGCAGTAGGTATAGGTACGAGTACATAGTGATGCATTTCCAGATGAGAGCATTTTACTGTTTCATCTATTTTCTTCATTTCTCTTTATTTACACTTCGTTTTTCAGAACACCGCTCAAATAGAACTGGACTAGAGAAAACTGGCATTAGAATTAGCCTAAAACCCGTATTTTTTAAATTATACTATTATACATATGTAAGTTCTTATACAGTTATGCGTAAATATCAATTACATAATATGAGTTCGGTGAATAGAAATTGCCGGAATTGTAAACACGTAAATATATCAAAAAGTGGTGAAAAGCCATATTGTTGGAAAAGCCTTTTACAACATCGAAGAAATACTTATGGGACTGTTTGCTATTGACCAATTTATCAACAATTATTATTATTATTTATTTTTACATACACTGGCGTGGAGTTATTTTGGACCTTTTACATTCGGAATAACTTCGAAATATCTTTACATATTGACATAATGACTTGTGGTTATTGTATTATTTATGAAACTCTTAATTGTTTAAATAAGTAGAAGAATTGTCAAGATTACTAATTATTAGAATATATTTATCCAAAATTCTACATTTAACAAATCTGCCTGACGGGCTAGCTTGCCAAAATAAAGTCATTTTTTTTTTTACATCTCAAATTCAGCGATGAGGCTTGCCACCCGTCCTGAATGTCTTATTTTTTTATTGACACAGAGAAGACGGTCTGCGTGTTTTTTGCATGCAACTGTTCTGCTGGCTACCCCACTTGTGAGATGTGCCGTGATGGTGTAATAGTAGTATATTTATGTTAAAAAGTGTAGAATTTCGGTTAAATTGAAGTCACCAAACTTCTGCTGTACCTATCCAGTTGGATGGTGGGTTTCCTTCAATGTTTCAGTGATTCATAAAACTGCAGTTTTAACAGTGATGTTACTTTAATAATATGACGCAATATACTTACTCAATTTTACTCTACATCAGAGAGTTTTATTTATTTCTGTACCTAATTCATTTAAGAGCTTTGATCGTTCAAGTACAAGAATATTCGTTTGAGGGTTTAATGCATTTAACAAAACTTTCTTGCATTTAATTTTGAGCATGTACATACTGTAGTATAAATGTTAATATATCTTAAATGCCCATTATTTTATTTTATTTTGAAATTCAGTAGAGAAACTAATGGTGAAGATGTTAATTGGTAATTTAAATATAAAATCTCTACTAGAGTGATAAAATGAAATTTAAGTTTCGATAATGTAAATGTATTTAAGCTCTTTGAAAATAATACTACAAAATAATTAAATGTACATCTTGTACGAATACTATGTTTTTAGTTGAAGTAAATGACACAAATGAAATAAGCAATTTTTTTTTGTTTTAAATATAAAATAAATTTTAATTTCTAAGCTACAATATATAAGAAAGTTTGAGATGTTTTATCGCTGAATAGAACTATTTTATGATTAACAGATGAATTCAACGACATTTTGCCAAAAAATGATTTTTTTATCATACAAAATTGCTTCTAGAATAACTAACTCAAATAGTTAATACTACTACTACTACTATACCATCACGGCATATCCCATAGTTAATAAAAGTGATAATTTTTTAAAAAGCTTTTTTGGAAAACACTTATTTCTAATTTGTGTTATCGAATCGCAAATTAGACCTTAATCTGTCACTGGTTCAAAGTTTGACGTTTTTCAAGCGAGCCGTTAAAGAGAAAATGATTTCCTCAAACTCAGCTTCTGTCAATTTATAATAAATATTATGGGTTAGTTGGAAGACATCGCGTGTTTGCGATTAGCTCACCCTCTGTTATTTGATTGTATTTAATTTAAATGCATTTCTATAGAAATATGTTTAAATTGCGATCAATGTAGAGTGAAAAATGAATAAAAAAAATAATAATGAGGGAAGACAAAAAAAATTAAAAAAGAAGAATTAGAAAAGAAAATTAAGAACCGAACCATGGATTTTAGGTACTTATACCAAAAATAACGAACTGTTAACAAAACAATTTAAACGATAAGTACTTTTCTTTCACATTTTAAATCGGTTTATATATTTTAATGTTAAAATCTGCGAAATAAATTAAACCAACTTCGACCATAAAGATAAAATGCTTTTCAGTTCACCCCCTCTTTGGATCAAGTCTATCAGAAATTAATGAAAGCAGAAGTGCAAATTCCTTACTTCGTTACGAACAATTTCAAATAATGTTTTCAGAATTACTCATTAACCAATCATAAGCCTCAAAAGATTTGTATAGGTAGACGTTAGTAAAGAATTGTGGTTTGAACCGTAGATTAGATTTAATTTAAATTTTATCAGAATAAAAAATGCATTTCGTTGCGGTTCTCATCTTTCACATAAGTATTTTTGAATAGAAATTGAAAGCATTCCGAGTACACAAGTGCAGTTTTTAACATTTTTTTAGAGGTATAGACATCTTTGAAAAGAAAATAGAAATAAACATGTTTTATTTGAATTTTTTTATTTATTTGCTTTGATTATAGACGATACAAATAATAATTGTGAATATGGCAATGTGAAACTACTCGTACGATGGTTTGGGAATGAAGAAAGAATGAACGACGTAATGACCAGATCATATAAACCAGATCTTACAGAAGAGACACGTTTTGAAAAGGAAAGCAAGCATGAGGAATTATGACAGTACCGGAAGCGAAAAGTGTAAGGGAAGCGGCGTGACTCTCCAATGTCCAGCCAAATAGTAACTTTATTAAAAGCAGCGGCTACCTCATAGGTACCTCGTGCCATACCTGGAGATATTAATATCTATTTTTTATTTTTCGACTATCCATCCGTAGTCGAGTGATTTGAGATTTATCTCTTTGATGACACACATATGCACAAACAAAAATTTTGTGGCCACCCGATGTTAGATAGAGAAGAAGGCATATTTAAAATTCTTCTTTTCCTTTTTTGTTATGTGAACGAATAGTTAAACAAATAATTTAAGAAAAACAAGGGTAGCTATTAGTTTAATGGTAGTCTAGAACTTTCAATAATTGAGACATGCGAGAATCGACCTACTCTACCTTTAGGACACTAGCATTTTGCTTTCTGTAAAGATGTTTGGGTTTATTACAAACCAAAACTCATTTTATGTAGAAACGTGTAGGAATATTAAGAGTTGCTGGAAACTTTATGTAGGAATTGCTGGATCATCTCAAATACTATCAACTCCAAGTTTGCTTTGATTTCTCACTCCAAATACGCAGATATAGATGGTTGCTCTAGTGAAGTCTAGTGTAAGAAATGATTAATACCTCCCCAGAGAGGGAATAGAAGATATGTACTTCTGTTATTATTATTGAAATAGTCGCACTAGAGACAAAACTAACTAACTGTCTATTAATAACGATGATAATAGTAGTTATTTAAATTTGTATTGATAAAAAGGGAGTTCAGGTAGGTACCCGGTTCATATAAATATTACTCAATACTAAAAGCACTGTGAAATTTGTGGTACAAAACATTTTAATTTTACCTACTGGAAAAGATTTATTCTTTCATTCATCAATACCACCACGTTATTTCCCACAAATAAGGTACTCAATGGATTTACTCATAAAATAATCATGCGAATCGTCCTCTGCTTTCCAATAAAGGTAATGACATTCAGAATGGGTGGCACTCCTCAACGCAAGCTTTTTAATGTCTTAAACGTGGTATTTACTTTATTAATATTTGTACTTTTTTTTATTATTTCTTAAATTAAAAAGTTGTATTTTTTATTAATTGCCCCAGAACAGACCTTAATCTAGCAATATATTCAATAATGATGATCTTTTTGTTTGTTTGTACATATTTACTGTTTTGGAATAAATAAATAATTGTATCGGTCACACGCAGTAGAAATCCATAATTAGGTAAATAATTGAAACTAGTGTTTCTTTCAACTATAAATTATTGATCAAATCGTCTTTCGACTTATCAGGTCATTATCAATCTTTTGATCTCTAGATTGATAATGACCTGATATGTCGAAAGACGTCTCTTTCGTGATCAATTAGTTGTAGTAGAAAGAAACACTTGTTTCAATCAACTGGTGATATTTTATGATTACCTGCCTTTTGCAGTATTGTATGAATCTTGTATTATGGGTACTAACCCGACAATACACATACTGGTATGCTATGCACTAAATACATAAAAGGTATAGGTGACACTCAGACTCAGAAAAATATTGAAAAAGGTCATTCTTCATTTTGCTCTGACCATGAATCGAACGGAGACCTCGTGACTCAAAGCCAGGAACGTAATCATTGCACCGTACCTACAGGCCGTTTAACTTTTTTGTTATTACCACTTAATACTGTACCATCACAACATGTCCCACAATTGGGGTAGTCAGCAGAAGCTGTACGTAATAAACATGCAAGCCGTCCTCACCGTTTCAATAAAATATGACATTCATGATGGGTGTTAAACCTCATTGCTGAATTTAAAATAAAACACCTGCCTTTTACGAATTGAATTTCGATAGTTCAACTTATTATTTATGTTTAATTTATCGACCGACGGTTCTTAGTGGAAGTTCATATTAATATTTTTTTTTAATGAAACACGATATATAGTTATTCCACTATTGACTTTATTTATTTTGCGGGCTGGCTTTCAAGAGCTTCCGCTCTCATCGTCAGTCAAAAGTAAAGTGAAGTTTGATTACAAGTTAAGTATGTGGAAAACAATAGGTAAAAATCAAATATAAAAAAATGTTTTACTATCTTGTATCTTATAAATACATCACACTTTTAAATTATAGATCAAATAGAGGAGGCAACCTCTATAATAATGCACATCTCTGATAAGGGTTTTCTGCGGTTTCCCCGTTATCGTACAAAGGCAAATGCTGGAGATGATAAGACCGTCCACAGCGGCTCATAATTATTATAATTGGTTAACGATACATGATACCAACACATTTCTTTATATTTGATTTTTACCTTTAGTTTTCTGTTTGTCACATACTTAACTTGTAATGAAGCTTCACTTTACTTTTGCCTGACGATGAGACCGGAAGTTCTTGAAAGCCGGCTCGCAAAAATAAATAAAGTCAATAGTGGAATAACTATATATCGTGTTTCATTTTACAAATTATAACTTATTATTACTCTAACCTATACTATACTATACTATACTATACCCTCACGCCGTGTCCCAAGTGGGGTAGGCAGAGAGAACGGAACGCCAAACAGATCTATCTTTACACACTTCCTTCGCTTCCTCCACATTCATACAGTTCCTCATACACGCACGTCGGTTCCTCTTACTCAACACGCGGCCGTCCTTGAGAATTTGATCCACGTGATCAAGCCACGTGGTTCTCGGACGCCCGCGTTTCCTCACACCCTTTCTTTCAGATAATTATATCCTCTTTGTCATTCTTTCCTCTTTCATTCGTTCCACATGACCAAACCATCTCAATTTATTTACACGCATTCTGTCCACAACAGTCTTCTTGCATCCGCTCATTCTTCTAATATCCTCATTCTTCACTCTATCACGCAGCGTTTTACCAACCATTCTTCTCAACGATCGCATCTCTACTGCATTTATTCCACTTTCGTCCTTCTTCAACCACGTCCATGTCTCGCTTGCATACGTAAGTGACGGTACCAGAATGGTATTGTGCACCAGCATTTTAGCCATGTTCGGCACATTGTCATTGCTGACAATGGGTCGAAGTGCACCGTTTACTCTAGCACCGGCCACTTTCCTTCTTTCAATGTCCCTATCGCATCTTCCATCCCTCGTAAACATACTTCCCAAATATACATACTCACTTACTTGCTCCAAACATTCGTCACCAACTTTAATCTCGCAAATCGTTTTTTCATTCTCTCTTTCAAAAACAAGAACTTTCGTCTTCATAACGTTCATTTTCAAACCATTCAAATTGCAACTATCATACACACACGTAACAATCTCTTGTACTCTAACCACAAGTTTGAAAACTGTTTCCATATTGAAGAAAGATCCAGAAGGGAGTTGTATTATGCGATAGATTCATTATTCCAGTAGTTATCTTATCAAAGGAAATATTCCTACTCTCCCCCCCCCCTTCTCCTTTTCCTTCTTCATTAAAATATAAATAATAATAAAAGAAGCAAAAATAAGAATAATTAAACAATTTCACATCTTTATTTATGGTTGAGACACTTGGCACATCAGACTAATTTAAAATATTGCCATTGTGAAAAAATCGAAGTTTTATTTTTATTATAAATGGAAAATAAAGTCTCGGCCTCGTGATCAAGGGGTCGGTGGTGCGATCCCAGGTGCCGGCAAACTCCCCTTTCACGACACAAGCTTTTATACATACATACATACCATCACGCCGCTTCCCTCGCGGGGTAGGCAGAAAGGATCGAGCGCCACTTCCTTCTATCCTTGCATACATCTTTCGCTTCCGTCACTGTCATACAATTCCTCATGCATGCTCTCCTGTTCAATGTGCTCAACACGTGACCGTCCTGTAGGATTTGATTTAAATGATCTTGCCATTCCTCTCAGCCAAATATATCTTCTTAGTCATTCTGTTCAAGCTTTTAGCTTAGTGTAAAAGGTGTATAAGGTTATATTTGGGTTTATAACAAAACCCAGATTTATATCTGTAAAAAAAAATGACTTTTGTGATCTTTAATTGGTTCTTATATCAAAATTTCTCGAGACTTATATATTATTGTTTACAAATCGTTTTTGAATTAGTTATCTTATTTTGTTTGCTTATTTTATGGTGCTAAATCACTCGCAAACGAGTGGATGACCTTGAGAAAAATAGAATAGAATAGAATAGATTTTATGGTGGATAGAGTTTTTCTTCTTATGCATGAGGCCTAGACTCTACCTACAGTAGGCTACCGACGATATCTAGTTCGAGCTAGAACGAGTTACGCGTATTAATTTATGAAGGATGGGAGGCATACCTCACCGCTGAACTGAATATGTAAAATGTCTTACTAGGTGATGTTTTACGAAAACCTTACTCATACAGGGTAATCAAATATTTACAAAAAAACAGTGGAAGACCACAGATAGCGATATTATTGTTTGCCAAGGACTCCACAGATAGCGATATTATTGTTTCGAATAAATGGTTAGACGGATAAGTTGTTACTCAGTTAATATAAATCGCTCTAATTGAAGAAATTATGTTTCATTCCTATGTTTTTCAAGGGAAGATCAAGAGCTGAGAAGAGTAGAATAAATTCAATAAATCGACCAATTCCAATTATGAATTACATATCGCAAAATAAAGTCAAATTAAAATAAGAAAGTTAAATATTAATCAATATTCGAATTGCTCAACCCGATTGTAGTTACCCTCGATATATTGACTGAATCGACCTGTCACCTGTATGTATTGAATTTTTATTTTTTTCTGTTTCTTTATATTTATTTTCAAACAAATTGGTTTCCACGTTAATTAAAAATTTACCTTCAACGTGGAACTGTATTTATTTGTTTGTATTACAAACAAAAACTGTAAAACCGATTTGTTTAATAACACTAAGACCTGCCGCGCACTGGCAACTTTATATACTGATTACTTGCCAGTGCGCAGCAGGCCTAACAGTATGATTTAATATCTACCATAATAAAAACTTTCCGAATTAGTGGAATGCGACATGCATGTTCAGAGTTACTTCAATGGTTCGTTAAAATCCGTTAAACAGTATTTTCAATAAATTATAAGCTCGGCCTGGATGATACTCTTTCACAATATACTCTTCACATAATAATGAAATTAGATCATCAGGAATGTCGTGTAAATGGGTGACTTGATGTTTGAAATGATACCTATATAGTTACACAACTTTCGAAAATTTCTCAGACATGTGAAAAGTATGAAACAGAGAAATTGGGAATTACGCCCAAAGTTTAATGAATACTCTTAACGAAGTCTCGTGTCGATTCATACGTAACGAGATTCTGTGTCACGCATTCCTAAAGGAGGTTCACATATCTATGTGTATCATATACACATACCTACCTAATTAGTACCTATTTCAAATACTGCAGACAAGTGGCTAACACATTCGTCTTGTAAGCGAGGATTCGTGGGTTCTATTCTTGGATTGAACGGAAAGTTTGTCTATTTTATTAAATTGTATCAATTTGAATCATTCATCTTTGTAGTATAGTTTAAAAAATGATTTACTAGATGATCTACACGTAATTGAAATCCTATTTTCGATACCTAACGCGCCAAAAAATCAGTCAAAGTTAATAATCAATTCAATTTGTCAATCATTTTAAAACTGTAGTTTTTACAACTTCTAATGATTATAAAACCAAAGAAAATATATCCCAATTGATCGTTAACAAGTTTTCATTGTTAATTGCCAAGGCGTGATTAAAATTTTCCCTACTTAAAAAAATAAAAATAATTTTTCAGAAAGCATTACTACCTGAAAGTTTCAATCTCCTCATTGAAACTTTTTAATTCCTTCAGACATCATTATCGATGAAAATAATTACGAAATTTCAATCAATTCACTGTAACCAATCATCATCCAATTTACCAATAATGATGATTTTTCTTTATTTATTTATTTTACTTGCATTGCTTGATTCGCAATTAAACTTCCATTTTTATTTCTGTTTGATCTTTCCCAATGTGCAATGGAACAAATTTTCAAGGAAGTGTATGTCATAATTTATATAATATTATATTATTTCATATTCTATTTTAAATATTACAATTTTATATGTTGTTTATTAATGACTCAATTTTTTTGCCATATTTTTATAATCTAATAAATTTCACTATTATCATCTTTGACTATTTCATATTGATATTTTATTTAAATTTGTATATGACGTTTAATCTTTTATTATTCATATTCATCTCAATCTCAATCTCAATTTTATCCAGTCTCTTTATTATTAAAAAAAATGTTTTATTCTATTACTATTGTTGTTTTGTTGAACTAACTACCTACTAATTTTGTTACATCTTAATGTTTATTTTTATAAACTTGTGCCAATTCACATTTAATTAGTTTTGTCTGTCAAATTGTTTTTTACTTTGTTAAATTCTTTACTTGTAAAGGGCCTACGCCGTGTTCAAGTGATAAAAAAATAGATAAATAATAATTTAGAAGCTATTTAATTATTTTTTTTTATATTCGAAGATATTTTTCCTACAGACGAGAGTTGCAAGCTGCGCGAAGAAAAGTGAAAACTTGTATTGTTTGCGATTTTTTTTCGTCCACAAGGATTTTTACAACAGCTTAGACAATCTTCTTTTACAATAAAATATCATCACTATGCCAAATATATCGGAGCTTTAGGTTTTGGGAAGAAGTGACTTAATAGGTTAAATAGCTTCACAGAATCAGTAATGGAATATCTAAGTTAATTGGAAGAAATTTCGCCTATACTCATAAACTTACTTCTAATACTACTTTTTCCACAAGAATTGGGTAGCCAGCGAACTAACTGCAAATAATAAATATGTTAATTGTCATTTCCATGCCAAAAAAAATGTAATACATTCAGGATGGGTAGCCTGCTTTATTTTCTGAATTGTGGTCGTGATTTTTTTTATGCGTGAGGTTTTATAAACATCTGCCTTTTACATATCACCTGAAAACTCTTGGAAAAAAGTGGGAGACTTATTCTGTACTGGGGACTTCATGAGGTCATCACCTTTTAAAATTGCCCCCTGTTTATTGATTTATTCAATGTGAACGCAAAGTTTTTTTTTATTTCTTGTAGTCAATGAAAATTTAAAAAAAAAAAACATAAATATTATTTTTACAGTTTGAAGCCGAAGTGGTCCAGAATATTCCTTCTTCATAAAAGGCAGCCTTTATAAAGTGACGATACATTGAAGTACTCCTTTTATAGTATTATGAAGATAGGAACGGTATGAAAGTCTTCTTAATTACTTCCCTGAAGAACATTAGACAAAATATAATTAGACATAAATCTCAGTGGAGGATCCAACTTGTAGGGGACATCAATTAGACAATTTTAGGCAAAACTTTGAGACACTCTTCTTAGTCTTAATTATAAAGTTTGCTTTAAAAGGAATTATTATTGTTTGTTCTTGGCCACCTTAGTAGTACCTATCTACGTAGGAAGAAGAGATGAAACCGATATCCGATAATCGGTTGTAACCGCTTTGTTAAACTATTCAACCGGATACTGTAAAGTATTTTTTTAAGAAGAATCTGTATTTGTTAATAAACTTGAAGAGAGGACACTAAGATGGTATGGGCACATAAGGCGGAGACCACCGGAACACACTGTAAACAAAGCTACGTCAGTAAATCTCCCTTGACATCCATCAAGAGGGAGACCAAAGAATACCTGGATGACACAATGCAATAGAATCCTGCGGGGAAATGGCCTGGATGAGGATGATATAGGAAACAGAAGAATGTATAACCTCAGAACGAAAAGAGCCGACCCCAACAGCCTTCAGCGGCAATAAGTTGGGACAGTGCCAGGAAGAAGGATCTGTATTTGTTATAAACTCAAAAACACCCAGACATCTTCAAAGTACGATTGTTTGGTTACAACTACCACTCATCCCAGTAAATCCCGCCAGCATGCGGGTAGCCAGCGGAATAGCTGCATGCAATAAACATGCAAGCTCTCATCTTCATTCCAATAAAAAAAGGAAGATATTCTGGAGGGGATAGCATGCATCATCGCTGAATTGAAAATATTACTTGTCTTACACGTGAGGTTTACAGAAAACTCGAAAACTTACAGTAAAAAGTGAGTGATCTATATTCGAGCCCGCGACGTTTCGATTTAAAGTTGGATTATTTGTCTTCTTGGTTTGTCAATCACCTTGTTAAATAAGTAAATAAGCAACTCTTTAGATAAGTAAAATAATAATTTCTATAGTTAGCACTAAACAATAATATTAAATATTTCTTATTCTATCATATTATTTAAAATGAAGTGTTTCAATTTAATGCCGATACAATCAATGAAGAAAATAAGGCTTTATTGCCATCAATAAAGAAAACAAGCATAGGTTTATAAAAAAAATCCAATAAGCAGGGGGCTTATATATGATTTCTTTTAGCCAACCTGATGAAGAATTAAAAACATAATAATAAAATAAACACAGAAAAAGTAAATATAAAGTAGAAATATGTTCAAAAAAATAAAACACTCCTACATATAACAGCTATGAACCGGTTGGAGGCATTCGAGATGTGGTTGCACAGGAGAATGCTACGCATACCATGGACAGATTTGGTCAGCAACTCGGAGGTTTTGAGGAGAGCCAATTGCAGTAGACAGCTGCTGAAGGACGTTAAGGTCCGTAAGATTTCATATCTGGGTCACGTTCTGCGCGGCGATAAGTATAGTCTGCTCCAGCTGATACTGATGGGGAAGATTGAGGGGCAGCGTGGTCCTGGTAGAAGGCAAACGTCTTGGCTGCGCAATGTGAGAGACTGGACCGGGATGAGACATGTGGGAGAACTGTTTGATAGGGAGGCCTTCGCCAGAGTGATTGCCAACGTCGGGGGGATCTGATACGGCACGAGAAGAAGAAGAAGACATATAACAAGAAAAGAAAAGAAAAGAAAGTGCTCGGCGTAGGTCCCTACTCAATTGTTATTTTACGAATACCGGCCTTTTACAGGACACTGAAAACTAACGGAAAATTGTGACAGATATATTCTTTATCGAAGTCTCCAGAAGATTTACACTTTATTTCCATATTTCAACACTTAAATAATTTCATTACATAAAATCTTTCAAATTCAAATGCTATAGGCAACTACCAAATTCAGTCTAATTGTATAATGTAAAATAATCACCAAGCAATTCAAACACAATTCTGGTAATGGAGGGACATTAAAGTTTGGAACCCTGCCTATTTCCTCATCTCTCACTCTCTCTATCTCTATCTTTCAGTCACTCTCCAGGGATATGGTTTCTAGTTACACCAAGTTGAGGTTACACACACATCTCCACTACACGTGCATGTCCATCAAATTAGAAACAATATGATTTGAATAATTGTTAATAACAGATAATAAAATAATCACTGTTATTTTTAACATACTTTTAATTTTCTCATTACTGTAACTCGTCAAATAAATCAGGCAAATTTAAAATTCTCTTATTCATTGATTGCTGAATACAAGATTTTTTATTTGCATTCCACCTTTTGTTTATCATTTTTTTCCGTCTATACCACACGATTCTCTTGATATCGTCACTACATCTTGATTTTTCTGTATTAATTTGTACCTACGTTTCTGTATCGAAAAATTCAAAACTAACCCAATGAAATGATAAATATTTATCGTTGTTTTTGTATTTAACTGGATTTTTAATAACTGCATAATTGAAGTAATAAATTTATAAATTATGTTTATTTTGTTTCGTTAGACAAAAGTATCCGGACTTCGAGTGTTTTTCGCTCAATGTAAAATACTTGAACTTACCCAATGTGACATTACGTCGGCCTGACAATGAGAGCGGATGATCTTGGTATCCGACTCGCGATTAAGAATGGAAGCATCACATAAAAAATATTATTTTAATACATTAAAAGTTTTACTTTTATCCGGGATCGTATTTTTTTTTCTCTCGGCTATCCACCCGTTATTGAGTAGTTTGAGGGATCGTAGTTACTATTGCAATTTGTTCCTGTTATTATTCGCAGCTATCCATAACATTCGTAATTACTTAGAGCGGTCGTTGAATTGATATAAATTTGCATAGTTAAATTATTTCAATAATAATAATAAATTGGTGTTAGTGAATATATGCATAGTATTATGCATGCACATTATATTATATAATAACTGTATGGAACCATAGGCGTACCAAGAAATTTTACTAGAGGAGGGTAGTAGCTTAGCAAATTATCATTTTTACAACTTTCAAGTTTCTGAACCTATTTTATTCATTCATATTCAAATTGTTTGTTTTTGTATCATTATTATTATTTCTCAAATTTAGCCTCACAAACTATGAATTCTATCACCTTGCCTCCCCGGCTGTCGCTAGATTTTCATTTGGATAAAGATATTCAAAATATTTCACGTTCTTCTCGTTTTAACTGTATATATGTATTGTTAAATGTGCTTTATTTTTAGGTATAAAATTGGTTTCATTTTTTTCTTTTAAGAATGTATTTTAGTTAACACTGTCACACATGTATTGTGTGATTTCACTTTATTTTATTTTTTCCCAATATGGGTTATTTTTTGTTTCTTTTTGTTGTTGTTTATTATTCCAACGAGGCGACTAACGTTGATCTGTCCTTCGGGTCGCCCGTGAGGAAAAGAAAGTGAGTCTGCAAATTCAGATAAATAGGAGTCCCCGACTCCTGAGATATCCGAGTGTGTAGAGTTTCTTTCAACATTCTTCCTGTTTTTGTTTCAGAACCATCATATATTTTGTCTGACTTGGAAGGCGCAACTTCTACTTCGATGCTTATTTTCTATACTTTAATACTAATTTTGCATACTTCTTTTGAGATCCTGGAAAGTATAGTTGCCCCCTTTTCTCCCCTATACGCTGTACGCCTATGATTGTGTGAACCTATTTATTTAAGTCGTCCGAGACGGGCTTTGAAGTGGTTTAATTATGTAAATATTAGGTTCTATCTATAGTGTGAACTGTTCGGAAACTAAAGGTAACTTTACAACTTACTGAATTGCAGGAACCAAAGTGTTCCTTTTAGGTAACAGTAATATAATGTTACCAAAATAATACTTCTCTGTATATATTTTATGATCCAGTAACATACCTGGTGGGTTATAGTAGTGAATGAATTTCTTCCAATCAGTCGAACTATGACTATTCATTTAATAAGACGTGACTATCGTTGAGTTAGTTTTATCGTACCTAATATTCTAAAGATCAATGTGCTTCCGCATGCAAAAGTTCCGTCATCCCGGCGATACACCGTTCCTATGACAACGACATCAGAGGGCAGGGAATGTCGAGGGAGGAGGTGAAGTAATTGGCTAAGAGTTCCACTGAGTGGAGGAGGCTGTGTTCCCGAGAGTAGCGTTGAGGTCGATGATGATGATAATGAATATTCTTAAATAACACAAGTTTTGAAAAATCATGACTGAAAAAAATCACAAGTTTGGAAAACTTCTCTTCTTTTAGATTATTTAATTGGATTTGGACAACGATGACAAAATGTATCAGGCTTCTCGAATGTGAACCTAAGAAATCACAGCTTTTGGGAACTCCAATTTTTATCCAATCGAAATTAGTTAAACCCAGTTAAACGAAAAAAAATTAGTAAATATTCTAAACACCCATTTCGTAGTATAAAATATTTGAAATTGTCTCGAGAACTCTATTCTTTGTCATAGTTACGATATATTACAAAACAAAGATCCCACCTTCTACCATTTTTCACAATACACCGTTGTTTAACATACCAACATATTTTATGCTTAAAATTACTTTAAATCCAACTCACACATCCATTAGGTGTTTAGGCTTTATACAAATCATATACTTGCTATAAAGACACTTGCGGGTTTTTAACTTATAATGTACAAAGTGATTTTGATATTATGCACCCTAATACTATCACCAACCAGCAACACTTTGTGTTGTAAAACTTAGTTTCAAGAGGGTTTTACAAAACTTTCCTTCGGGGTCCATAATATTAAAATAATGTTGTAATTCTCACCAGACATTTTGGTTAAATTGTCCTAAGATAGACAGATAAATTTCTACCTATCACTAGCTACATATTTATATACAATGTAAGTTCAAGGAAAATTCTTTCTCTCTATAAGTATCTACTATCAAAACATTTTGCATAGTGTTTTTAATGAGTACGAATTTTCATGATACACGAGTCCAAGTTTTTTGGTAATTTATTTAACGGAGAGCGAAAGATCGGTGTCGTTAGAATGTACACCAACACTCGTATTTTTATGGGTACGATAAACAACGCTGAGAAAACGATAAAAAGAATTCTATGGAAAATGGATTGGATCTCTTCCTACGACATTCCTTACGCTCTGATGTCGTTGTCAAACGAACATCAAAAGGCTTGTCCCCTTGCATGGTTAAGCAGATTTAAACTATGCCTGACTACGCAAGAATCACTGATAAATTTACACGTATCGAAAAAGTATACAAGGCAAGTATGATTAATACATTTTTTTTTATTTTTAAATAAATTCAATTTCTATACCAAAATAAGTTTCACTTTTCTTATTATCGCTTGATGATACAGTCGACAGTCTCTGAATACTAGTAAGCGTAATTAATAAAGTCAATTGGAAGTTAACTAAATAGTGTTTGTTGCAATTCACCTAAATACGTAGTCATACAAACAAATTTATAACCTAAACGTATTTTTTTTATATTTAGATAATCATTATTACATCAAAATCAACTTTTAAAATTTTCGGGAACGCAATTAGAATTTAAAGATTTCATTAACATAGAAATTTGTTAATTTATACTCCTCTTTTATATCTTTATGTAACGTTGGGTAGAAACTTAAATTTCTAACTTCTGGCATTTAAAGTTTCAGTTACTCGTTAAAAAAGACACACTATTGAAGTAATCGTAGTCTGATGGTAGCATCTAGGGCTTTGATGTTAGACTTTCTATGTCGAAATCCTATAGATGACCTATTTGGCTTTGACGATGCTCAAAGTAATTGTCGCTAATGTAAACATTCCGTAGGTATTTTGTTCTGAGTCGGTCATATTTTGACATTGTCATTTTATTCTCGATCGGCCACGACTCCGAGAACCTTTTCTCTCAGTCATCAATTTTATAACTCTATCCTCATTCAATCATTCCACATGCCCATACCACCGTAACTTATTTATTTTCATCTTGATTATCACACCAATTCTAATTCCACATTCTTCTTCTCGTATGGCATTGTTAAGCACTCGATATCTCAGACTTTTACCACACACCCTTCCCAACGATATAATTTCTTCTGCGTTCAAACCGCTTTTATCCTTTTTCAGGCATTCAGTGCACATCTCAGATACCCATCTAAGTGAAATTCAATTTTATTAATTACCTGTAGGTAAGCATTTTAGTTATTTTCGGATGGATGGACTCTGTCAGCGCCGATGCATCCACACTGCAAATCACAAACTGGAAGACATAAGCAAAGGACAGACGAGAGTGGAAGCGACTACTGAATTCAGCCAAGGCCCACAAAAGCTGTCGAGCTTTTGATGATGATGATATTACTTATTTTCACTTTTAAAGAAAATACATGGTTTATTTTTTAAAGCAATCACTTCGATTTTTGATTTTATGTAATTTATTTGTTCTATGAATTAGGGATAAGAGGTGCCGCTATTGAGGTCAAATAACTCTGAATGAAAGAGAAAAGGAATTGAGTATTTTAGTGTGAAAGAGAACGAAGTTTGTCAGAAAAATGAATGATAGAAAATCAAATTATTCACGGCAAAAATAAGAAATATATTTTTTATTTATATTTTATGATTCAAAGAATTGATGTTTCGTGGAAATTAAATAAAAAGTGTCGCTTGTTTTTGGAGGGTGTTATCCAATTTCATAGCGTACAATGTTCCATAACAAAACACAATTCGTCAATAAAAAAAATATATATATGAAAGAGGGGAGAGAACAGAAACGTGTATGTAATTTTTCAATTTTCTGAATATAAATTTATCAATTATTCACTCCCAAAATCACAAAACAACTATTACGGAATAGGCAAGGAGGATCTAGAATCAATTTTATGATACAAATGACACGTAATATGACAAATCGGTATGAAAGATTTTACCATAAATAATTTTGTGAGAATACATAATATGTGCATATACATATAACATCACGGCATTTTCCACAAACGGGGTAGCCAGTGGACTAACTGCATCTAATAAACATGCATGCTATCATTTTCATGTCAATAAAAAATAAAACATTCAGGATGGGTGGCACACTCCATCGTTGAATTGAAGATGCTAGATGTCTTACGTGATGTATTTCGAAAATATCTTATGAGAAGTTTATACCTACGTATTATAACATGCAGTTTGTTTATTGGCTACCTTACATTCAAGAGACACTATATTTATTATTTTTGATATTCTTTTGTCCTAGGTAGAGTTGGCCGTTATAACTAATTTAACTCATTTTTAAACTCATTATTTCAAAATAACTAAACTTACAATTTCTTGTCAATAACATAAATGTTATTTTCGACGACGGCGTAATTCAACTGTTATGCAATAACAAGGTTATCGTTATTCCGTTTAGTTATTGTCGACGACTATAGTTATTTCGTTTTCGTTTAGTTATATTATAACGAACCACGTTGTTATGACTTATTTGTTATTTCCTGTCGTCGTTCGATAACGTGGTGTTAAATAACGTACCACTCTATTGAACAGTTTTTTTCATTATTTCGTTTAGTTTAATAACTTCGGATGTTATTAAACGATGATAGTTATTTTGTTTTTTTTTATTTTTTTATTATTATTTTAGTTGTGTAGTTATTTTAATTTTTTGTAGTCATTCGTTTATTTAGAGTAAGCAGGTAGGTATAAGTTTTGTAATAACCTTAAATAATCAAAGAATCAATTTGAATATATTTGTTTGATTTTAAACTGGTGATATATTATTTCATCGGAATGAAATATTATTTTTATGCGTATGTTATGTGTGGGAAATTCTTTGCATTGTTAGGTAAATGCATTTTTTTTGATACCAAATATAATAACTATACTTATTATTATTATATTAAGCGTCAAAAGAAAATGCATTTTTTTTGTAATATTAATCAGCGTTATGCATTATACACTATAATAATAATAATAATATTTTAGTATCATTAGATTTTTTCGGATTCATTAAATACTATGATGTAGTTACCTAAAAATTTTCAAAATTATAAGAATTATGAATACTTATTGTTATTGTAAGTACCTACTATATCAGCTTTCATTACAACGCATGCACTTGCACTTTTATTATTTCGGCTTCATTTTTGTTTAAATATTAAAGAAAACTGTATATCGGCTTTGAACCTGATAGTGATTTTGAATATTGCATTTTTTTATACATTTTTTATCGTTATAAAATAGCATTTTTTAATAACTGTTATTTATAAATAACGATAACCTGTTTAACGTTATTTCTAAATAACAGTTATTCCCACCTCTAGTCCTAGGTGGTAAAGATTTGCTGAAATCGATGGCAACTTAGTTACAAATAACACAAATAACACTCAGTATAATTACTTTATATTATAAAAATGAAAAAGTTTATACTGGAGTCCTAGGTCATCCATTTTTTTCTGTATATTTTAATATCCTGTAAAAGAAGGAATTTGAAGAGTATTTCATATAAGAGTTTTGGTACCCAAAATAAATGTCTGATTTTTATATCATAAAGAAAACGACATCAAATCTATACATGAGAAACATTATATGTGGGGTTACCACAAATGACAATCCCTTCATACGCTCGTGTTTTAACAGTCTGAATTCATCCTATACTGAATTCATCCAGTCTGAATTCATCCTATCCTATGTTATCTCTGACAAAACAAAATAAATATTAAAATGTTATAAGAAAAAATAACTTAAATAAAAAAAAAGTGTTTGTGTTCCAGAGAGGAATATAAGGGTGTATAAAGGAAAGGAAAATGTTATAATGCATTCAATTTAAAATTTACTGGAGTTAGTCAATTTTGAAGCCAATAAAAAAATATTTTTTAATCTCTCTTCAATATTCATATGTGTAAAATCAATTTCAAAAAAATAATATAGCATAAAATTTTCTAACATCAAAAGCATATCATTATGCAATAAAAAGTACTTGTAATATTGCAAAGTATAAAAATGCAATATGAGAAAAAATTGAGAACATAATACAATAATGTCAAAAGAGAAATGAAAAAATATAAAAAACGACGCCATATGGGCGTCTGATGAAGCGTCAAAAGTCGGGAATTCCCTAGATCCTGCTACACTAGGAGGGGTGGCATCTAGGAATTAAGTGGGAGCCCCCCGGGCTTAACATTAACATTCCTAGGGGTGTAATAAAAATAGTATATTAAATATTAATATTAGATACAAATTTTGCAACACGTGTGATGATAATCTACAACTTAATCATAAACTTGTAGTTTTATTTTCATTTATAGTTTTTGATTACTTTTTAGAAGTTTAATAATCTATTTAGATTCATATGATGATATTTCAGAATTTAAATGGAAAGAGAAAATAAATTAAGTATGTAGTTTATTTTATTTTCGTTTCACTGATTTTTTATTTGAAAGCTATAAGTATTTACTTAGTTTGAGAATTAATACGTGGTACATTTTTCTTTGGTATCCAAGTTTGTTTTTTAAACTTTATAAGTCCAAAATATTGTATTTAAACCTAAATATAAAAACAATCTAGTGCAACTATCGGCTTTTGGATCCAGTGCTTCTTGTTGATTGGGTACATTGTTTATTAAAATAATATTATTGTCACAATTTAACACCTTTATATTATTATTAAATTTTTTGTCATAGCTGCAGTACATTGTATGTATACCTATCTATATAAAAAGTTACTATGTAATACACCATTGTACATTGAATTAGATTGTATTCCCTTCTCCCTTTCTTGCTCTTTCTCTTTCAATAATTATTTTTTTAAATATTGTGCTGTTAAATTGTTCATAGTTTAGATACTTTAATTCGCTATAAAATATTAATGTTGTTGACCAAAGGTACTTGTTGGAAGTCCATTTCAAGATAAAATTGAAAATAAAACACAATATGTAGTTAACTTCCAAATGACTTTTATTAGCTTCGAATACTAGTACGCGAAGTTAATTGAAGTCATTTGGAAGTAACTACATATTGTGTTTTTTTTTTCAATTTTAACTTTAATTGGCGATGTAAATAATTATCTGTATTATTGTATTATTCATTGTTAACGCTGCTGTGTCTATTGAAATAAATAAATAATATAAATAAAAAAATATTCATGTCTCAAAACTTCTTTGACGTCACAGAATTATGTATCGTATAATTGTTTATTTCTTTATTTGTCATTTTTTTTTTGCGGATTGGCATTATTGGCAACCCTGATTAATAAACTCAGAAATATAACCCAACCAAAAAGCAATATTTTAATCTATGATATTAATTTTCAAGATATAAGGAGGCATTATAACTTGAAAATATCCGACGTTGCATCGATATTAAAAAAAAACATTAAATAAAAAAACATAAATTATTTTTAAATATTGTTTAATTGAGAAAAAAGGAGCATTGAACAAAAAATATACATTATGATAAAGTTGATATTTTCAACCGACGGTACTTGGTGGAAATTCATGTTGAATTAATTAAAATAAAACACTTATTTGTAGTATATCCACGGAAGCTCTTGAAAGCCGGCTCGCGTCCAATAAAAAGTCACCGTGGATATACTACAAATAAGTGTTTTTTTTTTAATTAATATACATTATGATTTTTTTGAATTACGCATTACGATAGGTACGACCGACTTTCTTTATTTTTAGCTTCTAAAGTTAATCTTATATTCTGAAGAGTCTTCTTCTTCTTCTTCGTGATGTAAATCATCGATATGTTAGTTCGGAAGTTGATGCCTCTTGTGATGCTGAAGACCAGCTGTCTTTCCATCTTTTTGGCGGTCTTCCTCGGGGACGAGAAACGACAGGTATTTCCTTAGCAGCTATCTGTCTTCAACCATCCGATCTACATGGTCTCTCCAGAATCGTCTCCTTTTCCTACTCCATCTTACGATGTACTCCGTAACATGAAAGATACGTAAATGTAACGTGACCTCCGAAATCCGCAGCCACTGTTCCTGAAGTTCTTCATGGAATGCGATGGGACACTCATTTATCAGCTGGTCGATAGTTTGTGTCATTCTACGTGTGCACGCTGGTGAACCAATCCTTAGAGAATAAAGCTGATAGAACATAATATTGTAACAAACGAACAAAGTAACATTTTCATTTAAGGGTGTAAACTTTAAAATGAACTTCTACCCCAACCCTCTGCTTTGATGTTTTATATAATAGCAGATTTGAATATTTGATTTGATTGCCTGTACTGCCTTGATGAAGCTCTAGTAATACTTACCAGTGTAACCAGCATTCTTCGCTGCTATCCTGCTCTTCTAATTAAGTGCTAACACCATCAATACTTTGATTTGGATTTGACAGTATTGCAATGTTGTAATTTTGAAATAATTTTCTTTAAATAATTGGAAACACTTTTTGGTAATATTTTTTTATATTTTTAAACAATTGAATTGGCCAATAGATATTAAAATCATTTTATACTTTTAATTCAGCAATTAAGTGTGCCACTCTTATTGCCTACATGAAGACGAGGACCTGAATATTTATTACTTTGCTTAAAAGAAAAGAAAAAAGAAAAAATACTTATTTCAGTCACCTATCGAAAAACTTATTAATTAAAAAGACGATCTTATGTATACTGGTAAAGTAGGCGATAAAATAACACAATTGAAAAAATCTTACAATTTATCTACGGCAACAGCTATTCTGCAGTTACCTCATTTATGCGAAATTTCTAGATGTACCTATTAGTGTTATTTATTTATTTATTATTTATTAACAATTCACGGCGCTAGCCTTTTACATGTTATATATTTACATACATAGTTCATATGATGCACACACAAGTATAGAATATTAAGACACAACAATCATAATAAAAAATCAAAAAAAAACACAAGAAAAGAACAACACAACTATCAGTATCACAGCATAAGTTATGAATGGAAAAAAAAGTCAATGAATCACAAGTCAATTCGATAGTAGGTTATATTGTCAAATTTTCAATAAAAGAGTATTAAAATTATGATAGAAGACAGAACAAAATATTATAGACATACATTTATTTAATTGTGGTATTTGACATTCTAAATGAGTGATAATCCTTATCACTGAAATGAGTTTTAGGTAATTCAAATTTAAATATGTTTATGAAGGAATAAATATACCTACCAACATTTTCTACAAGAAACATAACCTTCTTTATAAATACACAGTAAAACATAATTGAATACCTCAAATTTGAGCAGAGTTCGTCCAATTTGAATAAAAAAGGCCTACTGATCACTCTAATCATAAAAGTATATTTTCATATATTATTATTGGATCACTTATATTGCGCTGATTTTGTAATGTAATCACTTCAAGAGCGCATTTACAATATTGTTTGTCACTTTAATTTATTTTTATTACTTTTAAAACACAAATCTTGTAAACTATTTTTATTGTCACAAATTGTAGGTATTAGATTTAATTTTAATAAAATTTATCACTTAAATTTAAGAAACAAACACAAAAAACAAAACTATCAAATAAAAAAAAACACTTTATTTAAGTCGGAAAATAAAAATAAAATAAAAACTTAATTGATATACTATTATATTTAATTAAAAAATTGGAGAAGTTATGGGTTCAGTCAGCTACAAGAGCGCCATCTACCCAAACTCATTTATAATTCTATATATTCAATTCTGCAACCTTTCTCGAATGTCGTATTTTTTTGGAACTGAATGGAAAATTTACACGTTTATTGCATGCAATTAGTCCGCTATACTAGGATTTTTTTAAACTGGCGAACTAAGTCATAAAATGTGCGAGCAAGAAAGATCGACTTCCTGCTCCCGTCACACTCACAGAGAGATGTGAGTGTGACGGGAGCAGGTAGTCGATCTTTCTTGCTCGCACATTTTATGACATAGTTCGCCAGTTTAAAAAAATCCTAGTATAGCTACCTCACTCGTGGAATATGGCATAATGGTATAGATATATCTATAAAAGTATTAATTTATAAACAAAGAGTTCACTTAGTATTTAAATGCTGTTAAAAGCTCTATAACTATATAAAATCTCCATTTCACGTCACATTGTTGTTAAATGTTTTTAATCTGACATTAATTAAATTCTGCGAGAAAGCTACATCAGATACGAAGTTTATCTAACTCATTCGTGCCAGAGAAGAAAATTTGCCACCTTTTATTAGGTGGCAAAATTTTGCATAAATAATGTTTACTGTGTAGTTTTCGTGGCGATCTTGTACAGGTGATGAGCTTACGAGTGTGCCACAAGGAAATGTAGGAACCCGAAAGCCCATCATCCATATTAACAGGAACTCATTAAAACTAAATATGTTTACGTATCTACTTATAAGAAACAATTAAAAAACTTTCTGTCAGAACCATAAAATCATTTATTCTGCAAAAAATGTGATAAGTATTTAGTACAAAATATTTTTTTTAAAAAAACACCGAAATCAGAACCTGAGACATCTCTTGTAAAATTTAAAAATCTAGAGATAGTGTTCCGAAAATTCCCTCTTTTTAAAAGGACAATAAGAAAATGTATGGTTGACTCTGGGGCCTTTTGAAGGTGAGAAATAATCATTTTACTTTTATTCACTACAAATTAAAAAAAATTATACCATCACGGCACATCCCACAAGTGGGGTAGCCAGCAGATCAGCTGCATGTAAGAAACATGAAAACTGTCCTCTCCGTGCCAATATAAAATCAAGACATTCAGGATGGGTGGCAAACCTCATCGCAGAATTTAAGATGTAAAATGTCTCAATTTTTTCGAACACCTGCCTTTTACAGGACACTCGAAAACTTACGCAGATGAGTGGGAGACCAATTCTTTACCGGGTGCTCCACGGGATTAAAAAAAATAATTATAAAATGAATCGACCAAACTCATACAACGCACGACATCACCATCTATTGAAATATTCTAAAAGTGACCGGCTGCTGGATTCTTTTAAAAACAGAATAAAGTAATTTTATGAAATATTTTTTTTCTCTTAGGTCTAAATGGGTTTCTTAACTTAAGTTTGTACACAGTATGAAAAAAGCCTATTCAGTACCTATTGTTTTGTTTTATGTGCATACTTTGTTTCAATTATAAAACTACCATATAAAACGATAAACTTGGGTTTATTGCAGAAGACAGCATAAACTCATTTTACGACAAAGTTTAATCAGTTAACTAATGAAATGATTCAAGGTTCGATCTTAGAACGAGTTGAAGTTGAGAGTACTTCATGAAGATAATAGATAGCCTAGTACAGGGGTTCCCAACCTTTTCGTCGCGCAATCATAAATATAATATAGAAAATAATGGCAAGCAAAAGTGTGATTAAAAAATAATAAAATGTAACATAATTATGTTATCTGGATATCGGAGTCTCTGTGTGGTTGTTGGTGTTGTCTCGAGTTTTAAGGCATTCTTGCTGTCTATCTAGAAGTCCTGAAGATGGCGAAAGACAACATAATAAGGATCGTGAAAAATAATTACTTAAATAACTTAAGTCCTTACTTTTCACAGTTTTCAGAATTTGGTAATTTCATATGCACACAAAATTTCTACTTTCTCGTCGCCAAATTTTCGATTTGGACTAAAAATATTTCACGATCTCCTCGATTTTGCAAAATAATATTTTCCAAAAGTGAACGCCTTTTTGCTACTAAGTTTTCACAAATCTGTGGTGTTTTGACTTCTACCAGATTTTAGATTTAATATCCGAAATGTTTCACAACCTTCCCAGTTTTGTTCATCTTTTTCTTTCAAATATTTTGAAAGCTGTTTTTTTGAAAAGATTTATGATTAACTAAATATTTATTTTCATCATTATTTGAACATTTAGATACGGGCGGGCATTTTTTTCATTATTTGCACAGGGTTGGAAAATCCTGGCCAAAGATATAAAAGCATATTCCAGGGCTTTTTTATTCTTTTTGAAGTTGATACTCGTGGGTACAAACTCGAAATGTTCCAAAACTTGAATATATTTATCTATCAAGCAGACTTCATAACTTTTCACTTTATACTCTATCGAAACGGCTTTTATTTTCAGACTTTTATTTAACTATGTATGTTTTCTAGGGTAAACTTTTATTTTATATTAATTGTAGAGTACATTATGAAATACACTGAAATATTTTCTAACATAATATTGTTTTCACAGTGGGGTATCCACTGTGCCGTCACTCAGTTATGTCTGTATCGTAAAACTTCACCCCAGACTGTGACCAAACTACTGTACGTAGTCAAGTAGACGTAGAGTGAAAAATGAGTCGTTGGTGAGTACATATGCAATTTTTATTTTTGAGAAGCTTGTCAAGCAGGGTTTCAATAAACCTAAATTCGACATCCGTTATTTTTATCGTTATTTTTTTAATTAAATAACGAGTCACCTTCTATCAATCAAAAGTATTTGGTATTTTAAATTCAACGTTGATTGATATGTACTACTATCCTATTACGTCATATTGGCAGACGAGCCACACGCAATAAACATGCAAGCTGTCCTCTCCGTACCAACAAAAAATTAAGACATTCAGGATGGTTGGCTAACGTCATCGCCAAATGTATAGATGAAAAATGTCTGTAGGTATATTTCGAACACCTATTTTTACAACTGGACACTCGAAAACTTGAAACGGGAGAGAGTGGAAGACAAATTTTTCGTTTTATTTTTTGAGGATAGCCACTCATCCTGAATGTCTTAATTTTTGTTGGCAAAGGGTGGACAACTTGCATGTTTATAATGTGCAGCTGGTTTGCTGGTTACCCCACTTGCGGGATATGCCGTGATAGTATAGCAGTAGAAGTAGAATTCAACAGGAATAGGTAATATTAGTTCTGCTCACTTGGTTTATAAAATGTAATTTTTGGATTTGTTCACTTTCGACCGAAACCACTCATATTATGATAAACCATTATGAGTCATGCATGATAAAGCATGAAGGTGACATGAGAAAAATTATAGGCTCAATATATTCTAAAAATATGTTTTCTACGTGATTATACAAGAATATCGACGAGTAGTAGACAATATAATGTTATTTGAACTATTATGCTAATGTCAAAACTATGCATTGAATCTGTTTACTAGAGTATTGTTATAAAAAAACATTACTCTAGTTACTCTGTGGAGTTCCCGACAAAGAATAAGGCTCACAGAGAGTTAGTTTTTGAGTGCCCTTAGCAGATATTCGTTGAAGGTAGTACGGTGATAGGTGGCGTGAGCATGTCACAATAATTAATGAAACTGTAGTGCGCCAGAATATTCAGCAAAGATCTGTCGTCTCTGTAATACAGAGAAACGATGATCTAAGTTGAGCCATGTTTTGAAAATATTCAATAACAGTTGGCTAAAAAGAGCACTGTTCTTTCCTCCACAAGGCTACCGATGGCCGTTTTTCTTCCCTCTTTCACAATGCATCGTTTCTATGACAACGACATTAAAGCGCTAGGAATGTTGTGGGAGGAGGTGACTCAATTGGCGCAGAGATGCTCTGAGTTGAAGAGGCTAGTTTCTGCCCTGTGCTCCGGAGAGGAATGTTGAAGGGCGAGATGATGATTTTTTCGACATTACGAATAAAAAATATTTTAACATCACCCATCAGCGAAACGAAGATTACATAACGTAACATATATAGACAATTCACACAGATCGAGCTAGTCCCAAACTCAGATGAATCTTGTATTATGGGTACTAAGGCGACGATACACACATATACAATGCACAAAACACATGTACATGCAACACCCAGACCCAGGACCCAGGACAATTTAAAAAAGGTGCTAACAATCTGGAATATTTTATTTGCTATTTACACGGAGAGGACGACTAAATGGTATAGCTGAATTGTTGATGTTTATTGCCTTATACGTGAGGTTTTAAGAGTACCTGCCTTTTACAGGACACTAGAAAACTTACAAAAAAGTGAGAAATCCATTTGGGACTTCACGGAGTAGGTTATAAAACAAAGAAAAAAACAGAACCATTCGCTAATATAGTATAATGTAACTTTTTGATAGGTCTTTGAAGTTATAAATTTGCGATATCAAAAGTTCTCTATGACCTTATTACTATTATTATTAGTTTATATGTCAGCCAGCACAATACATTATCTATAAGGCAAAGGTCATGAAAAATGTGAAAACTCTTCAATAGTTTGAATATTATGGGAATGGTGTCATATGAACTTTTATACATGTATTTATTTATATCTATACAATTTGTTCATAAAACTATTCTATATATCGTCAGTGGATTCTTGAAAACTCCTCTTAGTGTATTCATAAAGATTTCACGAGAAACAAGATAGAAGTAGTAGGAAAAAATATGAAATAGTGGTAAGATGAAAGAAATCTCTTTATACTGATAATTTCACCCCTGCATGTCATTGACAAATTAGAATTAAGAAAATATATTATTAATACTAGAACTTAAGAAAATATTGTATGTTTTTATGTATGTAGTGTAACATGATGCTATGTAATAAAAAATGTTTATATTAGAGTCTCATAAAATTGTGAGCTCTAACATAATAAAGATTAAACTAAAAATATTTTATATTTATATGTTACATGCTTATGTATTGGAAGGCGAGTCTGCAAATAAATGTAGGTATATTATACTAATATACATGTTTGATGATAATTGAAAAAAACACACAATATGTAGTTAACTTCCAAATGACTTTATTAACTTTGCGTACTAGTATTCGGAGACTCTCGTCTCCATCATCAGGCGATCAGTAAAATAATTTTAATCACTTTTTAACACTTTACATGTTAACAATACAAAAATAATTGTAACAACAACAAGTAAATCAATCAATAAATAAATAACAATAAAATTGAGATGTCAGTTCGTAAAAATATTATTATGATCTTATATGCAACTTCAAAACATACATATATATATACACACACACACACACACACACACACACACACACACACACACACACACACACCCTCACACACACACACACACACACACACACACACACACACACACACACACACACACACACACACATATAGGTATACGTATACTAAATGTGTACAGACAATAAGTAATAAAAATAAAATTTTGAATTAAAAGATTAAAATTATAGGTACATCAATATATAAAATGATTTGTTATTAACTTATACTGTATTATTAATAAGAGATAGCAGCCATTTATTGTATCAATAAAAAATAAATTTCTCTTATTATTTGTTAACTCTGTTGTACATAATTATAATAATGATGCGCAAAAATAATAAATAAACCTAAAATAAATACATGAGAAAATACTGAAAAATAGTTTAAAAATTTCACGTATACTCAAAATAACAAATAAAATAATAATACCTCCAACTTTTCAATAAACCCATTCAACACATGTTTGACGTGCCTCAATAACACGATATATCATCTAGGGGGACCGCTGGACGCGGCGTCCGCCTTTGGTCGGGTCGTATCGCGTGACCAACTCCATAATAACAACGGCTGCATGGCAATACGGCCACCATCGGGTGACTTCCTGCCTGGAAACTATACTACCTAGCACCGCTGATATTATAAAATATTACCCGTGGCAAGACCCTTACAGGGAACAACTTCACATCAGGCCAGGGAGTAATAATAAATCAATTAATTTCAATGCCATTGACAATTTTGTAACTTAAAACTTTTGGGCAAATTTTAACAACATAAATATTTCGAAATCCAATTTTCTGATTGAGTAATAATTAAAAAATAAACAAAAATTATTGATTTTACAGGATTTACTAGGATATGATATATGGATTTAGATCAGCTTAAACCACTTTAATTTCTTTTAATTTTTTTAATATATGCTACAATATATAAGTATACAAACAACGCAAAGAATCAAGTCCATTTTGTGGACTGAGAGTACTTGGTGAAAATTTGTATTAAATTTATATAAATGAAAAATTGATTGCATAACAGGAAGCAGACCTCCAGGAAGACTACCCAAATGATGGAGAGATAGCTGGGTATCAACTTCCCAGGAGCAGGATTTGAGAATAACAGAACACCGTCCTAACTAAAGCAGAAGAAGAAGAAAAACTAATAAAAAAATTACAATCTTCAGTTTAGTTTACATACATATGTACATACCTAGAGTGAAACGATACTTTTCCTATAAAATATTTTGGAAATTAATAGAAAATAAAACAATACAAATCTGATCTTTCGACAAAACTCTCTTGAATGAGTGAGTATCTGTCTTTTTTATTTTACATCATCTTCTTTAAAGTAAAATAAAATAATATTGTATAATGCGCCCTGGACTGCCACAAGGTAAGGCTATGAGACCTTTCAATACATCCAATACGAGTACTGTACTACAACATGTTCCAAAACGCCACCCCCGATACTTCATACTGTACATCTTACTAAGTATAACAGCTCCAAGTAGTATTATTATTTTTCGATAGAGGGATGAAGCACAGTAATATTTCTTCTTTGTTCAACAAGTTTTTTTCTTCTTTTACAAACATGATAAGGCATTGTTGTACTTTACTAGACTAGGACAACAAATTACAGATTAAGCTGAATCCATGTCTAGAATTTACTGCTTTACTTTTATTATTTCAATTCGATATATAAAAAAATAATGTAACCTATCATACAGAAGTACTACGCAGAGCACAAACAAATAGAGAGCTCCTGACAAATATTAAGGTTCGTAAAGTCTCATATTTGGGCCACATCCTGCGAGGCGATAAATATCGGCTTCTGCAGTTGATAATAAAAGGCAAGATTGAGCGACCTCGTGGAGTAGGAAGGAGGCAGATGTCATAGCTGCGGAACATACGGCAATGGACTGGAATAACACGGATGGGAGAGCTGGTCTTCACAGCGCAATACAGGGAGGCATTCTCCAGAGTGATCGCCAACGTCGGGGGGACCTGATACGACACTAATAGAAGAGGAAGAACCTATCTTAAATTTAAAGGTACCATAGCAATCAGTGGATTTCCAAGTTTTTTAAATTTATTAATTCTATATTTAAGGATATGATTATTTATTCTATATTTAAGGCATCGCACTCGTCTGAATTTCTGAAAGAATATCCTGGATCTAAATTTAAATAAGCCATGTTTTGAGAATGTTTTACATAATAGTGGATAAAAAAACAATGTTTTTGTGCATAACATTGTTGATAGCCTAGAAAACATTATTTTGCAATACATTTTATATATAAAAAAAGACAAAAGTGTGGTAGAAATACCACAATAAAAATAGCCCATTTGGCGTAGAACTACTAAGAGAAGAGCAGTTGGGCCGAAAAATTAAGAAAAATAAATTTGAAAATATCTTAATGAAAGGTTAAAGAATATGCCGCTCCTGAGACTGTCGATGAATCGTAAAACGGTGCCAAAGAAATAAATCATCCAACATCATCAACTCCTAAACTTTATACAATGAAACATATTGTATGATATTCATGCTATAAAGATACAAAATATTTGTATTTTTTCGTAAAATAATAACTTTACCAGCCAAAAATGGAACGGTCTGGTAGTTATGTACCGTACAATTTTCTGAACAGTTTTATTGTCCGAGTATCCATCTTACATAACCTCTCAACTGCTTTACATATTATTTCTAGGGTATGTTGACAACTTGATAATATTATGCAGAATATATGACTGTTTAAACGTAGCAATGTACTAATAATACCTGTAACAGAAGATATAAAATCTAGTATAATATGTATGTCTCAATATTCCACGACAACAATAGCAATAGACATATCAAGCAATATATTCAGCAGTTTTAGTAGCAAAGCAATATCATGTATTGGAAACACAATCCCTGTATTATTATGAAACACATCCGTTCATTTCATATTCACCCCTCGAATGGATAATATTGTGTACGGTGCCGGAAAGGCATCGGTCACTCCTGAAGTACGGTTGTGAGGTAAGCAGTATGGTAGGTAGGAATACTACCAACCGTCCTAACGTTTTAAACAGTGGTGTGTCTAACGTTCACAAGTTTTTTGTTATAGAATAATTTCTAGGTGAATATTTGAATAAAAATAACTGGAAAATTGCTAAATGCAAACAAAGTTGAGGAAACATGATTTTATATGTCTCTATTTAGTATTTGTAAAGACAGTGAACGTAGATAGAAAAAAAATATTGAATATGGATAAAGATGGAAGATCTTTGTTTTGGAATAAATTGGAAAGTCCAAGATGATCGATGAAACTCAAAATTTGGAAGATTCCTTCCATCCGCTCTTACAAGTGAAGCCTTTGTCTTCACGAATGGGCTTTAGTAAGTAACTTGAGAGGCTGGGTGGTCGAAATTGCCTAGCGGGAATCTTATACACTAAAATTTTATTTTCAATGTCATTTTCTGTAGACATGTAATATAGCAACTAACCGTGTTGTATACATATTGACATCAGTACAAGTAAATAAAAAAAGTGATTTGATTAAAAATCTGAATTGTGTCACTGATTTTACAGTTACCTATAACAACACTATACAACTTGCAGGCGACTGACTACCTTGTTGCTTTCTATATATTATTATAATGTATCTACATATTTATGTATTAATATCGCCGGTAAAGCCTCAATTGTGATGGATTAACGGATGAAAAAACAGTTTAACGGACTAACGACTAACATCGGGATTACGGTAGGTAGGTACCTACTGACCTATACGTGATATTGAACGATTAAAACGGAAGCGTTAATGACAACCATTACGAGCACCGTGACGAAAGGAATAAATATCATGAAGGACTAATTACAAAGAATCGCAGAATTTAAAGTGTAGCAAGGGATGTGACGTATTTTAAATTAAAAATGTTCAATTGAAAAAGAAACTATTGTATCAGATTCCAAGGACAGCATGCATATGCTTAGGTAGGCCCTTAACAAGATAGTACAAGAACATCAAGGAAGTAGAGGTAGTTATTAGAAGAGTATAAAAATTAATAGGCTATGTGAAAACCTAAACGGGAGACTTCTGAGTTAGTTGATTCACCACTTTTCATTTTTTTATGTTCTGATTTATCTTACTATTTCACTATTTTTTTTAAATTTACTAATATCTTAAAAACAAAATAACGCTCGGTAATATCGTCATTTCGTCATCATGGGAATGGTTAATTGGTCGTATGGGAGGTTGTATGTGCTTAAATAATTTTGGAACAAAGATAATTTGACAGTTAATCTGCTTATTATAAAACAATCCATTTATGTTTTCCATGTTTACTATTTTTGTAATGTTTTACTGTTTCAAATGTTTATATAACCAATCAAATATTTCGATTGGAGAACTATGTTTACAAAATGTAACATTGTCCAAAATAAAATCGGAAGAAGTGAGAAAGGCGTCCCAGTGCCACAAATTGGCTCTAGTCCAGCACTATTCAGAAGAGATATCTAAATCCATTCGAGATCTGAAATATGAGCTCCCAAAAAATGGTTGCTTCTATGGTTTGCATTCAATGTTTCTCGATTGGTGGACCTTATACCGTGGCACTGAGAATGGCAGAATTGGTGAATGTTGTCCATGGACACATTAAGTGACCACTCAAGCCAACCTAGAGCCATTTCATAAGCAATGGGATGCCTTTCTCACTAATAACGATTGGGTTTTTTACAATGTTTGTTTAAACATGGTTCTCCAATTGCTGGGTCCACACAGCTGGATGCGAACGTCAATCATCAATCATCAAGCAAAAATCTTAAATCTTTCGGCGACAATTCAGAGCATTCTCCGAAGAAATATTCGAATGAAAGCCTTCGTTACCCGTCCATGAGACGTAACGAAGGCATTCATTCGAATATTTCTTCGGAGAATGCTCCAAATTGTCGCCGAAAGATTTAAGATTTTTGCTTGATGATTGATGATTGACGTTCGCATCCAGCTGTGTGGACGCCGCCAATTGAGATGTCTGATTGATTCAATCCATTCATTCCAATAATTACATAACACCAAACAACAACTATGGAAAAAATGTACTTCTATCTACAATTATCACTTCCCTCACCCTTACTCACTGCTCAAGTAAACACTTCAATATCAATATCCAGCAATAATAATGTTTTACAAACGTAATAGAAGAGAATGGTACCATTTGTACAAAATTAATGATAATCCGTTTAGTGTCAAGTGAGTACCTACCCGCCCGCCCGTATGCCAACCAACATTATCGACAATGTTTCAGTATTAGTTTGTGTTACTAACAAATTGACCGACAGAAACATACACTGAATTTGTGAATCTGGTGAATATGGTCACTGAAGTATTTTTTCTTCTTCTCTGAGAACCTAAAACTAAATAGCATTGATAAAAATTCATTCAGGATCGCCTAGAAAACTAGGAATATTTGACGTAAAAAATATAATGTTGAAATAACTTTATTTCTCGGATATTTCAAGAGTCCGAGGACTCCTATTTATCCGTTTAGGTGACGATTTATAAATATTTTAACTCTCTCTAGTTTAATACCACTATGCCAGTGTTGGCATCTCCGATCCTACCACGTCAGTGGGCGGGGGACCCGGCTGACGTAGCAGATCCCATCTTGAAACCCACACATCCACCAATGCCTTAAAGTGTGAAGCGTTTGTAGCATTTAAAAACACTTCCCCAAACCAGATGGGTCGAGGAGTGTCAACAGTCATACCCAGAATCATTTCCTCTCTTGCATCCATCATCAAAGGACATTCCAAAAGGATATGTTCCGCATATTGAGCTCCTGTCCCACATGTGCACCATGGGTTATCGGTCAATGCTAAATCAAAAAGTTTACCTCTCAACTCTCAAATAAAATATAATAGGTGATGTTAACTAAAAATGATTGGTGATGTTAAAATGATAGGCTTCAATATATTTACATGTGTCTGAAAGTATAAATTTATCAGCCGACAGTTCTTGATGGAATTACAATAAGAAATTAAAATTTAACAAAATATAAAAACCTAATAAGTAATTCCATTGGAGACTTTGTTAATTTACGATCCGGCTTTTGAATGCTTCCCCCCTCATCGTCAGGCAAAATAATGTAAAGTTACGAAAAAATGTAGAGTCAGTTTATATTTTCCTTGGAGCATCCGGCTAAGAATTAGTCTCCCACTCTTTTCCGTAAGTTTTCGACTGTTCTGTAAAAGACAGTTATTCGAAAAAAGAAACACATTTTCATCTTAAATTCAACGATGAGGTCTGCCACAAATCCTGAATTTCTTATTTTTTGTTGCCACGGAGAGGACAGTTTGCATGTTTATTTGCATACAGCTGGTCTGCTAGTTACTCTACTTGTGTGATAGTAGTAGTATTAGTAGCAGCACTTTACATTTATTTGTCGATGGCTGGCTCTCAAATCCACAGTAGTGGAAATACAATAAATTTAATATTGTTTGATTTTGATTTTTGTGTATTTGAAAGAAGATTGACAGATTTCTAGTACCTAACAGAAAAAAATGATATTTAGTAACAGAAAAAATTGACATTAGATCTCAAGGTGTCTAAATTCAATTTCGGTCTAATATCCAATTTCGGTCCAACAAAATTACAAAGTAACATAGCATCTACTTGGTTCAGTAAATCATTGTTCATTAATCATGGGGATATTATTGTTATTAAAACATACTTTGATGAATGATTTATGATTTTACAATATAGTGAAATAATGCTTTTTGATATATTATTTTACTTCGATATAATAATATATTATGACGTTTATACAATGTTACAAGCTTTTTATAAAGTTTCAACTGTTACTTACAATTTGCTGAAAATATTTATATGTATTTTATCAAATGTGGATTTTTTTCTTTTGTACACATTTATGTTGGTTTCTTGACTTTGTATATATATTTTATTTGTATTTTGTACTATTGGAAGAGATCACGCCTTTACGATAAACTCTGTTTATTGATTATATCTAATTTGAATGCATTTTTCTATAAAATTGTATATATTGTGACCAATGTAGAGAAAAAAATTAATATATAAATATTTTTCATGCCATCTCGGCTTTTTCCATACAAAGGGAAGTCAATACATAAACATGCAAAACTCCTTTCCATGTAAATAAAATAGTAAAACATTGTTTGATTGTTGGCATAACTTTTGGCTCCTCATTATGGCTCAAGAGTAGAAGGTAATAAGTTTAAAATAAGTGTCTTAGAAGGACTTTGGATGTCAGGTGATATCACAAATGATACTATACACCAACGCACTTAACAACAATCTGCAGTCTTTGTAACACAGTAGAGACGATGGTCCTGATTGAGTCTTGGGCTATGGCTAAAAAGAGCACTGGTCTTTCATCCACAAGGGTTCCGACAGCCAGAGCGTCCCTCTTTCACAATACACCGTTCCTTTAACATGTTTTGGGAATGTTGTGAAAAGACGTTACTCAATTAACTCTGAATAAAGTGTCCCTGCGTTGTTGCTGAATTGTAAATATCCAAATAAAAACCACGGGTTAAAGCCATTAGATGTGCAAAAACGTTTGAAAGTGGACGTGCAAAGCGAGTGTGGTAGAGAGACCCACCGACCACCCGAATAATCCAGAATGATGCGCTGGCCACTTAATAATATTATGTCTACTGATAGGGGAAATATGTAGTAGGTACTGAAAACCTGATTCTAGGATGTGACAAAGCGATGTCTCCCACCACCTATTGGAGCATTTTAAGTCGGATACGAAAAATAAGGAAGTACGGGTTTAATTATTTTATTTATTCTAACGCCTTTTCCTACAGGTAACCTGCAAATAATAAGCATACAAGTCATCCTTTTAATTAAGATTAAAACGTATAGGACTGGTGACATTAAGCAGATACTTACTAATAAGTAACATAAACTTTCATCAAAAAATACTGTCGGTCTGAAATATTGACTAGGTATTGTTCTCGTTTATTTTGACAAAAAACTGAATATTTTGTAAAATATAAATTCACTACCTACAGATATTTTTTTTCAACGCGGAACCATAATATTCAAATCAACTCAATCAATTTGAAGAATAAATTAATCAAAATTTCAATTCCAATAAAAAGCTTGCAAACGCTGACACGACCCAACCCACTTCACACAACATCATCCAACCTACTTCAAAACATCGCCCGACCAAACGTAACCCCACAATGGGCGCCACTTTATCAATAAATTGTAGATATAATAATAATATTTTTGTAAATGTCAAAATAAAAATATGAAATCCAGAATAGAGAAGTACCTACTCTTTTCATTTTTTTTTTATTATTCATTTTAAAAAATAGGCAACATACAAACAATATTTTACGCAATATTATAATATAATAAAGATTCAATATATATAATTTCAGCTTTGGTTTCATGGTCCTATTTAACTTTTTTAGTAGACAAGTTTCTATTGTGTTTAATTTATGTAGTTGTTTTCTTTTTTAATTTACGCCGTAAATATATGCAAGAAAAAGAAGTGGAAATAAGTTCAAAGGGTTTTAAGATCTACAGATTTAAATCACGACTGCTGGACTAGCTTTGTCTCACGAAACAAACATATGGCTTATTGTGAAGATATTAGGGAGCTTTTTTTAGTTTATAACCTAGATTTGTATTTAGAAATAGAGTTATTAGGAAAACTTTATTCATCAGAAATATTCATAAGTATTTAAGTGTTTTAAATTCGTTTTGTCAACTGAATAAATAAATTTTAAAATTGGCAATGCAATCCTTTTTTATTGAAAAAAAAACGACATTGGAGTAGGTAGGTACCTACCGTGGAGAAATTTTGACCACACCAAAAAGCTTTCATTAGCAAGATCGATTAGGGGATATCTAAAGAGAACCAGTAGAAGAAGAAGATAGAAATGATCCATCCATCCCATCGGGCATCTCCAGCAAGGTGGGTAACCTAGCCAACAGACTAACTTCCTGTAACACATGGAAATCGTCACCTCCGTGGCAACAAAATTGAGATATTTGGGATTGATGGCATATATCAATATTACTTGTAAGTTACATAAACTTGAAAAAAAGAAATAAAAATTGTCTTAGAATGGGTGGCATACCTCAATATTACTCGTGAGTAAATAAAAATTAATATCAAAAATGATATTTCACCAAAAACTGTCAGTATTAAAAACAACAATAAAAAACACATCATATGTACAGTAAAACAACGGTAACTTGGCTGAATAATAAAGTAGCTAGTAGACTAACTCAGACTAGATGTAGTAGTGTTGGTCTAGGTTGAAATGCTGCACTAATTTTTCACTCGAAAAATCCCACTACCACCCCTCGCGGGATTCCATAATTGCTTATTTCACATTCAAGGCGCGATATTCTCTTCTCTATATATATATATATATATATTTGCAGGAAATTGTACTAGTGCAAAAGTCAGAAATGGCTTTTGCGAACCATCGGTTCAATGAAATATTTTAAAATATTGATATTCTTTAGGATATAATATTTTAAAATATAATATTTTAAAATATTGATATTCTTTTATTCTGCGTAAGGGCTTGTGAGAGTCTAACAGAAGAATTCCCCATTGGTATAGGCTTGAGGCAGGGCTGTCCGCTGTCCCCGATTCTTTTCACGATATATTATGGATTGGATGAACAGAAAGAGCGAAACTCCTGATCTAATAACAGTGAATCTGAAAACACTGTTGTTTGCTGACGATATAGTAAGACTAACTTCATAGAGTGGTATGCAGGAATGGTTGAGTAGTTTCGAGTCGGTTGCAAATAGAGCTGGCATGAGTATAAGCACAACTAAATCGGAAGTAATGGTTATAAGCCGAGAAGAAGCGCAGTGTGCGGTACATGTGAACGGGGCCCAACTCAAACAGATCTCGACATTCAAATACCTGGGAGTGGAGTTCTCAGCAGATGGTCGACAAACAGCGTGCATAGACAAGAGGATTGTGTCGGCAGGAAATGTGCTGAAAGCGCTTAAAAACCCGATAATACGTAAATCCGAGCTGAACCAACGGACGAAAATGGCCATATTTAAGACAATATACCGCCCTATCCTCACATAATATGGACACCAGATTTGGATGCACACAGAGAACGTGAGATCAAGGTTACAGGCAGCAGAAATGCGGTTCCTCAGGGGAGTGGCTGGTGTGTCATTGAGAGACCGTATAAGGAATACGTATGTTCGTGAGGCTCTCAAGGTAGAACCGGTACTCCTGCATATAGAGAGGTCGCAGTTGCGATGGCTGGGTCACGTTCTCCGCATGCCAGAAGACAGACTACCACTTAGATCTTTGGAGGCTGTGGGAGAGGGCAGAAGACCGGTAGGCCGTCCTAGAAGAAGCTGGCAAGGGCAGGTGTCAAACTTGTGTGTTGAAAGGTTTGGTTTGGAGTGGCCAGAGGTCCTGGAAGCAGCAGTGGACAGGGATCTCTGGAGGAAGTACCTAGGCGCAATGGGCCCCCGACCCAACTAGGACAAGAGGAAGAAGATGTATGTATGTATGTATGATATTCTTTTTAATAACTAATTGAATATTATTTACTAAAATTGATCGAACTTTTACGGAAAAATAAATTTGTACAGATAGATGGAACAAATATTGTGTGTCCAAATTCGACATATAAACTAGTGCCCCTTTTATAACCTCCAATAATTTTTGAAAAAAAAAACTGAATAAAGCGATAACTTATATGGTGTATATAATATAAGGATCAATCTAAGGCTTATACGTCAAATTTCTCTTGAAATCGCGGTTTCTCAACCTGGAAAGAGAACGTTTCTACCAAACATACATAAGTAAGCCTTTAAAAGCTCAAATGTCATCTCATTTGATTTGACGTAATGACAAAACAATTCTTTTCTTTTAACGTCATTGTTTAATTTAATATTTGATTTGATAAAATTAAAACACTGTGTTTTTCACTTAAAGTATTGTATTTTACATAAGCTATTCGGATTACGTCCATCATCAGTGAAAGGCTTATGAAAAAATAAAATACTGTAAGTAAAAAACAGTGTTTTAATTTTATCAAATCAAATATTAAATTATGATGAACTTTCACAGTGTTTGCTCTTCAAAAATAAATAAACTGTTATTGTTTAAATTATTATACAAAAAAGTTTTTGCTCCTCTGTCAGGAGTACGGTAAAGTGGTGTGAGGTTAGGAAGTTATGGGAATAGCGAGGCTGTGAGACTGATGATAATAATGATCATTCTAGTGTCATTACTTGACGCCTCTGTCAGTACAACGGAGTTTTATTGTAGTTTATATTTCTTGCATGTTTTTTTTCGTAGACTGAGCTTCAGAGTAATAATTACGAGACAATGATGAGAAAATAAGGGTTAGTTGGAAGAAATCACAGCGAACACGTTCTGTGTGCATAGGGAATTTGTCATTTCATACTGATTTGCCATTACGAATTTAATATTTTTACTTTTTTCCTGTTGAATTTAGAAAATAATGGTGTCATTGTGTTTTTTTTTGTTTTCCAAGTGTTCTGTGAAAGGAAGTATTTTTAAAACACCTCGTATTGGCCATTCCATAATTTCTCCGACAATTCAGTTACAAAGTATGCAAATCATCCAAAATGTATCCATTTATTTTATTTTAACGAGGTTCCGGGTTCGATTCCCAGCCAGAGCAGATTAAAGAATGGCCTTTTTCATATTGTCTTCAGTGCACTAAACACTACGTGTTTAGTGCACTGAGAAAAACACTCACAACGAATCATTGGTACGTACTATCAGATTAGGACCAGAGATAGTACAAAAGATTCATTACTATTCATTCATCTATAATATTAACCTATCGCAAACAAGTCGTTGGAAAATTTACCAACAAATTGTTTGCGAAAAGTTAATATTATAGATTCGTACTAATGAATCGTTTGATCTATCTCTGGTCCTAATCTGATAGTATGTACCAATGATTCGAAATTCCTTAGTATTTTGTGCATTGTACCTATATAATATTATGTGCATCGTTGCGTTAGTAACCATAAAAAAAGATTCATATGTGAGTTTGGGACCAGCTTGATCTGTGTGAATTGTCTATACATGAAAAAAAAACGAACACTTTCTTCTTTCTCCTTTTCACGTTTCTCTTAAGGACACAGGGTACCTTTTCGAAAAACAAAATATTTTCTTTCGATGAACGCATGATTGGTATTGACATTTTAGCCTTTGTTTTTAAACGAACCTATAGGGTGATCGAAAGTTTTTTTTAATATCAGCCGCTAAAATTATTATCGAATCAACTATGCCATTAATATGTTTTTAATAAACAGGTTGCTGGCTACCCCCGTAAATGCGATATCTCGATCTTGAATAATTAAAGTTTGTCATTAAAATAACCTAACACTGTTTTTTTTAATTACGTTAATGGTATGTTTTATTACATTTTTATTGTTTTATAACTCTCAGTTGTAAAACTTAACTTTTCACTGCATAGTGGAGTGTTGTCACGCACACTACCCTCTCTGTCTACCCCAACAGGCGTAGGGAGTATGAAAATACTTAAATAGGGCAGCTAATGATCTAATTAGAACTTTTTTTTATCGATTCATGAAATTTTATACAACCAAAATAATTTAAGATTCGAAGCATACAACACATTATTATGAAGAACATCTGAAAAATATTTTTCATTTATTGTATTGTGTTTGGAATGACTTTTTAGAAATTCATTTTAATATTAATTACCACAACTACTACTGTTAGGTCATTAGATCGTCACTACATTAGGTAACTATATATTATCTCACAAGTAGGGTAGCCAGTAGACCAGCTGCATGTAATATACATGCAGGCTGCCCTCTTCCTGCCAACCAAAAATAAGATATTCAGTGTGGATCGCAAACTTCATCGCTGAATTTGAGATGAAAAATTTCTTTATTATTTCGAACACTTGCCTTTCACAGGACACCTAAACCTTATGGAAAAGAGTGGTGGGCCAATTCCTTTCCAGATGCTCCTAGTGAATAATATTAATGAATAAATTAAGGATTAAAAATAAAACACAGTTCTTTATAAAGAAATTTCATCTACTACTACTACTATACCATCACGGCGTATCCCACAAGTGGGGTAGCCAGCAGACCAGCTGCATATAAATAACATGCAAGCTGTCCTCTCCGTGCCAATATAAAATCAAGACATTCAGGATGGGTGGCAAGCCTCATCGCTGAATTTAAGGTGTAAAATGTATTATTTTCGAACACCTGCCTTTTACAGGAGACTCGAAAACTTACGGATAAGAGTGGGAGACCAATTCTTTACCGGGTGTTCCACTGGATAAAGAAATTTCATACTGAAAGTAAACAGTATTTTATGATATTTACTTTACACAGTACTTTATTTTATCTTAAATTAATTTTTCATTGAGTTTTAACGATATGAGAACCCTGGTTCTGCAACAAAATTTTCAAAATGCAACAATTCAGATCCGTAGTTCGAATCCCGCAGAAATAATAGAATTTGGTTCAACGATTTCAAATAAGAATAGGTAGTATCATTCCGTCAGATATTCAAATATACCAACCTTATATTATTTTTCACAAAACAACTTTAATGTTTGTTGCATTTCAACTTTCCACCCCTAAGCAACACATATCCTATAATAATAAGTGCTTATACCTGAAAGTGAGTTGTGCTACATGTAGCTTTTCGTTCTCCCTGCCTACCCACTCATAAGCATGCGACGTAGGTAGGTACATAATATATTTTTACACCAGGTGACCAATTACAACACTCACTAATGACACTTCTATACAGACTGACGTGGAACGGGACACATACATAACGTAGTACGTAACAAAGCATCACAACATTACGTTTTTATGACGTATATACGACTATAATTGTACTACAGAGTAAATTTCAAACATTGCATAGTAATAATTCTTTTTACTAGGTAGGTACCTAAGATGGTATATTTTTTTACTCGGTTCAATTTTTGACGCGTTGAAGAAGTTCTGTGGAGTCTTCAACAAAACATAGATCTCTCACTTTCACTCTCAAGTTTTCAAGTGCCATATAAAAGACATGAACATATTATAATAAATACTTTATTGTCAAAATAAATTTGTACAAAAGGCCTTACATATTGCCTTGATGCAATTTCTTCCAGTAAACCTATTATAATGTTTGATAAGTATGTTTTAGAATAAAGTGAGTTAAGAACAATAATTAATATACACAGGACATAATATAAACAGAAAATAGAATATAATAATTATAAAACAAGAATACCTACCTATATAAATATACAAAATAAAAATGTGAGCATTCACAGCCATAAACCTATACCTATATAGGTACTTATGAGATGTTGGGTTGTTTATGAGAAATTTGACTTTTTTTATTTATAAAAAATCAAGCTTAAATATAAAACATTTTCTAGATAGGTAGGTAGGTATGTCACCATTATTGTTTTTGTAGGCACATTCTACTATCTAACCCTATAAGTTAGTTGGAAGAAATCGCACTTCTGCGATAAACTATATAGCTTGCCCATTGCACAAATTTATTTGTTCAGTTATAATTTTAGTAATAATAGTAAATTATTCATTCCCAATATTATAGGTAATGTTGCCATGTTGCCATGTCTTCTTCTATTGTTTAATATTTTGTTGCAATCAACATTTAAATAATTTATTAAAATTATTGGCTCAGAGACGCTCCGGATGGAGGAGGCTGGTTTCTGCCCTGTGCTCCCGAGAGGAGCGTTGAGGGCGATGATGATGATGTGAGAAATACTGTAAGATTACGGTTCTTAATAGTATTATTCAAAATATTTAAATAATTGTTGAATGCTTTGCATATGAGATAATTTTGTAAACCCGCGTTTTCATTGTGGTATCGAAAAACTCATAATAGACCAAATATAAATAGAGACATAGGCATGTTAGATTAAATTCGTACATAAAGTACGAATTACTTTTATAATAAAAATCTCATATTTTTAATGAAAGTAAGAATTTGTTGAAAATGGAATAAAAATATACTTAAGAGCCCTTGATAGGTAGGGAACTCGAAATTGTCACATGATTTTACGCAACCATTTTTCAACATTGATTATTAATTAATTGCAATATTTTCGTGATCGAGATGATATTTTTACTGTTTGTTTTTGATAATATCAAAATTTGAACATATTTTAATGTATTTTTAATAATAATAAAAAAAATAACCGAGAGATTCATGTAGAAATTATCGATTGAAAAACACCTTCCGAAATTTCATCACGACTAGCAGAGGTATTTTAAGACAATCATCTTAGAGGTTACATAAATGATGAAGTAAATTTAGCTCCAAGGATCCTTTAGAAAAATCCTATTTTTCTTAAATTTGGGTAATATTTAGCCATATTTTATTAAATATGCGAAAAAAATGGGATTTGTGACGTGCACATAAGAAAATATAATTTTTAGTTCGTCAAGTTCGAATAAGGAAAACATATTTAAAACAATTTTAATTGAATAATTTATCATATGAGTATAATAGCGTGATGTATTATTTATATTGAGAAATTTTCATTTTGAATTTTCCGCTTGCGGGAAAGTTTTTATGAAAATTTCCGTAGAACTCAAAAATCGGCTTTAGTTCGGTCAGCCGAGCCAAAGAGTCGGCACGCTGTTGAATCTGCGTCTGATTATTTATTTAAAATTATTAAAAAATAGAGATGGTTTTATGCTTGAAACTACATAATTACAGCACTAGATTACTTGATTTTTACCAAGGAAACATATTTTTATATGTGTCATCAAGTAATCCCTATATAAATGTTTTTTTTTTCATAAAAAAAAACATTATAACTTAATATACCTAAATAATATTTATTTCCATGTCTGTCAAAATGCGAATCGACGAATACGAGAATGAGTGTTCAGTACTATAGATGAGGAGTTCACAAGTAAAGGCACACCGATCCATTTTTCACAAATATTTAACTATGAATGAAGTAAAATAAATCAGTGAAGTTGATATTTTCAACCGACGGTTCTCGGTGGAAATTCATGTTGAATTACTTACAAATAAATCACTTATTTATATTATATCCACTGTGACTTTTAATCAATAAAAAGTCACAGTTTAAACACTACAAATAAGTGTTTTATATAATTAATTCAAATAAATTAGTATTTTTTTATTTTTAATTTAATGTTGGTGAACTTGTTTGTGTACTTAATAAAACTGTAGATTGACCTCAGCATATCCGCCTATTTCTCTTTTTGCTTATTAGTTGCAACATATTTCTTTTCTAATGATAAACGCAAAGTGCCAGCTAATATCCAATTATTAAAAGATGAATACAGAAAATATGCTCTTAATACTAAATTACAGTTCGTATACCTTACAAAGACTATGATAAAATAATACAAATACATAGAAATATATCCGGTATCAGGGATCTAAATTGCTGCCGGTACCTACTCTGCAAAGAATTCACCAAATTTATTTAGGTACCTATGCTGTTTTCTTAGTTTCAATGTTCTAGAGTTGATGTAGGTAACTTTGTGTATGAACTCCTCAGAATGACATTCACCGAAGTCAATATTGTTGTCATAGCAACATTTTGTTATTTTTGTGAGTATTAGTATTAAATCAGAAATATACTAAATACACTGATTTATAGTTTTATTTTAATTTTTTCATTATTTAAAATGACGAAAGAGTCATTACGAATGTTAAGAAAAAATAAATTAGCTACATATTATTCACATGATCAAAATGAGTGAGTATATTATAATGATTGATTTATATTATATTGTTTTTGACATATTTTTTTTGTAACGTAACCTTTCCTAAAGTAATTATTAAAAATAAAATATTTAAATACGCGTCTGTAAGCAAACAATGTTTCCGATAGAATAAATTAATAAATTCTTTATGTTTGATACTTTCCAGATTATTAGATGATTAGATGATTAGTGACATTAAAACGGTGATGGAGAATTACTAAGACTTGACTTATCATTTGCAAATGTAAGTACATAGTTCTTAACTGATATCCTGATATTTAGGTATATCGTAAAATCAGCACGTATTATCTTATTTTCATGTTACTATTTCAAATAAGCTGATATATGAATACACGCAACATGTTTGAATCTCGGATACATATGTATGTTTTAAAACAAGCTTTGGTACAATTATTATTATTTTATTTTATGTATTTATTCATGATGCCATTCACTAGTTTGCGAATGATTTAAGTATTCCATAAATGTACTAAGTAATAATATAAAATAAGTTTGTGAATCAATAGTGAGAAAATGGTTTAATGTAAAAATATATCTCAGCATGCATTTGATTTTTAGATTATTATGAGTATTCGAAGTTTTCTAAATATGCATATTATATATTTACATATTTGCAGAAACCACTTTGCATGTATGGTTACTATGGAAACATATAATATTTATATTTTGACATTCCATTTCCACGTGAAATTTTAGCACAAAGACATTGTACTTTAATAAGACTGTGCATTATTGGCCGGTTTCAATAATCTATCTATCCGCTCCTGTCGATTGAAATCTATTGTGTTCTATATTTTGAATCATACATTTCAATCGATAGTCACGGATAGATAGGTTATTGAAACCGGCCATAAGACATGATTACACATTAAATCACTTTATTGCTATAATTTTGTTTTATTTCGATGATGAAAAAATACTCTGCAAATATATGGACAGATTGTAAATTTATCCTTGGATTATGATGACTCAAATCTTTTTTTGTGATACTAAAGATGCATGAATCATTCTCTCCAAATCCTGGCCTTTTTGTTGTTTGCAATTTAATGGTGGAGTCAAAAATAATAAACAAGGGAAAAACATATTAAATATTCTTTTATACTTTTGCAGCACTGGTGCCACAGTCGCCGTTTCTTAAGGCAGCCATCATTGTCACTTAATTTGACGTCCCAGAAGAAAGAATAAATTATGGTCAACTCAATGCAGAATGGTGCAACAAATTATGGATAAACTCAAATATACCTACTTTACGTGTACTTTTTAAGGTGTATAATATAAATTATATAATTGTTGCAGAATAAAACTGAGTATTATTAAAAAAAAAGTATTTGAGTACTTTATTGGAAATATACCCACTTATACGCCCACATATATGTACATACAACAAGGTAGACATGTAAAGCTAATAAGCTTTTTTATGACCAATGATTTGATGAATCTATCTATACCCTCACGCCACATCCCATGTGGAGTAAGCAGAGAGAAGGGAACGCCAATTAAGTAAACACCTACCATTATCCAGCAAAAATAATAATAGTCTACCTACCTACGTGTTTGCTATATTCATGTATAGGTATATGTAGGCCAATTTATAACTCTTGGGGCATGAATGCTCTCTCGCAGGTGGGCCTTGGTGACCTCTGGTGCATCAATTGCATTATACATGCCGTTTTTTCAATGGAGTGCACAATCTTGTTAAAAATTATGTCTTTGTACGCAATGATTTTTGTGTCATTTGGTGTCATAGATAATGAGTGAAATATACATCACGTACGTCGCATTTTTTATCTCCTTTTTCACTTACCGCAAAAAGAGAGACAGTGATTTTTTAATGTTCGTAGTTTTTCGGACATAATATTAACTATATTTACGTGTGTTAGTGACCAAGTGGTGTATAGATAATGAGTGAAATATACTTCATTTCTTTATCTCCCTTTTCACTTACCGCAAAAAGAGAGACAGTATTTTTTTAATGCTTCGTAGTTTATTGGTTCGTACGTAGTTTAAAAGTTAAAATTTGGAGTAAACACCTGTTTTTAGGCAATTTTTTGCATATAGTCGAACGATTTCAAATTAAATTCTGGCTGTGAAGTCCTGTTAACAAATAAATTATTTTTAGAAAACGCTATTTTAATTCCAAATATCATATTTGTTTTGACTTTTATGTAAACATTTATTCGAGTAACGAAAATTGATCATACCCCAGGGAAAACTAAATAAAATGAACAGAGAAATTATGACATTAATAATATTTTAAAATAATATCACACAAAATACGCAATACTGACATCTACCGAAAGGCGTTCAAAGCTTATTCAACTGCTAAAACAGGTGTGCGTATAGCAAAGGATCAAACCATTTCTAGAGATGGCGCTATACACTGTTAGCACGAAACGGTGTCGATATGTTGCCATCTAGCGGAATTTTCTTCAAGCAATCAAAAACAAACTCAAGAAAATTATACATATTTTTTTCTACTTTATTATTATTTTATTCAAGTGAGTAATTTATCTCATTTATCTGTAATTAAAATAATTAGCCAGGAGAATAATTATTTGTTTATTACTTAGCTAGAAGCGTAATCTTGCGCTTGAAACATTCAAATAGTTTTTAATGTCTTGTCTCAATTTCTAACAAATACCTAATCCAGAAGTTGCGAAAAAATCGTCAAATATTATAATTTATTCAAAAAATATGTTAAAAATATTTTTCATACCATTATGTGAATGTCAGAAATCAATAATCACTGAATGAACGATGTTTTTATGTGGATGACATCAGCTTAAAGGCGGAAACACACTATTAACACGCGACGTGGCCCGACGAAACGTGATGCGTGTTGAGTGGAATCAAATATTGTATTGTTTTCTATGACCAGAATCACACTACGAAGATCCGACGCGACGCCATGTGCATAGTACACATCGAATGTCGACACGTCGCGTCACGTCGCGTGTTAATAATGTGTCATAGGCCATTAATACTTGACATTTAGGCGAAAACACACTATAACACGCGACGTGACCCGACGAAACGTGATGCGTGTTGAGTGGAATCAAATTGTATTGTTTTCTATGACCAGAATCACACTACGAACATCCGACGCGACGCCATGTGCATAGTACCTACACATCGGGTATCGACACGTCGCGTGTTAATAGGTAATGTGTCACAGCCTTTAAGTTCATAAATGCTTCTTATTTTCGTTTTTTTGTTAAACCTTTACCAATGATGGTGTTCTTGGTCTGTCTCAAGTTTATTCATAAATATTTGATATATAAAACTTCAGCTAGCTGCATCATTCCACTGTTACTTCCATCACATTATGCATTCACAATAAAATTGATAAAAAAAATACTAAGTCCTTGAAACATTATCAAGTGGGCTGAGTTAAGAATGTTTACAGTTTTTTGCATCCAACATTAGAAACAAAGGCCTTACTTGAGGACACCCTTTTGGATCAAAATCAATCTACATCAGTGATATGTTACAACTAGATTCGCAATGTCATACAAATATTCTCTAAAAATGTGTAGGTACCCACCCGTCGAGGTACAATACCTGAGTAATATATATTCATCTCTTTTCTTTTGTATATATTCATCTCTATCTACCGGCCTTTGTCGTCTGTTATAATCCCCATTCTCATATTGTCTATCTCTTGTTATCTACAAACAATTTATATGTGTGTCGCTTTTTTTCAAACTAAAAATTGCGGCACCAAGGACCGCAACGAGATTTTATTGATGGTACATGTTTGAGATTCATATTGCAAATCTAGGTATAACATATCACTGATCTACATCCAATTCTTCGATCCATATCCACACAGACAATTGGTGTAGCCAGTTGACTAAGTACATCTAATAAACACGCGAGTCGTCTTCTTCACGCGATAGGCTGCGTACCTCATAACTGAACTATACATGTTCGTAATATTCCAAGGATAGTAGGATAATTCAAGTTTACACTGGACACTCGTAATTTTACAAAATAAAGAGAGGGTGTTTTCACTGTCGAGGACTCCACGGGTTAATGAATCTCGAATATTTAAAAATGAAAAAATAATATTTTGTAATGAGTACACCTACAATATTATTTAAAATTAATAAAAAAAACTCGTTGATGTAAATTAACTTGATTGCCATCGTGTCAGTTATTGAATCAAATAAATGTCATAGACAGAATAATTTCATTTTATATTTTTAATAAAAAGAGGAGTTGGTTGGTTGGTAGGTACTTTGTTGTTGATGACAGTGAAAAGTTGCACAATATTTTGACACATTTTGATTACTGCGAAATGAAATTTGTGAAATTTTCTGCTACGCTTCAAAAAATACTGTTAGAAATTATGTTTAATTGTTGTGCCAACTAGCTATAATGTACCCAAATTTACGTTTTTTTTTTTTAAAAATATTTTTATAACTTAAAAATATGTTTTATTTCTTTCTGTTTTATACCTATATCCAGTGATATGTTATACCTAGATTTGCAATATATGAATCTCAAACATGTACCATCAATAAAATCTCTTTGCGGTCCTTGGTGCCGCAATTTTTATTCAGTTTGTTTAGAACTTCCGTGGCAGCTTGTCGTCTCAGTGTCGTTGGATTAAATGTCATCAAGTAAAAATGTCGCATTGTGCTTAAATGATAACATAGAAATGGTTTGACTTTTTGATGAACGTTTTGAGATAGCGAGCACTTCATCAAGTTTGAAATTTGCCAACAAATGAAGGGAACATGTAATTTGTAAAAAGAATGTTGTTATTGATATGGAATATGTCGATAGTGGGTACAAAAGTAATACACCTTTTTATACAATGCTACTTGCAGTACTTGCTGAAGTTCGACAATACCCATTGTCAGTTTAAAAAAAAGCGACACACATATAAATTGTTTGTAGATAACAAGAGATAGACAATATGAGCATGGAGAATATAACAGAAGACTAAGGCCGGTAGAAAGAGATGAATATATATATATAAGAAAAGAGATGAATATATATTACTCAGGTATTGTACCTCGAAGGGTGGGTACACATTTTTAGAGAATATTTGTATGACATTGCGAATCTAGTTGTAACATATCACTGCCTATATCCTATGCATTTTCTCTTACCTAAATTTACGTTATGTTAAAAAAAAGTATTTAGGAATTAGGGGTAGGAAGAGGTCTCCTGAATGCGACTGTAGGCCTCAGTCCTAAACAATCCAAATCCTGGTGAAGGAGTGTCCGGAAAAAAAGTTTCAGGGAGACATCCATAGGTCGACTCCAGGGACTGAGTGAATAATACTACCGACACAGTGAATGAATAGTTTTTTTTTCTGATTTATGTGATTTTATTAATTTGTAATAATGAACTTTCACAGCGTTAACATCCATGAAATCAAATTAATATATCATGCTACAACCAACCCAGAAATTTTTGTGAAAAAAAAACACAAACTTTGTTTAAGTTTTGACACTTTGAGTGACTATAATATATTATTTTCAATTCAAAGTTTTTTTTATGAAAAGTAGCAATGGTGGCTCATTTGCTTTGCAATAGGCGTCTACTTTTCACTTGACACTTTGCAAATCCTGCTTTGCGATAAAATGAAATGGTGGAACAGAAACGCCGATGAATTGCAAAGTGGAAAATTGAAGGTTGAAAAGTATAAAGGTTGAACGGGACACTGGTTCCGACTAACAAAGTCATTGTCAAATTGATGCCATAAATCAGTTTTATAATAACCAGATAGAACAATTTGACAATAACCAGTCTTTTATTAATTTTTTTTGAAAATAATTCATTAAATAACAACTACCGTTATTTTGAGTTCACCCTTACGAATCGTATATATTTTTAGATTGATTAAAATTTTCAATTCGCTAAATGTGTCAATTTTTTGTATTTTATTTGCACGCGTCAATCGCTCGACATTTTTTGTATTCCCGGGTGAAAACAAAAATGGATGCGTAAAAATAGTTCGAACAGAAAATGCAACTGAATTTTGTCTACGTATGTACATATAATGAGATATTTCATTTGATAAAAATGTAGTCCGTGAATATTAATTTTGTGATATTCTCACCATCCGTCATCTTTTAAAAATGGAATGTTCCAAAGTGATTGTAATGATATTTATATATGTTGCAATTACAATTAACAACACAACTATACTGTACACTCACGCCGTGTCCCAAACTTGTGCCATGAAAGGGGAGTTTGCCAACACTTGGGATAGAACCGACGCATCTTGTGCATGAGACAAAGACTATACCGCCAAGCTACTGATAAAATCAGTTACATTAACATAATAAATTATATTAGTAGTTCTCTTGATGATTATCAAGATGTCTAAAGCGCTCGAAAATTAAATCGTTAGTGTGAAAAAAAAAACAGTGTTGTTGTTTTGTTACATTTCAAAAATTATTGAGTATGTTTTCATCACAACGTAAACGCACAAACACTCGCACAATCATCGAAAAATTTGCCTACTGGCAACCCCATTACAGGTAATACCGCGATAGTATAGATAAGCAGATAGAAAATGAATATGCGTTAACAAAATTAATGTCGATTGCAAATCTCTTACATTTTCAAGAAGCGTTCGTTAACTGAAATCTTATTCTGAACATGTATTTCGTACATGAAACTATTAATTTGAAAATTTCGAACCCATTTCAAATGATATTCGAACGATTCAAATTATTTCCATATCACGTGATTGGTCTTACATTTATTTCAGATTTTTTTCATAACCTAATGTTTCTTCTATGTTTGTTAATTAAACTGAAAAGGTAAATTAATATTTCAAAAGCTCTAAAAATTATTACATAAATAAATTATGATTATTAAAAATATTTCCTAAAAGTAATTCTGAGAATTTTGTCAACATATTAATTTGTCTTATTATAACAACTCTTGTTCAAAACCACTTATAAAATATTATTTTCTTTGAAATAATTAAGAACTTTATCAAAAATTGTAAGATTCGTATTGGTAATATTTGTATTTTTCATCTTTGATCACGGTATAATATAATTTTACTGATTTAATTTGCTATTAAGAGATGTACCTAATAGATTTTTCGAGGGATTTTCAAAAAAAAAATGGAATACTTTTTTTCTGCAGAATCTATACTAGAATAACTGTATGAATATAAATAACACTGTGGATTTTCCAAAAAGAATAGATTTCCCATTCTTTTCTGCAAGTTTTCGAGTGATCTTCAAAAGGTGGGTGTTAGTAAAACCTCACGTATAATACAATAATTAACATCTAAAATTTATCGATAAGGCATGGCATCCATTCTGTTTGTCTTATTTTTTTGTTGGAACGGAGAGTGAAAGTTGCATATTTATTACATGCTGTTTGCTGTTTACCCCACCGGAGTGAAAAAAGCCGTTATGGTGTATATCTATGATTTAATATTCCAGGAATTGGTAATGAAACCGGTTCTATTTGTTTTTGCTATGATTTGTTATGATAATATTAAGAACTTATCCAATTATGATTACATAAAGCTGTAAATTCATACTTCCACCGAGCTTCCTACAATCTTCTCGCCCACATTATAATTATATATGTTCTACGAATATCTCCCATTTTCCACGATAGTTTTCACATAATTATATCGCGTATGTAGAAATGTGCTCACTACAATGAATAATACAAATTCATTAAATTTTATGAGAAACGAAAATCTTACAAGATTTGACTAAGCATAAATAAAAATATAATAAAAACCTTTTTTTTATATTCACATGAAATAAAAGACCACCACAAAGTGAATCTTTTTAGACAACCACAAAGTTTTTATCATTAAAAAAAATCATTATAGGCAACTTACGAAAAACAATATTTGAAATACGAATTTATCTTGATTTCAAATGAACCCAAATAAATGTCAAACCTTCTTACACTAACCAAAATGCTTTTGTCGCCAATGTGGGGTAGGTCGTTAACGGGAGGATGCCTGTTTGTGATTTCTCGTTTGAAATATTGAATGATGAATACAGGTACTTATTCACGACGTTTAAAGAATAACAGCATTTTTCAATGATTAACTTAAAAACTTACAGAAAAAACGAGATGCAAGTATAAACTTATACCAATACATAAAATACATTAGAAAATATTTTTCCTATGTTTTTCAATACAAACCGTTAAGTTTGAAAAAAGTGCACCTATGCTAATTTTATACGATGGATTAAAAATTTCTCTAACAGAATAATTCCGTATGTCATCTACATAAATGATATATCGACTAACGAGGGTGGGGGTAGTATAAACCGCTTTTTCATCCCCATATTATTTCCCTACTAGGTATGTGTTTTGCCGTATGGTGGTAATATTGTGAAATACAATCTTGTGGTATATTTATTGACAGAGTTTTAATTAGAAATATTGGCATTTTGTGAGATGATGATATATTTGATTTTATAATTAGGTTAAACGAAATAATATCGACTGAAAAATATACTCGTGGGGTCGTTAAAACCACGATATAATATTTCAGATATTAAATAATTAGGAAGTATTTCAGAAAAAAATACAATAAAGAAATACACTCTTTCACAACACACAGTTTCTCTGAAATGAAATTCAAGAGAAACTTATATAGTGGAAAATGTACTAACATGCACAGAAAATTTACACAGATTGAGCTAGTCCCAAATTCATAATATGAATCTTGTATTATGGGTACCAACACGACGACACACATAATATACAATGCACTAAACACATAAAGGTACATACATGTTACACCCAGAGCCAGGACAATTTGAAAAAGGTCATTCTTCATTTTGCCCTGGCCGGGAATCGAACCCGGGACCTCGTGACTCAAAAGCAAGAGTATTACCTCTGTGTCACACCGGCCATCTATATATAGGTACTATATCCTCGTGCCGTGTCTCAAGTGGGGTAGGCAGAGAGAACTGAACGACATATAGATCGTGGAAAATATTCAGTTAAATAATTATCAACAGGAAAATTTCTGTATTTAATTTTTTTTTTTCAATAAACCTTTTCACCTCGATTTAATAAAAGCTTTTTTTTTAACTTTAAATATTATTATATCTTCAAACGTGCACATAGTTTGCAATATAATGTTAAAACGTTAGAAAGATCGGGCGCCTAATTGGATCTTTCGATCTCCTGGCTAAAAGCTCGACGTTAACAAAGAAATCTGGTAAAGTTGTGTGTAGAATTGTATTATCATAATTTATAGATGTTGCGTATAATAAATTTGAAAATTATTAACAAAAAAGCTCCGATAGTAATGTATTCGACACCATGTACTTTGTATGTACAACTGGGGTAAAAAAGACCGATACGTTATGATCGCAAACTCGTGTGCACCAGAGCGATAATAGAATGTAATTGAGCAACTATTTTTTCTAGCTAATCACGGATAAAGCGGTTATTTTAAAGTTGTATTCTTTAATTTAAAAACTTTTTTCGTTTGTTCATTATTTTTTAATAAATAATTTATGTTTTAATGACTATTGTTGGATAGCTTACTCTTTGTTTAAAAAAAGAATTTTTAACAAAAACTATTTTTGATTTCAAAACAATATTTATCCATCTTTTCACTAAAACAACTACAGCGTTTGATCAGAACACTTACTTTCGTTAGGGAAATCATCAAACAGGATTGTCATTTTAACATCTTCCGTAAACTGATCATCTCAAATTTTTGATCAAATATCGAATTTCCTCATTTACCTGAGACAAAAAAGGCAACTCCTCAAAAGAATCTGCCAACAACGAGCTAATTGGATTGGCCACAACATCAGGCACCCAGGACTGCTCATCGCAATCGCAGAGGGCAGGACCGAAGGCACAAATGGCAGAGGTCGACCGAGAGACGCCTATATGGACCAACTGAAGAGGGACATGAGCTGTGGCTTATATATGGAGTTGAAGAGACTAGCTGAGAATAGGGAGGAGTGGAGAAATAAGTCAAAACTCGTTGCAGACCAATCCAATGGATTGTAACTCATTATATACCTGAGACATTTTTTTTTTAAAAAGATATATCTGGGTTTTGTTATAAACCCAAATACAACCTTATACACCCTTCACAGTAAACTACTAAAAGCTTGTGTCGTGAAAGGGGAGTTATATCCATATATCCATAGATGGACTAAGCTTGAAAATGAAAAGATTCCTGTCAAAACCTTTGGTTGCGCGTAAGGAGAATTTTTGTTGTGATATTATATTGGATAGTTTTTTTCACTCCAAACATTCATCATTACTTATAGTTCAAAACTACTACAACATAACCCAAAAATCAGTAAAAATAATACAATATGACAATAGAAATTGTCACACAAGAGTTTTACAGGGTGTATCGATTTTTATATCTCTAACTATACCTACATTTTATGGGCAATTTGCCAATTGCAAAATTATTATTTTAGCATATACTTACTGTGTACTCATCTACCGTTTCCTGCGGATGTTTTATCGCTCTGTAGCTATGTTCACGTTGGTGCTTTCGTAAAAAGGAAGCAAAAAACCTAACGAACCATATCGGAATAAATATTAAATTAATTAACGAGGTAAAAATACATAAAAGATCGCAACACATACGCGAGTAGGTACCTATAACGATTCAATATTTTGAAATTCAGTCATAAATATTATAGTAGGTTCATAAGTATGAATGCTTCTACGTAAAGATACAGTTATAAGGCAACTTTTTATCAAAAATAATACATTCTATAAGTCATTTTCTCTCACTCTGTCGTTTTCGCTCTAAATAGGATTGTCAAATTTATATTTCTCTCTTTCTCTATGATCGCATTAGCCTAAAAATTTAATGTCTCCGGCTATATTTTCAATAATTATAACATTACTCTTTGAACGTGTAACTAGGAAATAAAAATAAAATCTGTAACAAAAAAATAATGATTGCGTGATTTTTTTTTTCAAATATAGACCCAAAAGAATTGTCATATTTTATATTAGCCTCTTATATTTTATTACTTTTTTTAGATTAGCCTTTGAGATTTAGCCTTTAATATTTTCGATTTTAGATTATAGCCTTTAATATTTTAGATTTAAGTGACGAATTTCCCGCTGCAACTTTCTGTTATAGATTTAGCTATTTTGTAACTATTTTAGATTTGTTTTTTATTGATGATAATGTTTGCCAGAGCAAAGCTGGGTCACCATCATCTCACCCTCAACGCTCCTCTCGGGAGCACAGGGCAGAAACCAGCCTTCTCCATTCAAAGCGTCTCTGCGCCAATTGCGTCACCTCTTTCCACGACATTCCTTGCGCTCTGATATCGTTGTCATAGGAACGGTGTACTGTGAAAGAGGGACGCCCGGGACGACGGAACCCCTGCGGACGGAAGAACAGTGCTCTTTTTGGCCAACTATCATTGGGCATTCTCAAAACATGTCCCAGCCAGGACCATCGTCTCTCCTGTATTACGGAGATTACAGGTTTCTGCTGGGTGCGCCGGCGCACAACATCATTTGTAACATGTTCATACCATTTGACATCCAAAATCCTTCTCAGACACTTGTTTTCAAAGCTTAGTATCTTCCGCTCTTGAGCCTTGGTTAAGTGCCAAGACTCACAACCATATAGAAGGGTTGGGATGACGCACGCAGAAGGATTGGGATGATGCATGCTGGGTAAAAAACCTCTAATAAATTTCCTGCAATAATTTTATGAATCAATTTGAATGTAATTTTATCTTATTATTTTGTTTGTTTATATGATTTTGTTTATATGATTATTTTGTTTGTAGAATGAAAAACATTATTTGAAACAAAAGTAAAAAAAATATATTTTACCAAAACTTCAAAATATTACTTTCTCTATCAGATAATGCGTCCAGGAATAGAAAAAGTTTTCTGCTATTTTCCATATGGCAGATATTCGAAAAAGATCTTCTTTATAAGATATTCAATTATTGAGATATTTATTTTTATTTATGGATTATCACACTACCCATATCTTATTTTTTATTATGAAAAACTGCATTTTCATTTTATACAATTAGTGTACTGAATCACAATACTTCATATATTGTGATGTTATTGATAGTTAGATCTATGTCCAGAAATGGACCCAAGGCGACTGAAAACGAGAAGGAAATAATAAAAGCACCAGGAAATCAGCCTGCATATCAGTATAGTCATCTACTCGATATAAAACATGATACGATATCCACCCCCTATGGTTTTATGAGCTCCGGATAGAATACTGAATATATTTATTCATACTCGTGTTATCGTTGTTATATTATTATTGCATGTGCTCTCTGTTGATTTTATCAACAGCATTGAAGAAACGGTTCGGAATATGAAATGCACTTGCCCTATATTTTTACTACATCGTTCGATTTTATCTGTATAATACTGATTTAGCTTGCCGATTTGCGAATGAGGTTTTTTCCGATTCATTCGTAGGAGCTTTAAGACTATAATAATAATTTAGATAATTTCATTTTATTTCTTTTTTAAAACATATACCCTCACGTCGAATTCTTTTTTGGGGGGGGGAGGGGGCAGGGAAGACGGAACACCAATGTGATGATATTTTTTTTACCCCCTCAATCTAGCAATGCATGGTTAAATAGGCTGTTGTAAGAAAAAAAAACATGGTTATTTTAAAAAAAACCTTAAAAAGTTTGTTAAAAAAATATCAAAATTTGTTGTTTTTTTGCTGAAGCAAGATCATAACCTGCTGAAAAACTTATGAAATTAAAAAACATTTTTTACCACTATAATGTTTTTTATTGAGAAATACGTCTTTCGTCTTAAAAGGACATTGTCAATCTCAGCGATACAGTGAGTGAACCATGAAAACCTTTGTAAAACTTAAAAAAATACAAAGCAAATCTATTAACTCCTTTTCTCAATCAAAAGCTTTGAAATAATTTCCATGCAACAGTCCACTTCCTTCTTGTTTCTGAATAAAAATTTCAGTTTGATAAAATATGCATAATTATTTGTCCATTGAAATCATCTTTCTTTTTTTTCATAAAGAGAATATGTATTTTAAGAATTATTCTAAATATAAAGGTACTACAGTATATCATGAATGAAGAAAGACGAAATTCGACAGAGAGAACAAAACAGATGTATGAAACAGATAATTGCAAGCTTTAACCCTTTTGTTCACAATTGCACCTCACCGGAAACATATCGAAGTTCCGGTACATATATAGGTACAAACGTAGAAAAGCGGCCATGTTCTGGGCGTTGGCGTTGGTTAGATGCTAGAATCACTGGCCATTATTTACGACAGTTCCCTGATAGCAGCTACATACAATATACAGAAACCAAGTTCTGCTTAAAAGTTTCTCGCTGCGAAATTACAAGACCACATGTTTGAAATGTTCCACAGAAGGTAAGTCGAACTATGTACTTGTACATGCTTCAGAACTTTCTGCTTTTAATTATATTATAAGTAGGTACATGGAATATTCTAAGACGTGCGAAAACAATGTCAATTAGTTTTTTTCTACGCTTGCAATTTTTTTTACTTATTTTTATTCTTTAATGTACATTGTTTATAAGATCAATCATTATAATGTATTATAAAATTATCAGTTTTACAATTCAATATCGCTAGATTTTGATATCTTCTTAATTAATCTTTAACTATTATTGAATACTTCTTAACTCTTATTAGATTGTATAATCTATGCATTTCATGGAACCTTGGGGTACACTCCGTTGAAATGTCCAGTGCGTTTGTTATAAAACCTACTTACTATAAAGCAATAAACTTAAGTTTTATAAGACCGAAGCAATTGGTAAAAAAACCAGAATCATCAATTCTGCAGTTGATTTGTATCAGGGGCTCATAAATGTATAAGAGGTCACGTTACAAACAAACGGAATCAACCTCATTCCCATGGGACAACGGTGTTCAAACTATGATGGTAGATATTTTGAAAAATTTCTAAATCTCGTTAATTTCTCGCTGTTTCGTTCAGTGAAAATAGAGTACCTACCTATAAAATTTTTGTATTTATAATGTTTTTCATTCGAAAATAGTGACATATGAAACATTATAAATGTTTTACCAGTAAGCAATATAATATAAGTCTATGACATTTTTGCTATTTTTAACGCTCTGGTATCATAATATTTTTTTAATCAAATAAACAATTAATGTAAATAAAAGTCTTTCAGGTCAAAGAAAATAAAGTGAGTGAAAAAGTTGAATTGTTTTTTTATCTTTTTCATTAAATTAGTCAAAGGAAATTGGTGTGTGAGTGATGTAGTAAAAACAGACATTAAAAGTAAAAGTAAGGATCCACAAAAAAAAAACATGTAATATCGTATTATAAAACATTTATTTAAAATATTATTATTTTTTGGTTTGGTGAATGGCAAGTGCAAATTTATACAAGATAATGCAATGATACCAATCATTTTTAACAAAAAAAAATTGTTCATATAGTTTCGACCCCTAGTTTAAGAATCATGGGGTACATTCAAAATTATTGTCCAGAGTGGTGTAGCTGTAGAATCAGATAGATAGGTAAGTAGAAGCAGTTGTAATATACATTATTTTCTAGTGATGTTGTTCAAGCGATATATTTATCTAGTACCACTGCTCGATGACGATCTCAAACAATCGAATAAATATTTTTGTACGTTCCTTTGTTTGTACAATGTACATACTGATACCGTTATTTGTTAGAACAGAGAAATCTACTTTCCGTGGAGCATCCGGCAAAAAATTGGTCTCACACTCTTTTTCCTAAGGTTTCGAGTATTCTGTAAAAGGTAGATGTTCGAAAAAATAAAGATAATTTACATCTTAAACTCAGCGATGAGTTTTGATGATGATGATTCTGGATGATTTTGTTTTGACGCCGTTTAACAGTCCCTTGACCGTGTCAAGGGCGCTTGTGAAGAGTGCAGCCTTTAATTTGCTTCTGAAGCTGATGACAGCCTGATTGTCTCTCAATGGCACCGGTAGGATTTTTACCACTCATCCTATACTTTTTTGTTGGCACGAATAGGACAGCTTACATGTTTATTGCATGCAGATGGTCTGCTGGCTACCCCTCTTGTGGGATAAGTCGTGTTGATACAGTTGTAGCTGTAAAAACAATGCACTCTATACGAATGCTTACACCTTGGGCAGGTTTTAGGCTAAAGGTATTATAAATATTCCATGGAGTCCCTGGTTTTGATGCCTCGAAGAGGATGATTTTCCCGTGCAGTTAATTCGCTGGCCATCACACTTATGGGAGATGTCATGATGGTATATCAGGAGTCCTGAATTTCTTAACATTTTCATTTGCATGCATTTGGTTCGTTGGCTGCCCCAATTGTGAGTAATGTCAATGAATGAATGAAAAGGGTAAAACTAGTAACATGTAATTGTACGTATGTATTTTATCGGATCTCTTACCAACAATGTACTTCAAGTACAAAGTATCGTCTAGGGAGACACTAGTACAGTGCGTGAGAATGGACGGTCCAAGAATTTCAAAGACGCAAGCGTTTTTGTCCAGTATCATGACTGTATCTACTTACACAGAGTACATTTTTCGTTCTAAGATTGTGATTCGAGATCAACGTTTTTTTCTCATTTTTTATTGTGATTGATGATTGTTAAAATCTGTTAACTACTGTTTCGGTTGTATTCACGACGTTTTTTTAGTGTAATCCTTTTCATTGGTGGTTTAATCTTAGGAATACCTATAGGAATGCAAGCAAATTTAGAACATGTAAGTAGAACAGAAATTTTAAATTATTTGATGATTTCGCTGTTTTGCAAAAGACTTGTTTTTTATTTTAAATTTTGTACTTAACATCTCGTATGTATTGTCCTAAAAGAAATGCATCTCCCAGAAGAGAGCAATCTAGTGAGACGGCGTAATTTCCCTGTCTTGCGTGAATCAATAAATTGGTGACATGCACAGTCGCACGGGCCCGGGGCCGGCCCGATATGGGATCCTACTTTTACGAAGACAACCATAATCTTTCTACTGCTTGGTCCCTGTGGAGGCTTCCTTCGGCTGGTTCGCTGGTCTGGGACCAGTATTGAGAGCCCGTGATAAGGAGTGATAAAACCATACGTGATGTCCATGATAATGTATAATACTGAGATCATTATTATTGCCTGATGTTGATGTAGAGAGATTTTTTTTTTTCCATTTTATTCCATTTGGTACCATATGTTGGCTTCCTAGGATGTAACTAAAATAAATACTAAATTTCATGACAAAGCATCCAAAACGTAGGTATATGGAATAAGTTATGATGATTTTACAGACACAAAACAGAAAAAAAATATTATCAAATTTTTTTGTCCTTTAAGAGAAGTTAAGAGTTTCAAACCTCAATAACTCATCTTGTCTTAACGATACATCTATTATGAATTATATGAAAATGCCTTAGTTATTTTATCATATTATAGGCATACAGAATCAATTTAAAAAGAAGTTCAATATTTTATATTTTATTTTATTTTTACGCATCAACATACGAAATGATTGTGATAATGAATAAATTCATCGAAATACTTAAATAAGAATGTCGTCGGTTATAAAAATATTCTTCGGGGATTTTGAATTCCAACGCACGGAGTCTGATTCTCGAATTATAATCAAGAATTCAGTGTTATAAAATATTATTGTATCCCAAAAGGGAATGCTGAATTTGAAGAACATTATGAATATAAAAAAAATGTACTACATAATACAATATACATAGTTAGTTACCTACACGAGTTGTACTACAGAACATCTCCATACAAGAATATATACTAACTTTCGCATTTCGTTAGTAGCTGTTACGAAACTCTTGTTCAAGCAAATAATGCTTTGTTTTGTATAGAAAATCACCACGCACCACAATTAATTTTAAATAATATAGGTTCGTACCTAATATTTCGGTCATCTTAACATTCTAATATACACACAGTCTCGCTCGCTCACTCATTCATCATACAATTTTCTGAGTAGGTACCTGCCTCTTATATGCATTCAGTTTTGTGGGTGAAATGTCGAGACATAAATTGCCCTGGAGACTACAGCCATTCTGCCCGGAAAAAAAAAATCTACTAGTGGCGGCGGCCGTGAAAGCTTAATATCATACAATAAATAAAAATATTTATTTTTACGCAGATGGATCCACAAGTTTGGAAATATCTTTTGTAATATTACATCTTTCTGCCGGGCTTATATTTTGTATTCGGGTTAAAAATTAATGCTTGGGTTAAAATTTACTGCGGGATTCGTATAACCCCATAATTCACGGGGTGTTTTGAAGCCTGAAAAGCTGAAAAACAATGCATTAAATCAGATGTGTCAGACCCTCCCGTAAAGAAAAACCTTAGCATTTTTATGTACGTAATGAGTTTCCTTCCCAGGATTATATGTTGTAATAATATTATGATAATAACTTTGCATTGTTTTTCTTGTTTTTTTTATTATTAATTTGAATGTAAAAATATATATTATTTCTTTGTTAGATTTTAGGATTGTAGATAAATGTTGTTGAAAATTTCCATAAACACGATTTATCTGGGTTTATGATAAACCCAAAAAAACTCTTTTAGAATTTCATCATACTATCCAACAACTTGAATGATATCTCTCCGGATGAAATGAATATATATGTCATGCTCTCTACCTCATAATTAAATAAGACGTCCAAAACTTTGAGCAGTTTTTTTATCCCAAATGGGGTAGCTAGAGAAAACGGAGCTCAATATTATTCATATTTGTTGTCTTTATCGAAGTATTTCGTGTCAAAAAATCACGGTGTGGGAAGGCGGCAGATGTTCTGGATAAGAAACATCAGAGAGTGGATAAGAATCCAGAGGATGAAAGAGCTTTTCCGACTAGCACAGGACAGAGAAGCCTACGCCAGGGTAATAGCCGACGTCGGGGGGACCTGACATGTCGCTTAAAGAAAAATAGAAGAATTTATATTATATATTTTTAATCCCCAATCGAAAACATTGTATAAGATTGGATGAGTTTAAATACAAAAAGCTTTGTTTTAATAGTGTACGAATAGAATTGAAGGTAAAAATAAGGTTAAGTTTCATGATGATTAGATTTCTTACTTTCATAATTTTATTTTATTTTATTTTCACAATATTTAGAATCAAACAGTCGTTACAAAATATGTCGACAATTAATACATTTAACATGTAGACCAGCGAAGATTCCACTCTTACCAGAAATGTATGTCTTGAGGAAAAAAAAGTAAAAGTTAAAATTCTCTAAAAAAAGTCAAAGTAAATTTAAATTTTAAAACAACGATAATACAATACTTAAAACAATACAAAAACATAAATATAAAAGATGCGAGAATTAGAGAATGATAAGGAATTCATCAATTCGAAGCAAAAATTGTGGATTCTGTTGACAAAGTCTCCAAGCTGAAATGGAAAATTTTCTGATTACAACGTTAGAAGAAAGAGGGATGATGACAGATGTAGTAAGAGAACATGAGAAGCATTTGAAGACTTCAGAAATATAGATTGATAAAATTATTCATGTGCTGGAATGAAGAAGGCTCGTGTGGAAAGATCCCAAAAGTAGGACAAAGTTTGAAGCCTTTATCCCGCAATGGACAAATAATGTCAAGCAAGTGGCTCTTTCACAATACACCGTTCCTATGACAACGATATCAGAGCGCAAGGAATGTCGTGGGAAGAGGTGACGCAATTGGCACAGAGACGCTCTGAATGGAGGAGGCTGGTTTCTGCCCTGTGCTCCCGAGAGGAGCGTTGAGGGCGATGATGATGAAGATGATGAAGTGGCAAAAGCACAAATATTTAACGTCCTCAATTCTGTAAGGATAAAAATAATACTACTACTATACCATCACGCCATGTCCCACAAGTGGGGTAGCCAGTAGACCAGCTGCATATAGTAAACATGCAAACTGTCCTCTCTGTGCCAATATTAAGTCAAGACATTCAGGATGGGTGGCAAACCTCATCACTGCATTTAAGATGTAAAATATCTCAATTTTTTCGAACACTTGTCTTTTACAGGACACTCGAAAACTTACGGAGAAGAGTGGGAGACCAATTCTTTACCGGGTCCTCCACGGGATTCCAGAATAAAAATATCGGATACAAAAAACTAATCACTTTGTTCAGCCTCAAAACATCTGCAATATTATGTAACTATAATACGCAACATAGAAATGACTGTCTTGTTACGTAATAAAAACCCGGACAATTTTCTCATGTAATGAATTTTTTAGCTCCATTCAATTGTATGGGAAACTACTCCCATAGGTATCAATGAAATCTCAGCATTAACATTTGAGTATGTTTGTCAATGTGTATGTATGTTAGAAGTTATGAATGTTTGAAAGAATGTATATTTACATATATTATTATATAATCGGGAATTGCTTTGGTGCTGTTGGACCGGTTATGTGGAATCGCCTACCGGTGCCATTGAGAGATAATCAGACTGTCACCAGCTTCAGAGGCAAATTAAAAACTGAATTCTTCACTGGCGCCCTTGAGACTGTCTAGAGACTGTTAAACGGCGTCAAAATAAAATCATTTAAAATCATCATCACGACATCACCTTCGTGTGGAGAAGCCAGTAGGTAGCTATATGCTATATGTAATAAACATTTTTAGTTTTCTGTAAATTCTTAATTGAAAAATAATGCAAACCTTAACATACCTTTTTTACATACCTTTTTTATATTAATCAAATATTTTGTGTGAAATATTTAGTTTTTTCATATCAACGAAATGTTTTTGTATGTTATTAAGCATGTGTTTATGAAAAACAAACTTTAAAATAATATGTTGTACAACTTTTTCAAAACTAAGTCTTCAGTGTCGCACTTTTTTGTGTGAATTGCGTAATAATTGTAGAGAACGTCTTACTATCTATATCACGGCATGTCACATAAGTGAAGTAGTCGGTGAATGAATGAACGAATATATCAATAGTTCTCTTCGTTCAAGACCTGTCTGGGGAATCACCAAATGAGATGACATTAATTTTTGCATATATGAAAGTTTCACGTTTATTTTGTAATACATACACAGCAATAACTTCACGTTTAAATTACACATGATTTCAGTCTCGAAAAATTATTTAATTTAATAAAGAATCCCTTGAACGACATCGGGTGTAAAAGCTAGTTTTAAATAAACACACAATTACCAGAGACAATATTGTTTACTTTTGCGGGATTGGGAATTTTAAATTTTTAGTACGGTTTACAGTAAGAATTTCGTAATATTAAAAAAAAAGAAGGAAAAGGACACATTCTTGAATATTAAACAGTACGAGTTGAATTCATTTGGGAACAAAATTACAAATACTTTTTGTTATGGTTTAACAAGAGACTTAGTTACTAACTTACTGCTAACCACCATCTCTCCACTGCTGGATATAGGTCTCTTAAAAAATATATTCTTGGACAATTTCATCAGCCCATCTTTTTGGGGTCTCCCAATAGGTACTTCACTTGTCCTCCCACGATCTCTACTCAATGATCCCTGGTGTCCATCTGCCATCCTTTCTTCTAACTATATGACCAGCCCATTACTATTTTAGTTTGGAGGCATGAATTAGAAAATAAATAATAAAATAAAATTTAAAGCTATAATAAAGACAATCAGAATGGGTGGCAAACCTCACCGCTGAATTTAATATATAAAATATCTATTTTGTCAAGCACAAATATTTTCGATCTTGCTAACTATTTTGAGGTAGTCGGTAGCCTAGTGGTAGAGTCTCGGACTTTCAATTGATAGACCCGGGTTTGATTCCACTCGCTGCAGACTACTCCACCTTCACGATAATATCATATTGCTTATTATCAGGTGTATGGGGTGTATCTGGATTAATTTTAAATCCAGATTCCTCTTTAAAAAAAATCATTTGAGCAACTGTTCCAATTAAATTATCCTATCTCAAATGCATTCATTCATTGATTTTATCTGAAAGAATGATCTAACTCCTTAAAAACTCATGAAAAACTTTCAATAAGGGTAATAATATAATGCATATATTTATCATTATTTTGTATTCTGTTCTGAAAAAAACATTCGGTTGCTTTTCAGAAAGCTCATTAAGCATACTACTTGTGTTACCTTTGGGGGTAAATTTTAAAGCTTTTAGCTTTTTATTTTATTTTTATGACTGAAAGCCTTGCTGAATTTCAGACAGAGCCTCATTACACATAACCCTTAAGAATCCATTTCGCGTATTTCTTTATAGTTGTGTTTTCGGTTGGGAAATACATGTATATGCTTTGGTACCTTTTATTCTCGTATGTGTTTAGAATTTTCTCTTGTTAAGGAATTTCTGTTTTGTTTTTAAAACGTATCATACAATTTCAGTCAGACAAGTATTTTTCATTCATTCTTCAAGTACTGCGTTGAATGCGAAGGAACAAAAATAAAATACTTAGATTATTTATTTTATTTATCTACTGATCTCATTGTTAAATTAATGGTCATCGAAACTTTTTTTATCATATGTAAAAGAATATGGATTCCCTTTTCAGTTTGTTTATAAAAGATTATTTTTTTAATTTTTCCGCGCTGATCTTGACGTATTTTTTCGTTCATCGGTTGCTTTACATTGTGAAATAAATATATTTGTTAACATCTTGGCTACTCCCATAAGTGATCATACCACTATATAAAAATAGAACACAATGCTTTGCTCAAGTCATCGCTGAATTATATGTATAAAGAAATGATTGATAAATATCTTTTTCAGGATACTGGGTTGCCTTATATCTTATTCGAATGCTCCATACATTTTTATGAAACTAATGAATTTTATTTCAAACAAAAGCTTCAACCAACATTTGACAATAACATAATAACGATTTTCTTTGTGTTATCATTTTTACTAACCATGGTATATTTATCCCTCCTGTAACCCTCTAGACTACCCTTATAAGATGCACCCTGCTGCGTTTTTATTTAAGAGATGATACTCTTGGCCTTTGAATCAAAACGGACCACTGGAATTTAACTGTTTTATTTCTCGTGGCTAATTTGGAGGGTGGTTTCCAGAGGGAGAAAGTTGAATTCTGTGGATAATAACGTCATAAAAATCAACCCCCTCTGTATAAGATTTTTGTACGGTTTGCTGACTTTCAAAGGAAGCTTCAAAATAATCCAGTTTTCAGGATTACTGTTTTTCACAAAGCCTCAAAATTACAATAATGTTATATATTTTTAACTTCGTGAAGCCTCGGTAAAGAATGAGACTACTCTGTCCTATAAGTGTTCGAGTGTCCTGTAAAAAGCAGGATACCGTTAAACCTCACGTATAAGGCAGTTTAATTCTAGAATTAAGCTTTGCAGTATGCCACGCATCCTTAATGTCCTATTTTGTATTAGCATTAGGGAGAGGATAATAGTCATGTTTATTACTTGCAGTCAGACCGCTGGCTACACCATTTGTGAAAAATACCTCGATAGAATAGAATAAGAAAATGATAAATTTAGCAATACTATCACAATGCCTCTGTTAATTTGGATAGCCAGCGAACTGAGTATTAACATTCCATTAAAAATATAATTTTACTTTACAGTATTCATAAGATGTACATACCTTTATTCCAAGTATAACAATAGATATATAAAAAAGTCTATATATTTGTAGATACCTCATATACTACCATTGAATAAGAACACGATAAGGTAGGTGTATTTTGTGTAGCCCGGAGTTGGTAGGTAAGTAGCTATATTATTGTTCTTATTGGGGTGTATATTCGTATAATAATAAGTGAGATTGTCTCGATTGGGGGAAGTTTTTATTATTGTATCCTTACTACCTACTATGCTACTTACCAAACTAATTGTCCGTAAGGTCTTCTGATTATGAATTTAGAATTGTCTTTTTTTATATTCTTTTCATTCATAATAATTCGAGTATTATCTTGGTTTCCTTGAGTAGTTAAAAATACAATAATAGGGAAATTTATTCGTTATTCCGGGATTTTAATTAAACAAAAAAAAAACTTGTGGATATTTAAGTACTTATTGGATATTTTCTTGAGATTCTTTTGAATATTTTTTTTACATGTTTAACAAAAAAAGTATGACGAACAACAATACTTTTATTATTTTTCCTTTATATATTTATGACGACACCTACACTACATATCAACATAGTTGTCAATGCAATACATAATATCGTTGACTGACGGTATTTGGTGGAAATTCATATTTAATCCACATTACCGAGCCAAGGATATTGCTAATTGTGAAGATATTTGGGGCTTTGGGGATATGATAATAACCAGGTATTTTTTTAATGCGCGGTTTTTTTGGAAAAACCACCGCAAGGGCCTCTTCAAAAATCATAAAACCTCCTGAACAATAGGGTCTTTAAGTTTGACTTAAAAACCTCTATACTCTGATAATGATATATTTGGATTAATTATTTATATAAATCCCAGATGTAACAAATATATTATCAAAACCAATCAGATATCTTGATTGAGAACCACGTTTACTCAATGCAATAAGAAATGCAATGATTCATGTGATTTTTGAATGATTGTGCAAAATCTAATTGGATGAAGTGAGAAGGTCGTTCCAAAGCTTAAGAATTGTCTTAGGCTGGCTTAAGTGATCACTTTTAGTGTGGACACCACTGTCACAAAATAAGGTACACCTTTAATTAAATTTGTTTATTTTTTATACTTAATGTGAATTTTATTTTATTCATAAAATTATCAAATAAAATAAAATGAATATTTATTATTATTTTACACAAAACAAAATAATAATAAATATTTATTTTATTTTATTTGATAATTTAATATGAAGTGTTACAAAGTAAATGCCGATACAATTATTGAATTTTATTTTATTCACTTATTATCAAAAAGAAATAGAAAGAAATAGGATTTACATATGTACAGCGAGCGATGGAAAGACAGATGTTTAACATTAGTTTCAGCAACAGAATATAACATAACATAACATAACATAACATACATAGACAACTCACACAGATCGAGCTAGTCCCAAACTAAGATGAATCTTGAATGAAAGAATGAATGAAACGATACAATTTACAAAAAAGGATAATACATGCTTATTACATGCAGGTGTTTTGTTGTGTAGTAGTAGTAGTAGTATAGTAAATAAATAGACACAAATTGAGAGAAGATTTAAATTAAAAATTCAATTGAATTGTATCATGGTCAGGAATTTAAATTTCTTTACAAATTCATTACATCAGATGGTCAAATTGAAACACTGTAAGCAATACAGACACAGAGAATAATTATGATGAAAGAAATATCTTATAATAGATACACCCTCTCTCCTTACTTCTTTCTGGGTAACATTAATAGTGTCTGTATTTAATGTACCGTACAATATATTGTATTGTATTGTGGAGATTGTAGAAGCCGCTGAAGTATTAATTATTGTGATTTCGTCAAAGAGAATCCCTTTGTGTGAAGAAAATAATGATATCGTAATATAATTACCAATCCGCATAGGAGCAGCTAGCGGGGCTTTCAACAACATGAACAAAGTTTGGAAGGCGTCTGGACTCAGCATCAGGACAAAATGTCGCTTGTTCAATGCGTGCATCATCCCAATCCGCAGGGGTTCCGTAGGCCCGGGCGTCCCTCTTTCACAATACACCGTTCCTATGACAACGATATCAGAGCGCAAGGAATGTCGTGGGAGGAGGTGACGCAATTGTCACAGAGACGCTCTGAATGGAGGAGGCTGGTTTCTGCCCTGTGCTCCCGAGAGGAGCGTTGAGGACGATGATGATGATGATGAATATAATTAATTCAATTTCGGGTACAATGCCATTATAGAAAAGTGAAAGATGAATATCGATAACTAACCGTATAGATTATGGGTTTTAGTTTTATCACAAAATAAGTGACATGACGTAAGTCTGGTGTCACCTGTGTTTGAATGAATGAAGCGGAATAGCGTATTTCATTAATCGAAATAAATAAAACAAGTTTTATATTCTACTATTGATTTATTCGACGAGAGAGACGTCTTTCGTCGTATTAGGACATTGTCAATGACGAAAGACGTCTCTCTCGTCGAATAAATTAAAAGTAGAGTAAAAAACATGTTTTATTTATTTCCATATGGAATTCTACTACCTAAACACCTACACAGTGAATAATTTATTAATGTTTATTTTGTAAAACTCAATATTTATTGTAAATAAAACAATAAATTTGTAGACTTTTATGATAAATTCTTATATTTTTAGTGACCAGGTTTCGACAAATTATATGTCTTTGTCAAACTAACCCATGTTTAACATATGTTGTTTTCTATGTATACCTAAGTATATATATTCATGATTCTATACAATGCAATGTGTTGTTATAAGTACAAGTTTATGGTCATGAAAAGGTTTATTAATATGGAAATAACAACTTTATCTACATAAAATGAACTTGGAAATTTTGAAGCGGAGTAGGTTTTAAATGGATAGATTTATCTGGCATTTTTTTTCTCTACGTTATTAAGATCGTAACGTGAATGGGTAGGTAGAAAAATTTGGTCTTTCTCTGTCTCTTGTCCTTTTCCTCATATATGAGGATGGTGGCAACAGCAGACCTGACATATCCTCCAATAGAGCTTTGTTAAAGTTTATCCTCAATGCAATATACATGCAAAACTTCAAAAAGATCTAATATTTATACCATGTGTTAGTTGTGTTATATAACAATAAAATAAATTATAATTTTGATCTTTCCTATGTGTTAATTTGAACAACCCAAAAAATTTAGAGAGAATTCAGATTGGAAATTGAATTTTCGATAACTGTTGAGTCAAAATTGATTCCGTTTTCAAGTCAAAAAAAGTGATAAAAACAAATAATGTTTAGCAGGATAATAATGAGTAGACATGGACCATAAAAATCTATGACAAAAAACACCTAGTTTCGTATTTTCTTTCATTCTAAAAGACAAGATGTTCTTCAAATTTTCTTCAATACTACAATAAAAATTCATGACAATTTACAAATCTGTAACGACTTCTACTACTACAACTGTCGTTGAAATGTTTCTAACGGAAGACTCGTTCGTTTAACGATCAATTATCCGAGCGTTTAACGACGTTATAAATGAAATTAACGGCTCGTCGTTTAGCAAGTGAAGGAAGGGTTCGTAGTAGAAACAGTCTCAATGGTAATTTATTTCAACAAAGGTGAAAGAAAATTAAAGAAAACTTTACATGGAAAAAAATATTATTTTAGTAGAATATTTTTCAAATTGTTCATAGTTACATTTGAGTTTGAAGATATAAATTACTTATTAAAAAAAATAATTAGATAGTTCTTATCGTTTTTATAAAATAAATAAACTCAGTTTAAATATCAACTTGATGACTTTACTTTTCGTATGGCCCGGTGTTGATGAATCTTAACCCACGTGGGCTGCGTCGTGTCCTCTACAGTCTTGGCTCTAGTGTTGAGAGCCAGTTTACCTAAAAATCAATCTTAAATGATCTTATAACTGAATAAAAAAATATATTTGTCGTGTACGTGAGGAAAAGCCGACGGAAAATAACTCCACAATAAACAGATCCTTTCCGTTCTGTGTTATAAAAAAAAATATCCAGGATTGGTAACATACTTCATCGCTGAATTGATGATGTTAAATGCATTGTATGTAATATTTAACAAATAAATACCTGCTATTTACATATCACAGAAAATCTTACAGAGAGTGTTGGAGATCTATTCAAGTATTAAAAATGTAATTATTTTGTTTTTTCCTGTAACGTTTTAAATACAAAGATATTTATCTTTATAGATACAGCAATACAAAGACTGAAGGAACAGAGTTGGAATACCAATGAGTAAAGAAGTAATAAGTAATTATTCGTTTGGAGGGGAAAGATCTTAGAAATGATTCTTCTAGATTACAAAAAGGAAGTGTTTTATAGGCTTATAGACTTTATTTTCACATCAATTTGAATTCATCTTTTAATCGCCTACCTATTAATAGTCTTCAAAAATTGTTTTTTTTATTGATGCTGTTACAATATTCTTCCATAAATCTTAAAGATAGTCCATAAAGTTATACCTACACTTGGGTGAGTTAGAAACAACTGCCAAATTTTTAACTAGGTGTTATGAAGAATAATCATTTGCATAACTCGTAAAAATACTGATTTTATCTTACCTTTAGTGGTAAATTGTGAATTTTGCAACAGCTCCTGAAAAAGAAAATAATAATATATATAAAAAATCACAATTATTTTGAAATAGGTACTTTTATTATTACGAATGTCTGGAGTCAAAAATTTTAAGCAACACGTTTGCTTAAAATAGAAAAAATGAAAAATTGGTGAAGAAACAAATGACAGAAAACATATATATCTGAAATCAAAGGTGTAAAAAGAGGTCAGCCACATGATGTAAGTTTCGAACTTTCGTTTCTGAGATGCCGAGTTCGTCCCTTACTCCTATACTCCCGACCTGCTCTAAATTCACGATTAAAATATATTATTGTTTACAGTGTAAATTTTGTATTTATAAAAATATTGTTAATATGATGTCATAAAAATGTACTCTTTGTTAATATGACATAATATTATATTGTACAAAATAAAGTCGTAGCGTGAATAAATTTATAGTGAATAATATGCAATTGTATGTATTAAAACGTAGCGGCTACGTTTGTGTAGTGCAGTATAGTTCTGCGTGTCGTAGAACCGTAGTAGTAGTAGGAGTACATAGTAATCGTAGACGTCTAGTTTTATGAAGCACGTCCTGAAGGAACAGTGCAAACGAAAAGTTATCTTCCTGAAAGAGACTTGAATTCATAAAGAGGTCTCTTTTATAACTAAAACTAGCATAAAACTAAGCCTCGATCAGAAAATAATTGAATTAAAGATTTAAAACCGAATTGAGTAGAGGATAAGTTGTTAAATTACCATACAAATTACTCAACTAAGAATTAACTTAAATGTAAACAAAACCAAACTATATCAATATTAACATATCTATAATAGATATCTATAAAAAAACTCAACTTGATCAAAATAAAAATGTCAACACAATTTTATCTATCAAAATATATATATTAATATTTCTGAGACATACTGAAAAGCAACGAAATCTTTATGCGATTTTTATTAAATTGAGTGATAAGTTCCATCATATTAATTTAAAAAATAAACACATATAAACTCACCCTCTGTATATTGATTGTATGAACGTATTTTATTTGAATGTATTTTTGTGTAAATATGCTTTCAATAAATAGAAGCAACAGAGAAGAAGAAGAAGAAGCAGAGGCCGAATACCGACAAGATGGTCAGATCATGTGAGAGATGCTGCAGGGGGTACAATGTGTGAGGCGTTTAGGCAGGCGGAGGAAAGGGCACGGTGGAAGAGCTTGTCGCTTGGTTGGGGTCATGGTGGTCACGATCCTCAGCATTGAGGGACCGACTTAGAAGAAGAAGAAATATACAGTAAAGAATAAATAAATAAATATATCATTAATTGTATCGACATTAACTTTATAATACTTCAATTTAAATTATCAAATAAAGTGAATATTTCTTATTATTGTTTAATGTTACCATTAATGTAGTCAAAAGTAACATTAAAGGATAAATATTCATTATATTTGATTATTTAAAATATATATATATTTTAGTTTTAAATAATCTTAAAGAGTCTAATGAATTGAAGCTCGTAACCAAATCATTATTTTTACTATTGCCTATTTGAAATACATCTTAACAGACTCTAATCCTAACAGACAGAAATATTATTCACATCTCAATTATTATATCATATTATTATTATTATTCTGCAACTTTTACCTACTTTTTGTTGTTGCAGACATTTCACCAAGAACAATGATTGTATGGTATTACTCTATCTGGTGTAAACTTCAATATTTTATTAATAACACCGACAAGTTTAATAATAAAACTTTAAACAATACATAATAATAATATTATACAAAGTTAATAATAATAACACAAAGTTTCTGTTTCCTATGCTTTTGAATTATGTAAGTTTAGAATAAAATTATTTACTTGTTATTTATTTACACATATCAGACTATAGACCAATCCGAAAATCCTAAAATATCCGGGTGTGAGGTGGGTCTCAACGTGCAGATGGCAAAACCAATCAGAAACCTCGATTGGAGAACCATGTCTACACAATGCAACATTGTGTAAAATCTAACCGGAAGAAGTGAAAAAGGTGTCCCAACGCTTACGAATTGGCTCTAGGCTGGCTTAAGTGATCGCTTTCGGTGTCCATGGACAACGTTCACCAATTTCACCATTTTCACTGTCACGATGTAAGGTCCACCAATCGAGAGACGCTTTATCAAACCTTAGAAGCAACCATCTTTTTGGGATCTCATTTTTCAGATCTCAATTATATCACTTAAGCCAGCCTAGAGCCAATTCGTAAGCGTTGGGACACCACTCTCACTTCTTCCGATTAGATTTTACACAATGTTGCATTGTGTAGACATGGTTCTCCAATCTAGGTTTCTGATTGGTTTTGTCATCTGCACCCAAATCCGGTTAAACAATAAAAAAAAGTAAATATTCTTAACATCTAGAGACTGAGAGTTTATAAAAAAATATAGCAACTTAGCAAGTTGCACAACAGCTAAAAAAGCGTCAAAAGTATCACTCATTGTGCAAATGACTGGACAATTAGGACACATAGGTAAATCAAATTTATCAAATAATAGACAAATTGTGTTTTCTTACAAATCAAAATCTAAAAAGATTGTATGGCTGCTGTTTAATGAACTAGATGTTTCGTATTTAGAGAAAAATCAATAAATATACAAGTTACAATATAAGCTGTCTTATGAACGAGAAAAGCACGTTTAATCAAGCGAATTTTAATTATATAAAGCCTTAAAGAACACATTTTAATACCTTTATATTTTTTCTACATAATGATTGGTTAAGAGTATTTGTAAAATGTTTTTTTTTAACCTACTCATTCTGTTTCAATTCTGTTTAAAATAACACTTTATTTATGAAACCTTTTTGCCGCTGCCAACTTTGATTTCATTTGAAATTTAAATTTAATTTTTTACTTTAAATTTAACACCTGCTTTGAAGTGTTGACTTGAAATACATTGACATGTTCTTATTTGTAGCATAAAAATTGTAAATATACTGCCAACTTTAATAAAAGTTTCAACTAATCTATCCAACTATAGAACATTTCAATAAAAGTAATGAAAGCACGCCTCTATAATGAAAAGCTTTTAAAAGCTCTTTGTAACGGAGGTTGGTGCTGTCAATAAGCTCGTTTCTCCATTGAGTTGGGTACAAGCCTTGTTGGAGAACATGACGTCCGACATGACTTTCTTTCAGAACACTTTATAGATTAAACTTTCAGCGCTGAAGCCTTTTAGTAAATATCAATATGATTATAGACCAGCGTTCATAGTTTTTAGATATTTTTTTCAGTGTTTAAAATATTTTTACCACACATTTTAAACATAACATCTATATTATTCTTTACTATATCATCATACTCGTAGCCTATTAGATATTCAGCGAATAAGCTGATAAACAAACAACTAATAAACAGATAAATTTTCCTCTCCGTGCTAATAAAAAATAGGACTATCCGCATGGCATGCCTCATCGCTGAGATTCGAAAACTTACAGAAAACCGTGGGAGACCTTCTCTTTACCGATGACTTAAGTAATTTTAATGACTGGAAAAGAATGAGAAATCGAGGTTGACAATTATAGATTTATACAATAAAAAAATATATACTATTATTTTGTTATAAACCCAAATACAACCTTATACACCATTCACAGTAAGCTACTAAAAGCTTGTGTCGTGAAAGGTGAGTTTGCCGGCACCTGGTATTGAACCACAGACCCCTTGTTCACGAGGCTGAGACTCTAACTCCAGACTACCGACGAACTCTATAATGTTGGTTTATTCCTCACACAACTTGAAAAGAATGTAGATGGACACCTAAGATCCTAGATTGGAGACCATGGGAGGATAAATGAAGCGTTCAATGAAGAATTATTCAAAATTTAGAACTGGTAAGCAAGTAGGATTTGAAAGAGTTGAAACATCTACCCCAATGAAGATTATTAAATTGACTTTTCACTACGTATATAAATAAAGGCATCAAATTGAGTTCGTTCATAAGCAATCAACATTAACAAATTATTGTTCATTTTGCATTCAAGTGTTGTGAGTAGTATCGTTATTATTTTGTTATTAAAAGTTTATATTTAGATTTGGCATTGTGTTACAAGATTACCCAAAGGAATAAAGCACGGCATTTGTGGAATAAATTAAACAGATTCCAATTAGAACTGAGAATGTTGTTTACTGAATAATACAGTCTGTGTACATCATGAGAAAACAACGGAGACAATAAAGAATTGTTATTTATTTCTTTTGTTTTATTACTTATTTATTATGATTATGTAATTTATTCTTTTGTACGCATGATATGTAGGTTAATTACAATGTTATAATAAAGTTTCTCCCAGTGGGGTTCTGGAATAAAACAAAAGCTTCACACTTGATGAAATTATTAAGATTAAATAAGCGTGTTTTTTCTGGATTTAAATAATTTATGTGTATTATGGTTATGATCTCGAGGTCAGGAATTCAATGTAAATCAACTTTACAAATAATAATTGCAGAAAAAATTCTTGGAAAATATTGAACATTTAAATTCCTCATCTTATGGACTAGATTTAAGAACATTAAAGATAAACGCATGTTTTCAATAGACCTTGTTATACAGAATCACGAGTATAAACGAGTTAACTGAGACTAATTCATTCCGACTAATTTTGTCCCAATGATTGATTCACTTTTTCCACAGTATTAATGTATTTGTCTACAAAACAGTTTATTGAAAAGCAGAGTTAATTAATAAAACAGGCATTAAGAATCTGCAGATGGAAAAATATTCGCCTTGCCCAATCAACATAGAAAAGTTTCAAGATGTGCCCCAGCTAGGTTTATCATTTTTCCACATATACATTGTTTTTTTTTCAGAGTCAATTAAAGTGTTCAAATATTATACATTACGATAAACTCGCCCATTACACAAATTTATTTGTTCATGTTTTTTTCTACTACTGTTTTTTTGCGCAACAAAGCTTTTTATTATTATTACATTATCATTTAATATAATTTTTTGGCTGAGAATTATAAAAAAAATATATATTGGAAGGTTTTAAAACTTCATAACAATTTTACGTTTCAAGAAAAACGATTTAAGAATGAAGACGTGAGGGAGGAAGTTGAGAGTGGAATGAGACGAAAAAATGAAGAAAAAAAAATGTATGTGTTTGATACAATGTGAAGTGTTGGGATAGTCTTTGTTTTTAGTCTGTTTTTAAAGTTTTTGATTTTCCTTTTTTTAGAGTTTGTTTTGTATTGTTATTACATAGGTACATTTAGGAAGTGTGAATGTGTTTGTGCGAATGAATGTATTATGTGTGCGAAATTGGGTGAATGGATGTATTGTGAATGAATGTATTGTGTGTAAGATTTTCTATGATAGTTTTGTGTGTTATTGCTGAAGTGTGCACTGTTTGGATGTAAGACTATTGGAATGTTTTTGTCGCTTACATGTTATATTTATGTGTCTTTCATCTGTTGTGTACCATGTAAATGAATAAATAAATAAATAAATAAATAAATAAATAAGACAAAATCTCTGATAAAATAGAAACACTCGAAAACGCAGGTGTGCAAGTGTTGATTACAATAGGAAACCCCTTTGAAGAAAGTAGTTAGTTACTAGGATACCTGAGCCCTAAACCATATAATGGGATAAGGGTGGTATCCTGGAGACAACAATTTATATTTACGAGTAAGTTATAAATCTTATGCGGTAATTGCTCTGCTATAGTAGTAATAATAAAACACATGTGAGATTACATACTGTAACACATGTGAATACCTTCAGAAACAATAATAAAGCAAGTACATCATATAGATTTATTGTAGCGATTTCAAGATGATTATTCAATATTTTGAGATGTTTTTAAATGAATAAAATATTGTTAAATGGACATCGACAAGTTTTTTTTCATTTTTTAAGATGATTATTCAATATTTTGAGATGTTCTTGAGTGAATAAAATATAGATAAATGGACTTCACAATTATTTCAATTATTGATGAACAATAACTCTTAGATTGACAATGACTTTGTAAGTAGAAACCAGGTTACTACTTAATATTAAATATAGTATATCTCAAACAGCTTGTGTTTATTTCCATTTTTCAATATGGAGTTTTACAATATTAACGTTAACTCAATCGATAGGTTTCAGATTGGAAACAAAGGCGTCTGTAGAGCCAAATGATGAAAAAATACTGAGAAAAATCTTATTATTGGAGAAAAATTTATGGCAAAATAGAGCGTGGCTAGTTGGCTTTAATGTAATTCCTATGTTTTTTCTTTTAAAGAAAAGAACCATATACGTACTTCTTTCCTTAGTATTTTTCAGCATTTTTATAAGTTCTCCAATCCTATTACATTATTCTAATGATACGCTATAAAGAAATATTTAAAGTAAGAAATATTTATTCCTCTTCGCCCTCAACGCTTCTCTCGAGAACACAGGGCAGAAACTAGCCTCCCACATTAAGCGACTCCCACAAAATTCCCAGTCTTCTGATGTCGTTGTTATGGGAACAATGTGTTGTGAAAGAGCGACGCAGGGGCCGTTGGAACCCTTGCAGATGAAAGAACAGTGCTCTTTTTGGTCAATTATCATTGGGCATTCTCAGAATATGACGCAGCCTGGACCATCGTCTTTCGTGTATCACGGAGATTACAGATCTCTGCTAGGTGCAAAGTTGCAATATTTATTTACTATTGCAGGAATATCAAATGGAGGTTGGTAAATATAAAAAAAAAAAATATATTATATTAATCACTATCTTGAAGATAGGATCTATGTCTTCTTCTTATGTAATTCCGTATCCATTCACTGCTGTTTCAAGGCTTTTTCACTTACTTCTATCCTCAACTTACATAAATCTTCCATCTGACACTTGGAGGTACTCCCTTCAGATCAAGTATTATTTAAAAACAAAAATATGTGCTAAAGAGTTATTAATAATAATAGTAAAAACAAAAAAATGAAACAAAATATTTCGGATAGATGCAGAGCCTGTTATCGGGAGCGCGAGACATTAAGACATATTTTGTCTGGATGTTCTCTTCTTTCCGGAACAGACTACTTGAAAAGACATGATCTAGTAGCAAAAATATTCCATCAAAATTTAGCTTTGAAATTTAAATTAATTGAAGAGGAATCAAAATTACCATACTATAATTATTGTTCAGTATCGGTACTTGAAAACAATAACACTAAACTCTACAAGGATCGACCAATTCAAACTGATCGAACTTTTCTAGCTAATCGACCAGATATTGTGTTGGTTGATCGCAGATGCCGTAAAACATACATCATAGACATCACTATACACTATAAAGCTGAGCAAGATAAGATAATAAAATATCTTGATCTTGCTCACGAAATCAAAAGTATGTGGAGAACACCTACCACAATCATCGTGCCTATAGTGTTGTCTGTAAATGGTTTAATACCTAAGAGTCTGTCAAGCAATCTCAGAAAACTGGGAGTAGATGACAGGCTCAAATACAGCATGCAGAAGGCCGTACTTCTATCGTCCACCAGGATAGTAAGAAGGTTTTTGTCCCTGTAGCTCTAAAAGTGATCTTCCATGATTGTACTATTTTCATAGAACATCATGGAAGAATCAACTCGAATAATGTTGGGGTTCTACATTTTGAATATACATAAATTTATTTTAATATTTTATGGTTTTTGTTATTTAATGTTATATTTAAATTTTATTGTTAATCTTATATTGTGTTCAAAATATAGAATCTAATATTGTTTTGTTAGATAAATGAGATATGAATAATAGTAATAACAAAGTAAAACAGATCAAAGAAAATCATGATGACATTGTACATAGTACATACATACCTACATAGAGAAAAACCATTACGAGTATAACAACAACCATACAAAGTGTAGGTGTATTACGATATACTTGTTATAATATTATTATGTATGTAATATCTCCGAGCAAAATTCTCATGTCAAGAACATGTCAAAAACATAAACGAAATGTTACAACAGAATCAAAGAACTTCTACTACGTCTGTCTAACTCTCTCTTTCACTTCAGAGACAACATTATATTATTATTTTAAAAGGATAGGTACGAATGAAGTGAACGACGAAATGATACAGAAGAATATACGGTAGCAAAATTAATTCCTCGTTTTTCATTGATCTCGGTTTACAATGATACAATTTTCTTTTAATGATATGAATTTTTTGACACAATAGGATGTAGAAGTGTAGATTTCAATGATATTTTGAACCGCTCTAGATTAATCATTCCAATTGATCACACTCACCAATTGTCAACCTATTTGCATAGGTATTAACTTGGAAGGTATGTTGTTAGTGTGTGTATCATATACAACACATCTAAGCAGTACTAATTTTCTCAGAAAACATATTCCAAAATATTATTTGGGTTGATAACAAAACCCAGATATATCTTTTTAAAAAAAAAATATATTATGTAATTTTATTCCATCATATTATTAAGATGCTTAAAGTCTCTAGTCTTTTTATAATTTAGTATTGCATATCCTATACACCTGTCAAACCCATAAAAAAACCCTACAGCAACAACAAAAAAACAACGTTCTTCAAGCCTTGTAACACCGAAGCATTACCAATAATTTTTCCCTTGGATTTTTAATCTACATATATATTATAGGTTGATGAAGGAAAACGAAAAAGCACTGTAATAAATACTACAACTTGTTGGTTGTGTCTTCTGATATTATGGCTAATAGAAGCGACACAGTGTCAACAATTTCAACAATACCAAGAGATATTGTATAGGTACGTACGTTCAAACATAATACAACAATGAAATAGTAACAGGTCCCTAAATCATATAAATTCCGTGGAGTTGAATAAATCTCCTACTTCTATCTTTATGTTTTCAAGTGTCACGTAAAAAGCAGGTATTCGTAAAAACTCACGTATAAGACGATTATCACAAATAATACCTGCATTAAAATATTATTACTAGGTATCTTTTAATATTGTAAAATCCAGAAGATAAAATTGATTATTGGGTTAATTGGAAGATATCGCGCCATAGCGATAAACTCACCCTCTGTATATTGATTGTATCTTACTCGAATGTATACCTTTTATGTAATTTTTCGTGGTCAATGTACAGTAAAGAATGAATTAATAAATAAGTAAGAATGAAAATAGTTTCAACAAGTTTGAATGGATGAATTCTTTCCTTTTTAAAATTAAAATAAAAAGTATGAGATAATTAGTTCTTTATGTTAAAAATGACAGTAAAGGGTTATACAGAATATAAGATCAATACATAGCACTCCTTATATGTATGTTATGTAGGTATAGTGTGTAAAATGTAACATGTTTTTGAATAAGCAGTCCGGCCGTTCATAGTATGTTATTCTCAATTACAAAGCGTACATTGTATACATCGACATCCCTTTGCCACAATCAACGCGAGGGAAATGCGTCAGGCTATTATACGTCAATTGTAACAATGCCTTAAATCATGGTCTATAACTTAAAACCGTTGTTGGCATCAATAAGCATCTATTTGATGTAACATTCAAGAAGTTACATGAAAGCATGACGGCTCGGGATTGGAGAAAATGAAAAGAAATCGGGGAAAATTTTGACCAGAAATAGACGGAAATAGGTTGAAAAGAATGCGTTGTAAAACTTTGGTCACACCAATAAGACTTTTTTACGTATCTTGAATAAAGGACTAAAAGGTGGTAAAGAAATCACATGGGATAACTGCTGTGGAAAGACGAGGATTCAGTGGTGTTAACTGGATGCAGGTCATGGGCGTAACATGGGCGGGTCATGTTGTGAGACGAAACGACGGTAGATTGACTCCTAGAATCCTCAAATGGCGACCATGGAGTAGCAAAAGAAGCATCGGCAGACCACAAAAGAGATGGACTGACGACATTACTCCAATCGCGGGAAGGAAAAGGATACAGAGGGCACAGGACCGCAACGATTGGAAGAGTTTGGAAGAGGCCTATATCCAGCAGTGGAGAGATGGCTGACTAAGAAGAAGAAGAAAAAGAACTGGATGCAGAAAGTTCAGGTTTGTGTAACATGGAAGAAACTTTTAAACCTTTCAGGAGGTAAAAATGGGCTGAAGAAATAAAATGAGATATTCCAGTCTTAAATGATGGCAAGATTTGTACACAGTTTAGTGGAGTCTTCGTTCAAGAAAAGTTCTTCCACTCTTTTCTCCAAGTTTTCGTATTTTGAGAAAGGTAGGTATTCGTCAAAATATTCCTATAAGGCATTTGACATCCTAGCGGTGAGATATGCCACCCAAACTGAATGTCTTTAACTTTTATTGGCTAAGAGTAGACGAACTGCATATTTTTAATATGAAGTTGCATCGCTAGCTACTTTATTTGTTGGAATTAATTTAATATACAGTGTTTTTTCGTGTAAAGAAAATAAAAAATTATCCACTTATTGACGACTCAGTATTATTATTTTTATTAAAGCCAATAATTAACCAACATTGGCGAAAAACTCATCAGCGTATGTCGTGTCTCTTTAGAACAATACTAAACATTGGTTAGCCTCTCTGTAGTACAAGTACAAAATAGGCATTTGTAGTAGATAATAATGAACGGGTCCTGTACAATACACAACATACAACATGTTAGTAGTTACCATCTGAGAGCAGTAGGCACTATGCTGTATGGTACTTTACTGTTTGTATGTAAGAGAAACTAGAAGGGGCGAGATTCTGTAAACAAATTCTATTTAAGTAAATAATATATACATAGATACTACAGTATAGAGCTGCCTTAGTAGTGGACATTGTCCATACTATTATTTCTATTATCATACGGTATAAAGGCTATCTACATACAGTAGGTAAGTACCTACTGAGCAAGGGAGGTTCTTCCTTAAGAGCACTAATGTGACGCACTCTCTTTTTGAAAACCAATAAGTACATATATAATTCTAACATACATGTATAAAATACATGTGGTCAATTTACACAGATCGAGCTAGTATCAAATTGAGACATGAATTGTGTATTATGGGTATCAACGACAATTTTATTTTTATCAAATTATAATAAGTTATTAATTTTTATCATCATGATATCTCGCAAAATATTATATTCTAGATGAATGGCATACCTCATTGTTGAATTAAAGATGTTGAATGTCTTACACGGGATGTTTTTTTTTAAATATCTGTAAGTATTGAGCTCGTTGGTGGCCTGAAGGTAGAGTCTCGGCCTCCAGAACAAGGGGTCCGTGGTTCGATCCCAGGTGCCGGCAAACTCCCCTTTCACGGCACAAGCTTTTAGTTTAGTGTGAAAGGTGTATAAGGTTGTATTTGGGTTTATAACAAAACCCGGATATATCTTTTAAAAAATTATAAAAAATAAAGTACTCATTCTCGCCAGAAACTTCACAAAACTCAAATAAATGACAATTGTTCAATAATAGTTAATTCTATAATAATTACTCATCGGTACATAATAACGAATCGACTCCAGGTAATAGTGAATAGTTACTGTGTTCAAGTCGATATCTTCAACGATAAGGAGTATAACATGAGGAAATAATATGCTGTGAGCGGGTTTGTTCGAAGTAACCTGCTTTTCATTGATAATCCCCTGTAGCTTTTGTAGTCATGCTTTTATTTTCATTGTTGATTATAGTTATTTATTGAATATGTTTGTTTCAAGTACCTATGTTTTGTTTTTAATATTCATCATCATCATCATCATCGTCCTCAATGCTCCTCTCGGAAGCACAGGGCAGAAACTAGCCTCCTCCATTTAGAGCGTCTCTGCGCCAATTGCGTCACCTCTTTACACGACATTCCCTGCGCTCTGATATCGTTGGCATAGGAACGGTGTATTGTGAAAGAGGGACGCCTGGGCCGACGGAACCCCTGCGGACGGAAGAACAGTGCTCTTTTAACTATCATTAGGCATTCTCAAAACATGTCCCAGCCAGGACCATCGTCTCTCCTGTATTACGGAGATTACAGGTCTCTGCTGGGTGCGCCGGCGCACAGCATCATTTGTAACATGTTCATACCACCATGCCTTTCACATTATGTTTTTAATATTATTGCACTATAAATGCAATTTTGGCCGTGTATAGTGTCAATAAATAAATAAATAATATTAACTAAACTTTAAACAATAGAGGGCATCTTCACTCATCAGTAAAGCTGATAGATATTTTTTAAATTAAGATATTTTTTAGATACACCTCAAAACCCCCGAAAGTGTAACGCATTAGCCGCCTCTGGTGGTACCTACTAAGCAACCTTTATACTTCATGCACACACATAACATGAATTCTATAGTATGAAGTAGGTAATATGTACTTCTAGTAAAACATTGCTTCGTTGTGCTGTCTCTGAACAAGACTTAGCAGTGATGCAATATGTAGTAGGCAATGGTGCAGATATTAATTTATTTATTTAATCACGTAAACGGTCAATGCCTTTCACATGATCATACATGACATTTTAAAAATTCACAAATTTCCCGACAAACTACAATAACATCACAATAATCATTATTCATCCACTTATTTATCTCATTTCACAAAACAACACTGTTATAGCCATTTACATGTAGGCATACATATTTTGAGTAATATAAGTTCTTTTTTTCTTTCTAATTCTTTGTTTGTTTCTTTCCTTTTCCATCTCTAGGTGTCTATTGTTTCTAAATTTTCCAAACTTTATAAGAGGAATATTGTAAATTAATTTTGTGTAATTCATTTATTCTTTTTCTTATTTTTTAGTATCTTTTGTTTTTCATCTCTAGGCGTGTACTGTTTCCAAATTTGTTAATAAATGTGCCGTCAGTAAGTAGACGTTATAAGTGGAATATTATAAATTAATTTTGTGTAATTTTTTTGTCAAAGTCATTATTTCTAAACAATAAATTATTTCTCGTTTGCTTTGTGTCTGTACTGCCAAATTTTGTTCTATAAGGTTTCTCCCTTCGCACGCATGGGCAACATGAAGATGTAAATATTTTTCTTACAATTTAAGCCATTCGACCAAAATTTCGAATCACAAAGAAAAATATTCATACTTTGATGACATAAGTTGTAGGTATGCACCACGTGACTTGTAGAATAAAATGACGCCCTATAACCTGAACTCCAGTCGGTCATATAAGCAAACCAAACATATTCTGGTACATGGCGAGTTGCTTCTGGAGATATCTGCTGCTATTACAGAAGCACAATGCTTTAGGCACAATATGTACATTACTTTGAATGGTATAGAGGGAAGGGTGGACCGGCCCTGGAATGTCTATATGTAAATTGTAAATAGCCCAACAGTACAAAATTTTAAGGATGAATTTATGATTTTTTTGTTTCTCTTTTCATGATCGGGACATTTAACATTTTGTTTATACATTAATGCGTGGATTATTTTGGAACAATATATTTTTATATGATTATCGCATACCTAATGAATTGTGAGCAATAGTTATGCTCACAATTATGATTCGCAATGATTCTAAAATTATGATTCGCAATGTCACATCAAACTAAAAGAAAGCTTTATGAAAAATTGTACCCTCCCTTACCCGTAGATATTACGGTAGTTGCTATACCATCTACACTCAGCGTGAAAAATGTTTTGTTTATATGAGAGGTTACAGAGGTGTCCTGAAGGGCTCCCAAGACAAAACCTCCCCACAATCAATACACTTTACTATACCATCAAGGCATATCCTACAAGTGTGGTAGCCAGCAGACAAGCTGCATGTAATAAACTTCATCGCTGAATTTGAGATGTAAAATGTGTTTATTTTTTCGATTTCCTGCCTTTTAAAGGACATTCAACAACTTATTGAAAAGAGAAGGAGATCAATTCCTTGCTGGGTGCTCAAAAATTAATCATAACCGTTAATGTCTCAAAAGGTTTTATATTTTAATATACCATATACCTTAATATGCCTTTACACCATAAAATAATACAATCTTAAATTAACGCATTATTACGTACGAAGTTACAACAAAAAGCCAGTGAATACATCATTTTTTGAATGCCTTTGCCGTGCGCCACTGCACTCAGTTGTCTGAAATACAACAAAAAAGTTACTGGCTGAGTCATATTTTGATAGTATTCGAAGATAGTTGAGCAAAAAGAGAACTGCCCTTTTGTCCATAAGGTTTACAACGGCCTGAACTAACATTTTTCACATTCTGGAAGTAGAACGTGTAACGTGTAGAATATTATGGGAGAAAGTGACGTTAATGCCTTTGAACAACTCTAAATAGATGAAGCAAGTTTCTAACCTATAACTTCTCTCAACAGGAGCGTTAACTGGCCAAGGAGAAACAGAATAATATGTAACCTATTACTAATATCCGTCTTTTATAGCACACTTGTAAACTCAAAGAAAATAATTTTTGAAATGCGTCAAAAATATTTAAGTATATGGACACTCGAATTATTTTCGAATATTATTATAAAAGTCTTTTCCAGAAAACAAAAAAAAATACCCTGGGTAGGTATTTCATGATGTTATTATGTCCGTAGTGTAATGAAGTTTTATCATTAAACACGTTTTGCAATAAACTATCCGGGGTTAATAGGTCGGTGTCAGAAACGCTGAGATGTTATTTACGGTTATTGCCAACGTAAATTAAAATAGCCATTGAATTTACGTTAAACATGGTCGGCGTGTATTTTGTATTTATGTTTTATCAAGTTAATTTCACTGTTTTGTATCATCGTTACGTTTTCATTTTTAATTAAATAGTATAAAATATTTATTTATTTAAAAAGAGTCAATAAAAACCATTCACAACTTTTTCAGTTTGAAAATTAAAAAGAATAAATTTTTCACTTTAAAACTATGATTGTATTTTACATCGACACACTTTTACACCTCACCCTCCTTTACACGAGACTTGTCTCTATAAGGAGGATGTTTAAATTTAAGTTTTATCAAATAGTCTATGTATTGTAATGTCTGTATAATTATTGTTAAATAAAATAAATAAAAAAAAAAACATTTTAAATTCTGCGATAAGTTTCAGTTGGCATGGAGAGGACAGCTTGCATATTTCTTACATGCAGCTGGTTTGCTGGCCACCCTACTTGTAGGATACGCTGTGAAAGTATTCGTAAAATTTATAAGACACGGAAAAAAGCTTGATTGTAAAATCTTGGACTATCCAGTGAGTGGACGGTTAATGGTTCGATTTCGAATGTAACAATTTATTTATTTTTTAAATCGATTATTTTGGTAATATGCTCATCAAGTGGTGTTGCCAGTAGATTACATATTTAATGCATGTAATAAAATACAGATCGACCTCTCTATACCGATAAACCTACAACATTCAGAATAAGTGCCTTACCTCAACACTGAATCAAAAATGGTATATGCATTATTTTGTAATGTGAGTTACGAATATTTTTTGTTTAGATTGCCGCCCAGTACCACAAATTATGTTCGGGGCTCATTTGTGAGACGTACTTGTACGTTGTATAATAGATCATATATAAATCTTGATTTCTTCTCGATCAGCAAGGCAGAGTTCAGAAGGGGTGCAAGGAGTAAACAGAATTCTTGAGTCAGAGAGACAGAGATTCGATCAATTCATAATTTGAACTTTTTGAATCTTAATTGTTTTAATTATTAATTATTATATATTCTCATAAATTCTATTGTAGTGTAATTTTTAGCTACTCATTTTTACGAGGTTTGTTTTGTTTTTTGAATTTGATATAGGTAGGGTAAGTATGTGTTATAACTGTTTACTTGCAACGTGTTCGTCATACGCTTCGGTAATTTGCGGGATCTTGATTGGTTTGTTTTCTGGAAAAATATGACTGTTAATATTTGTTAAAAGTTAAACTTTTGTGTCCCTTAAGAGGAAATAAATAGATAAAATAGATAGATAAATAGATAAATATTTAGCTTTTGCAGGACACAAAGTATAGAAAAGACTAAAAGACTTATTTTTTGCCAGTACTCCACAAAAAAGACAATAAATCTTGACTTCAAGTTAACCAAATTATATGCGACCATAGTTGCCATATGGCAAGTGATGTAATCAACCAGTCAATAACAGAAATACTCAAACTTGAGATCTTTCGATTGATATTTCGAAATTCTACTCCTATCAGACTAAATTTATTTTACAAAGGCAAAATACTTATAGATTTTTTTCATACAAATACACCATGCATTATTAATGCCGTTGTCCCGAACGGCACGTGTTCGTATCCCGAATGGAATGAGATCTGCAAGTGCCGCGTTACATTATGTATACAACACCATCCCTCGAGATGAAAAATAAAATATGAAAATATTCCAAAATTCACAGATATTTCTTCCTTTTTATATTGTATAATTTTGTACCTGTACCAGGTGTTAGAATTGAATTCAGCTAAAATATGTTTTTGATAAATAATGTATGTATAAACAACCAGCAAAAATATGACAATATTTTGTAAGTTATACCTTACTTTTTATTTGAAAACAATTCGGAACCTAGACAACACAGAACCTTAACAACTGCTCCGTTGGGTTCGTGTAAAAAAATACCTCCCACTCTTAATATAAGTATACAAGTATCTTATAAAAGGTTAGCGTCTTATAAATGGAATTCCACAACATGAGTCACACATTATTTCAAAAGTTTAAAACCCTCATAATTTCTTACTCTGAATCTATTCATATTCTTTTAGTTCTATTTTTAAATTAAGATAAAATATCAACATCATTAATTCAATAAATTAATTTTCTCATGTAAATTTACTATCAATTTACATACAAAGAATTCTAGCCGTGATTTTGTAGGCATAGACGAAAATAGAACGAAATAATTTCAATTGTAAATATTTGAAATAGAAGTCCAGCGTTTTTTTTGACATACCAACATTCGAGGTGCGTTCGGAAAGTTTTTTTTTAAGATCTATTTAATTATTATATTACACACAACCTCAACTATACTTAAAGATAATGACGTAGAATCCATTCTGTCATTAATAATGTTTTGTATTGGGATTTCATGATGTACAACTTTTGTTTATGTATTTGTGAAAAAAATGTTTATTTTGTATTTCTAGAGTCGTTAGTAAATTTGTGTAATTACTTTACTTTTTACTTTATACCATCACGGCATATCCCACAAGTGGGGTAGCCAGCAGATCAGCTGCATGTAAGAAACATGCAAACTGTCCTCTTCGTGCCAGTATAAAATCAAGACATTCAGGATGGGTGGCAAACCTCAACGCTGAATTTAAGATGTAAAATGTCTTATTTTTTCGAACACCTGCCTTTTACAGGACACTCGAAAACTTACGCAGAAGAGTGGGAGACCAATTCTTTACCGGGTGCTCCACGGGATTGTGTAATTATTTTAGAGAAATTTAGATTTAAAATAACCAACTACAACTTCTGCTATACCATCACGGCATTTAGCACAAATGGGTTGGCCAGTGTACTTGTGTAAATAATAAACTTGCAGATTGTCCACTCTGTGCCAATAAAAATACTTAATACATTCAGGATTGGTGGTATGCCTCATAGTTGAATTGCAGATGTTATTTTTTGTATATGTGATGTTTTATGAACATCCGCCTTTTACAGGACACTCGAAAACTTACAGAAAAAAGGTCGAAGACTTATTCTTCACTGGATACACCACGAAGTTAAATTTAAATTGAATAATTCTAATATCCCATGGAATATAAAAGGTTATGTTGAGAAATAGAATGACATAGGATGAATAGTAGTCAAGATTAACAACAAGAGTAGGTACTACGATTTTGGGAATGGGGGGGGAGTTGGGATAAGATTGAAACACGACAGAATTGTATCGGATATTAGGTAGATGGTATTTGTAAATCAAATGTGAGGTTGGGATTTGATATATTATTATATATATTTTGGAATATATACTAAGGTATGTATGTATTATTATTAGATATACAGAGGAAATTGAAAACGTTTCTGATATCGGATGATTCGAATGTTTGTCATAATACATCTTTACCATATATTTTATTATTAATCCTATATTCGGTGGTCCGCTGATTGTTTTTGCAAAATAATTCAATTAACTGAATTTCATTATGATTCATGGCTATTATATTGTAAAAATACTAACCTTTTATTAATATCTGCCTTTTACAGAACTCTAAAAAATTTACAAAAAAAATGAAAGACCTATTCACTTTTAAGAGCTCCACGATAGATTGACCCTCACTTTTTTTTAAAAAAAAAAGCAATTTTTAACCCAAAAATTTTATAGTTATGTACGAGAAATTCAATACGAATAATTTAGACAAATATATAAACAATGATTTATATTAAGTAGATTCAAGTACTTAACCTTCGTTTATATAGGTTGCTATTTGATATTGTACTGAAATACATACCATTTACATAATGTGGGTAGAGTTATATCTTTACCTATTTTAGATATAAACCTACTCTATTTTGTATTTATAGATACCGATAGAATAGCAGGGATCTTGGGATCTTAAGGAGATCGCTTCTTAATTAAAATTAATGTGATAAGAGGATAGAGGTGTGATAGATGAAAAGAACAGTGATATTTTTATTAAATATGACTGGATTTTTGATAATGCTATATACATACATGACAATATAATGTTGAGTAGACGACTTTTGCACTAAAGTATAAAGTTGTAACACTTAAAACACCGTCAAATCTGATGCTCAAATGATCATTATTATGAAAGAAGATATATATTTTTATAACACTGACAACCGGTTTCATATAAAATATAGTTTCTTTTTGTCTGAAGCGAAATTTGGGTCATATTTTATTTATTTCATTCCTTTCGCACAATATCCTTAACTTAACAAAATCAACAAAGCAATGTTAATTAATTATAAGTTTACATAAAATTTAAATGCTCTAACTCAAGTTAAATTCCGGAACAGCAGATGTCACTTTGTAGAATATTTACAATAATGCGTGACAACTGTCGCTTATATTAATGAGTTACAGGAACTTTAATAATCAAAGTGGTAATTTTTTTTTATAGAAACCTTTAGATCGGATGGCATACTTCTTCGCAGAATTGTAGATGTAAAATGTTTTATTTGTGACGTTAAACGAACACCGGCCTTTTAAAAGACACAAGAAAACATACTTCTATTCTACGGACTTTTACTTCTTTTGTTAACTGTTCTAAATATCTAAATTAATGTAACGGCTACCCGAAAATTGAAAATAGCAGCGACTGCTATTTTATGTCAAAGTCAATAGCTTGTTACTGTCACTCTGGAATTTCTCTCAACCCTACCCTTTATTTATATGGGGTTGATAAACGTAATGCAGAATGTATATACATACATAAAACCCCTAAATAGGTAACCACCTTACAAGTGACGTATTGTCACTAATTTTTAAATCTTTTATCTCAATTAGGAATTGTATTGGGAGTTCTCGGCATAGAACAGATCTCCCACTCTTTTGTGTAAGTTTTCGAGTGTCCTGTATAAAGTAGGTATTTGTAAAACATCACAAATGATACTCAATTCTGCGATGAAATTTGCCACCCATCTTGAATGTTTTACTTGTAAATGCTTGAATTGGCACATTGAGAACGACTTGCATGTTTATTAAACGCAGTTGGTCCATTTGCTACCCCACTTGTGGGAAATGCATGATGGTTCGAATGAATAATGATAATAATTGGACAATTTGTATATGGCGCCGTTAAAAAGTCCATAACCATCTCGAGGGTGCCGTGAAATGATCAATGAAATCTCTCTCTTTCTTTTTACAATGCTGTAGATTGGTTTCCAGCAAGACCCTGAATCTTGCTTTCGATATTTATTTATTTATTTATTTATTTAATCAAGTTATAAATATAGCATTTAATTTATAACTTATAATAACCTTATGATTAACTACCATTATTATACTTATTTTCTATTTCAATTATCTTAATTAATAAATTATCAATATATTTAACTGCATTCTAATAAGACTATTAACACATTCCATTAAGACGATAAATACACTCCAGTAAGAAAGACAAATATTAGTCTGATATTTTAAATCACAGGAAAAAAAAAACAATCTTAATCACTCTACAATGATAAGAATACAGATACTGAGGGCTTTAGCACACCTCCGCCGCGAAATAGCGAAAGCGAAACCGCTGAGCGGAGTCGTAGTAGCGAAACCGCTTTTAGCTAGTACATTTACGCGGAACGCGAACAGCGAAATCGTGATACCGAATAAACACTATTACGTACGCAGTAGTGTGTAATTAGTGGAACTAAATAGCATATTCCAAAGTAATTATCCGATATTGGCCGAATAATAAATATTGAACTATAATCTATCTATACCAGCACGGCTTTCCCACAAGTTTATTACATGCAGTTGGTCTACTGACTATCCCACTTTATCTATCTATACCATCACGGCTTTCCCACAAGTTTATTACATGCAGTTGGTCTACTGACTACCCCACTTTTTCTATCTATACCATCACGGCATTCCCACAAGTTTATTACATGCAGTTGGTCTACTGACTATCCCACTTTATCTATCTATACCATCACGGCTTTCCCACAAGTTTATTACATGCAGTTGGTATACTGACTATCCCACTTTATCTATCTATACCATCACGGCTTTCCCACAAGTTTATTACAAACAGTTGGTCTACTGACTATCCCACTTTATCTATCTATACCATCACGGCTTTCCCACAAATTTATTACATGCAGTTGGTCAACTGACTATCCCACTTTATCTATCTATACCATCACGGCTTTCCCACAAGTTTATTACAAACAGTTGGTCTACTGACTATCCCACTTTATCTATCTATACCATCACGGCTTTCCCACAAGTTTATTACAAACAGTTGGTCTACTGACTACCCCACTATCTATCTATACCATCACGACATCTCCCACAAGCATATTACATGCAGTTGGTCAACTGACTATCCCACTTTATCTATCTATACCATCACGGCTTTCCCACAAGTTTATTACATGCAGTTGGTCAACTGACTATCCCACTTTATCTATCTATACCATCACGGCTTTCCCATAAGTTTATTACATGCAGTTGGTGACTATGTAATAAACTTGTGGGAAAGCCGTGATGGTATAGATAGATAAAGTGGGATAGTCAGTAGACCAACTGCATGTAATAAACTTGTGGGAAAGCCGTGATGGTATAGATAGAAAAAGTGGGGTAGTCAGTAGACCAACTGCATGTAATAAACTTGTGGGAAAGCCGTGATGGTATAGATAGATAAAGTGGGATAGTCAGTAGACCAACTGCATGTAATAAACTTGTGGGAAAGCCGTGATGGTATAGATAGAAAAAGTGGGGTAGTCAGTAGACCAACTGCATGTAATAAACTTGTGGGAAAGCCGTGATGGTATAGATAGAAAAAGTGGGGTAGTCAGTAGACCAACTGCATGTAATAAACTTGTGGGAAAGCCGTGATGGTATAGATAGATAAAGTGGGATAGTCAGTAAACCAACTGCATGTAATAAACTTGTGGGAAAGCCGTGATGGTATAGATAGATAAAGTGGGATAGTCAGTAGACCAACTGCATGTAATAAACTTGTGGGAAAGCCGTGATGGTATAGATAAAGTGGGATAGTCAGTAGACCAACTGCATGTAATAAACTTGTGAGAGATGCCGTGATGGTATAGATAGTGTAGTAATCAGTAGAATAACGGCATGTGGATATTGGCACGGAGAGGACGACTATTATGTTTATTAGTGACTGCCCCATATGTGGGAAATTTCATGATGATATAGATAAAGAGAATCTTACTTCACTTAACCGCAGACCCACGCTATTTCGACGTTTGGTCATGGTTTCGCTCCAAAAATCTGTCGAATTGTACAAATACAAAAGCGGCACAAAAGCGAAACATCAGAGACTGCGAAAAAACAGGCGGAGATGTGAAAGGATATTTCGTAATCTATGGCGAAACGGTGCTAGAAAGAGATAGATGTATAGAAAACAGTATGTATTTGAACATGCCATCTCGCTCTTGCGTACGACGCACACGAACTGACAGATTTAAGCGGAGCCGCTTTCTCGATTCCGCCGCGGAGGTGTGCTAACGGCATGAATCACTCTACAATAATAAGAATACAAAGAAGATAAATATATATGTCTGATATTCCAAATCACAGGAAATAAAATAAGAGAAAAAAATCATACTTAATGTTACTCTACCATAATAAGAATACCAAATATATTCCAAGAAGAGATAAAAAAAAACAATTACATATAGGTACATGTACATAGTATTAAGTCATTCTGTCAAAATTCAGAAAATCATTCAAAGTTACAATATGTAACTAAAACACCTGTGCGTATGAAATGTATATCAAATAATCAAAATTATTCAAGTTAAATGGTTTACTAGGGAATTTCCTATAAGTAAGAAACATAATATCTAATGTATGCATTGTATCACATTATAATATGCAAGTATTTAGAGATTATTCATGTTCTTTATACATTCATAACATCTTTTACGGAAAATACCTAAAGATTTCGCGTTTCGTACCTTGCTGGGTAATTTATTAAAGAAATTTAATCCAAGATAATAAACATTTTTTTCTGTTGCTACAAGTCTTGGTTTTCTGAGTCGAAATTGATCGCGACTTCTTGTTGGATAATTATGAATATCTTGATTATATTTAACATTTTCATTCATGTAACTTGGCAGTAGTCCTTTTTTAATTTTGTACACAAAAATCATTGTTTGATAGTAAATAAGTTTTTTCACCCTCAAGAATCCCAATTTATTCAACATTAGTTTTACCCTATGATACCTTCCAAAACCTAATATTGCCCTCATTCCCCTATTTTGTACTTTTTGTAGTCTTTTGAATTCTGTTTCACTTGACAAGAAAAGAATCGATGAGCAGTAATTAAAGTGTGGTAATACTATAGAGTTGTACACCATCTTCCTACTACTCATATCCATTTTCTTACGTACTCTATAGAGGAAGCCTATTTTTTTACTAATTTTTTTTATAATATTTTCAAAATTTGCCTTAAAATTTAATTTTCTGTCAATAGTTATTCCTAGATATTTGATTTTATCAACCAAATCAATCTCTTCTCCATCTATTTTTACTACACATTTTTTATCAGATGGCACCCTGCCTAATATCATGCATTTCGATTTTTTGACATTTAATTTTAATTTGTTCACACATAACCAATTTGATAATCTATTGAGTTCACTCTGAATATTTAACAGTCCATTTTCCAACACATCACATACAATATATATCAAGGTATCATCGGCAAACAGTTTTATCTCACAGTTAGTTACACATTTCACAATATCATTTATATAAATAATAAATAAGAGTGGTCCTAGGACAGATCCTTGCGGCACTCCTCTTGTTACTGCTTCTTCTGTAGAAAAACTTCCTTCGAATTTTGTTATTTGCTTCCTATTTTTGAGGTAGTCTATGAACCATTCCTTCGCAATTCCTCTTGTTCCAATGTTTTCTAGTTTCATGACTAGTCTTTCTCTGTCTATAGTTTCAAAAGCCCTTTTTAAATCCAGGAATACTGATATTACTATATTTTTTTCATCTATTGCTTCTTTCCATCTATTAATGACACAATTCAATGCTGTTTCACACGAGTATCGACTTCTGAAACCAGATTGTTGTTGTACTAATATATTATTCTTTTCAATGTATTGCATAAGTTGGTCTTTTACAATATACTCCAAGAGTTGTTCATACTTAGGTAAACAATTAATAGGTCTATAGTCGTCGAACATCTTTGGGTGCAGTATTTTCGGGACTGGAGTGATGACGGACGTTTTCCATGATTCTGGGAATCTGCCCGTTTTTAGTGATTCATTAATTGATTCAAGTAAGTGTGGGCCTACTATATCAAATGCATCGGATAGGAATTTTATTGTAATACCATCTCCTGATGGTTTTGACTTCATTTTGTTTACATAACTATCTCTAAGTGTAGTTAAACTTAACACGAGAGCACACGCGTGCGCGGGGAAACCTTCACATCGACAGTTTTTTCGTTATAAAATAAAATCAACGAGATTGTCGAGTTTTTCCTTCTATGATATCCTACCCATCAATAAGCAACATTTATTTATAGTGAAATCAGCTCATTGAAATCTTCATAAGAATACTTTTTGCCAATTTTTTGCTGTTCCGCGGGGATTCTCCCACTACGCGTGTTACGGCGTCACTATGCAAGTACTCAGTCATAAAAAATATCTGACGGTGTACGGTTCTAGGTTTCGTTTTGTTTTTTTTTTCTTTGAAACAAATAGGTGAATATTATAATTATATACCTACATAATAATATTTTATTTTTTTTTTTTAACGTAGGTACACACATTCAAAATATCAATTTAATTTCCGATTTAAAGACAATTTCATTACAATTTTTTAACCATTACATTTAAATAATGTAATGGTTAAAAAAATGTTTATAATACATCACTTTAAAAAAAGTGATGTTTTTTTGTGTACTTCAGATTTTGTGTTTTGATTTTAATTATGAACTGGTACAATTTTTTTTCACAAGTGATTTTAATTTTTTCAACAATTCTTTGATTATCGTTTTTTTCGGAATAACATAATAAAGCGATATACTTTATATAGTACAGAATAATATAGCGATGAGGTTTGCCACCCATCTTGAATGTCTTAACTTAAATTTGGCACAGACAAGACGGCCTGCATGTTTATCACATGCAGCTATTCTGCTGGCTACTTCACTTGTGGGATGTGTAGTAGAATAGTGGTAGGATTGGTAATAACAGCTATTATCAATAAGTGAATATGTAGTGAAATATAATTCTCTGTTGGGTACAAGCATTAAAATAAAATAATAATAATAAATATATATATTGCAAAAGTTAATCCGAAACGAGATGACAAAAAAACAATTGTGTTTGAATGGTGCCGAAATTCAATAGGAACCCTAAATTACACAATGTATCTTTTTACCTGAATGCGGTCCTTACGCACATGGCAATAAAAGTGGGGATTGCCTCGCGACGCGTGTTACCATGATGAACTTTTTATTCCAAAATATAGGTGATGTGATATTTTTCTATTTCCGTATTAAATAAAGAAATTTTCAAAAAAACAAATAATGCAGATTTGTTGTTTATATTCCAAGGTACATAATGATGCAATTTTGATAATTTCATCTTATATAATAACAGAGTTATAAGCATTTAATTGCATGCGAAGGTTTCCCTCGCGGTGCGTGTGCTTAAGTTCTATTTGGAGCGCGTGTGCTCTAGTGTTAACGATGTTAATTGGAATGGAGTGTCTGTGATCATAGCCTCCATATATTGGGATTCAGCGCAAGTTGGAATACTTTCATGAATTTTCTCAATGCTCGATAGAAAATTTTTATTGAACTTTTCAGCAATTTTATCTTTATTCTCTTCTTCTCCATCTGGAAACTCCACGATATTATTGGTTTTACCTTTGCTATTTAATACAAGGCCTTTTAAAGTCGTCCACATTTTTTTATAGTCGTGCTTCGACGCTTCTATCTTATCTTTAACAAATTTGTTTTTTTGTGCCTTAATGTCTTTAGAATATGTATTTCTTAGTATTTTGTATTTTAGCCATAATTCATTACTGTTTTCATATTTACATGCTTTATAAGCTCTATCTCTTTCTTTGCGTAGTATTTCTAGGTCTCTAGTGTACCATTTACATGATTGCTTTGTTATAGTTGTAGTTTCTGGCATTACTTTATTAACAACCATAGTGAAATTGTCTATTATTGTTTTGGCTTTTTCATGGACATCTCCAGTCAGATTCCAATCAGTTTTCTGCAACTCACTACATATCACTTCTTTCGAGTATCCTTTCATATTTCGGTATGTTATTATTTCACGACTTGTACCGTTTGATGGATTATCTAGACTTGCTTTTAAAGTCTCATGGTCTGATATTTTGAAATCATCAGCTACACATACTGGAAGATAATAGTCGTTAGATATGATTAAGTCTATTAAAGTCTTTGTATTCTCAGTTATTCTGGTGTATTCCGTTACTAGTTGTTTTAATCCCATTTCATTAATTATTTGTGTTAACCTGTTACTATATGTATTACAAGTTTTTAGATCTATATTGAAGTCTCCATAAATATATAAGAATTTATTTTCTCGTTTTATTTTTTCACAATAGTTTTCAAAGTAATTTAAAAAATTTGCGTGGCTTTGGTTGGGTGAGTGGTAAAGAACGGTATATATTCCACTTTTCATTCCACTCCTCACCTCAATAGTCAAAAACCATGCGTTTTTCTCTTCTAAGACATCTATTGCTATTGTTTTGAATTTAATATTGTCTTGTAATATGATAGCAACACCTCCAGTATGTCTACTAATTGAATCGCAGCGTATTACCCTGTATCCAGGAAATGATACTTCCACGTCACTTATGTCGTCCGTGACGCATGTTTCACATAAAAGTATCATTTGAGGCTTTATCTCACTGATTTTATGGCTTATTTCATCATGATGTGCTATCAGACTAGCCACATTCATGTTATAAATATTCATTTGTTTTTTCTCTATAAAAAATCTATTTTCTTCTGGAGAGCCGTCGTCTTCCTCAGGAACACTGGGCACGTTTTATCCCAGGCGGCGTGTGTAGTATCTATCTTTAAGCCTAGTTTTGTATTGGTTACACAGCTATATACTATCCTGTGCAAACGCCTCCAGCTGATTCTCTGCTCATCTTCTCGAGTTCGTCGGTAGCCTGGAGGTAGTGTCTCGGCCTTCAGAACAAGGGGTCCGTGGTTCGATTCCAGGTGCCGGCTTAACTTAGCTTAGTGTAAAAGGTGTATAAGGTTGTATTTGGGTTTGTAACAAAACCCAGATATATCTTTTTAAAAAAAAAATATTCTCGCATAATTCGTCGCAATATTCTTGAGTTTAACGGGAATTAAAGAGAGCGAATTAAACGCAAAAGCGTGTATTTTTATTTATTTATTCTTTTCTGTACGTTTATAATAACTTAAAATATTACAAAAAAAAAATAGTAAGTTCAATGTAGGTACCTATTTATTTCTTTCATCTGACCCGATATGTAACAGCAACCACGGGTGTTCAAATATTTTTCTGTTTCATAAAAATTATAAAAACAATAAATTTAACAAGGCAAATTATTATAAAATAATTAGAATCTTAGTGTTATTTCATGCTTATGCAACCTAAATTAAAATTATTTGACATCGTGTAATCTCATAAATCTCAGGGAACACTCAAATGTTGTACAAATATAATATTATAATATGGTGAACAAACACGCACCACTTGAGTGTGATATTTACATATTAATATATGTCGCAGTTTGTATTTCCGTTTTAAATAATAATAAAAAGCTGAGGAATGGATTTTTTTATACTTTGTTCTCTTCTTCTTCTTCTCTCTTTTGGCTTTGCAATCGCATCATCTGGGGTCGGCCCTCCTGTTCATAATCCTTCTAGTAATACTATCCTGCACTTGTGCTAGATCAAGTTCTGTTGCTTTCAAGTCTCTTTTTATTTTGAGCAATCAGGTTTTCAAGGATCTGTTTTGTTTATCAATTTTTAATTATATCCATTTAAAAGAAGTCCCCGACTTCTGAGATATTCGGGTAAGGTGGAGAGTCTTCAATGTTGTGTCCAGTAACAAAAATCGACCTTTTATAGTGCAACAAAGGAAATTTCGTAAAAAAGAGTGTAAGACCTAGTTACGAGTAGTTCAGAAGAATCGTGGTGTTTAATTACATAGTGTTATTCAAGAAGAGTATGCCAATTTAGAGATAATGCTGTAATTTGAAACAAGTGTATCTTTCTATTAATTGTGTCGGTGCACACGTAGTAGAATTCCATAATAATGCAATTTGAAACAAGTGTTCCTTTCTACTATTGTTTGTTAATTCGCAGAGAGACATCTTTCGACTTATCAGGTCATTATCAATCATCTACTACGTATGCACCGACACAATTAGGTAATAGTGATAATTTGTTACAAAGAAATTAAAAATAAAATAATATCAATGGTTTTAGTCTTCCACTGTCAAAATCCATAATTTATTTACTTATATGCCTATACTTGTAGGCATCTTCAGAGATTTTGAATATCTTCAGTATACTTGAAGATGCCTACATAGGGCAAAACATTCGGCTTTGGAAAATCTAACTAAGTTGTTAATGCAACTGTGTTTGCCTATTTTAATTTAAATGTAGATGCTAATTGAATTATAGAAAGATATTCTAAATAAATAGAGAAAGATTCGTGCTGAATGATGAAACCTATGAGAAAAAGTCAGTTTTCAAGCGAAAATAAGGAAATTTAATGAATAAAGTAGCATTCTTGAAATTATTGAAGAAAATGGGGCACAACGGTTTATGAAGCAATGCACTATTGTTTTCTAATAAAGTACGGTTTTTCAATCATTAAACTGCACACATTTTTTTAAAAACAAATTTCAAACAAGAAGCAAATAAAAATCTAATCCATATTAAAGATAATAAAAGCCAACAAAAGCCAGGTAAAAAACATAATTGAAAATAATTTGAATGGAGGAAATTCACGTGACGTTCTATGTTGAACAAATATTGAATTTGAATATTTGAATTTAGAATCTGTGCAAGTACCCCTTAATAATAGATCCTGTTTAAATTTCGAATAAACTTACATTTTCTATGTAACAATATGATTAGTAGGTAAATTGTACAATCATACAATATTTTGTGATAGTTCGGACTACGGATTTACAAATGAGATTTTTTGTCTATATTAGGTAATATCTGTTAAGTCATGGCTAACCCTAAAAATCCAACAAGCGTCTTCTGGTAATACGTAATTTTTTTGCGAACTCATTTTCAGTTCACGGTGCTTGCTGTTGGAATGGTTTGCTTTCCAGAATAAAAATGCTGCTCATACAGACTGCATGTCAAAGAAATTAAAAACAAGCTGAATTCCAGAAATATCATTATGAATAATCTGGCAGGAACTTCATGGGGCAGTAAAGCAACAATACTACAAACATCAACAATGGCCCTGGTGTACAGTTCGACGGAATACTGTTGTCCGGTATGAGAAAGAATTGATTGTAATCAATGAACAGTAAAGGGTAAATGAATAAAGAAATAAAACATAGAAAATAAAAATATATTTTAACCAGGATCCTTCACGGGAAAGGGCCAACTTTGAGTTTTACACAACCAAAAGATATCCACACACTACACTATTACTTTTTTTATTATTATTTTTTAGGCATTCCACCCAATGTTGAGTGATTTTGCAACTATTACTTTTAGAATTAAATATTCAAAGGTTGCTTGTATTTCCGTGTTTTCTCTACTACAAATCTATAATCTCTTAAGCATTGTTATTCACTGGAATTAAGGTTATAATATTATTATATAGTACTTTATTATTATTATTCAACTGTTATCTTAATACTTAGTAGAGATGTAAATTCGAACCGAAACTATTACAATTCCTAATATATTATTATTATTTATTTCTACTCGGTAGATATTATTATAATATTATTATATTTTATTATAATTATTCTGAGTGTAGCAAACGAACCGCAAGGCGTTTGCAAATTTTATCGGTTGAACGCGATAGGAGTTTTACATATTTTCCAATTCATGCTTATTTAATTCAACTAAATAACATATTTGATATTAACAAAAATACTGTTTACTTTTCACTATTGATTTATTTCCGGAGTACTTTCGTCAAGTTAGCTTGACATTTTCAAGAGAACTTATATAAAGAAAAATCTCTTGAAAATGTGAAGCTAACTTGATGAAAGTACTCGAGTAATAACTCAATAGTGAAAAGTAAACAGTGTTTTTGTTAATAACAAATATGTTTAAAATGTCTTTTTACAATGTGGACATACCAACTCTAGATCATTTCAACTAAATTATTATTATTAATGGATCACTTATATTGCGCTATTTTTGTAATGAAATCACTTCAAGAGCGAATTCACAATATTATTTGTCACTTTAATTTATTTTTATTACTTTTAAAATACAAATCATGTAAACTATTTTTATTGTCACAAATTTAGGTATCAGATTTAATTTTATTAAAATTTATCACTTAATTTCAAGAAACAAACACAAAAAACAAAACTATCAAATAAAAAAACACTTTATTTTGGTCGGAAAATAAAAATAAATAAAAACTCAATCGATAAACTATTATAATTTAATTAAAAAATTGGAGAAGTCAGGGTTCAGTCAGCTACAAGAGCGCCATCTACCAAAAAAAGATTTATTTGTTTAATATAATATATTATATTTGTTTTATATACATGATTTATTCATTCACAGCACTCTAAATTAAAAAGCTTCTTGCTCTTTTCTGTAAGTTTTCGAGTGTCCTGTTAAAGTAGATATTCAGAAGGTATTTTAATACAAACATATAAGACATTTCAAACTATGAACTCAGCGATGATATAAAACCATCCATAACATGTTGGAAGAACCTCTTCATACTCGGAAATCTCAGGAGTCGGGGACTCCTCTTTATCCGAATTAAAAGACTCACTTTCTTTTTCTCACGGGTGACCCGAAGAACAGATCAACGTAAGTCGTCTCGTTGGAGTAATAAACAAACAAAAAAAACAATTATTAAACCATATGGGAAAATCCATAACTTGTGATTCATATTCAACTTATTTTTAATACACCATCCACCCTCTTCTCTAAGAGTTTCAGTGAATTAGTAAAATATCAAGAAAAAAGCACAAGATAGAGAAGGCTTCGCCAAAGTGATTACCAACGTCGGGGGGACCTTATACGGCACAAGAAGAAGAAGTATATATATAATGAGTTACAATCCATTGGATTGGTCTGCAACGAGTTTTGACTTATTTCTCCACTCCTCCCTATTCTCAGCCAGTCTCTTCAACTCCATATATGAGCCACAGCTCATGTCCCTCTTCAGTTGGTCCATATAGGCGTCTCTCGGTCGACCTCTGCCATTTGTGCCTTCGGTCCTACCCTCTGCGATTGCGATGAGCAGTCCTGGGTGCCTGATGTTGTGGCCAATCCAATTAGCTCGTTGTTGGCAGATTCTTTTGAGGAGTTGCCTTTTTTCGCCAACCCTGGTTAACACTTCTTCGTTTTCGACGTGTTCCGACCAATGAATCTTCAGCATGCGTCTATAGCACCACATTTCAAATGCCGCTAACCGTCCGCTTTCCCTCTTACTGATGGTCCACGTCTCGCACCCATATAGCAGAATGCTCCACACAAAGGCTAAGAAGAAGTAGAAGATCAGAAATAAGACATTTAATATCTTCAAGTCTATGTCACGAAGAGGATGAACTACATTATTTCACATTTTAGTTAGTTCACTGGACTTTTTTTCCGCAGTCTCCGGCAGAAAAAAGGTCTCCTTTTTTTTGTTTTCGTTTTCGAGTGTCCACCGAGGTAGGCCACTCATTCTGAGTGTCTTATTTTTAATTGGGACGGAGAGGAATAATTAAATTTTAATTATATGCAGCTAGTCATTAGACTAATAAGCTAATAATCTACCCCACTTGACAGATAAGCCGTGATGGTATAGATAGACAGAGAGATTGTTCACTGACTACCCCATTTGTAGAAGATTCTGTGACGGATTAGGCAGGTTATAAATAATCAACCAATCCACCAAAATAACAAATTCTCAAGATGAGTACCTACCTATATTTTCTTTTATCTCTTATTTCTTTCATTCTTTCCAAGTGCAGGTACATACATTCTTTCTTCCTTTATTCTTTTCTTCTGATAATAATTATATTTTTACAGACGAATGAATCGAAAAGTTTCACTAAATTATTTTTCATTGTACAAAAAACAAACAAAATAAAAATAAGCCCGCCTACAAAGTTACAGCCACAACAAGCAAAAAGAAATGAAAATGAAATATTAAGAAATTCCACTGGTGACTATTAATTTGCATGCCTGTTTTCGAAGAATTTTTAAATCTAAAAATTTTAAATGTGCAAAAGAAGTGATTTTGAAAATTCAATTTAAAAGACTTTACAGACGATGAGATTGAAGGCTTCCGAATATAGATTAATGTATAAATGAATATAGATAAATACTGATAGATAAATGTTTGATACTTTTAAAAACATATAAAACGAAGTTCAACTGTTTAGAGAAAAAATATATTCGATGCTAGTATTGAGGTAAGTCAGTAAATTTAAAGTTTTATGGTCAAGACATGTAATGAACACAGAGATTATCCTCTTTGTGTCATAAATGAATGGCCATTTAGTTACCTTATCAGTCGTTGAATTGAATTTTTAATATGACTTTTCACATCAAAATTTACAGAAAATTACAAGAGACTTATTTTAAATCAGAGACTCGGACACTTACAGAAATATTTCTTATTACTTCTTAATTTTACCAAGCTTTGATATCCAACTAATCACTATTCAGAATAGGTATAAGTCTTCAAAAAAAATCCATTAGCCACAAATCTTCACAATAATGAAAAAGAAACTACTTCAAGACAGAACTACCAACGAAGGTTCACTTCAGAAAAAGAAAAAGGTACCTTTGGAGTAATCTATAAGAGATATATTTGTTTGCTGAAATCCCTAATGAGCTTTTTGTTACTGTATTCTTACAATAAAAGCACTTTGCACACAATCCGACCATCAGACAGTCGGATAAATAGAGAATGAATTTACAAGATATTTACTAATTTATTCATTCGTAGCATTACGGAATCTCCCATAAGCGGGGTAACCAGCATACTAACCCCTTGTAAAAAAACACGCAAATCGTCCTCCTCGTGACAACAAAAACTAACTACTAAAAACTAATAACAACTCACTGATGATGGGTGTCTTCTCGAAAGATCTCCGAGTCAAATATTGTTCGTAGTGAAAGTTATACAGTGTTTTATTTTAAATATATTTAAACTCTATTTAAACGAAGTTCCTCAAAATTATTCCTGGGCATGCATGTGTGAGGAATATAAATAAATGTTATTAATTTATATTAATAAATTTACGCTGATCACGAATATCCTAATAAGAAACGATAAAATAAAACTTTACATTCATTATTTTCATTTTAAAAATCCATAATTTCTGTCATAGTTTTAAACGCTATGTCAATGAATTAGCCCGCTGTGACGTCGGCGTCGCTAGGCAGAAAGTTGTATTGGCACGCATTTGACTCGTAGTACTGTCTGTAGCGTCTGATGACGTCACACACCTGAGGCCTGAGTCAACAACACACTATCGCGGCATGTTCCCGCTCCGCTAGCGTTCGGGTGCAGACGATGGTGCGCCAAAGTGTTAATTTTCGTAACTATTGTGTATCTTAGCAACGAAATTGACACTTGCTTGCAACATCGTCTGCACCCGAACGCTAACGGAGCGGGAACGTGAGACGAAAGTGTGTTGTTGACTCAGGCCTCTGTTCCGCCATAGGTAGAAAGTTTCCCTTATGCGTATATTATAATCCTTCCGTCCGATTAGTGAACATGAAAAAATAGGATAGTGTGTGATCTGTTTCAGAATTACAACTGTTATTTTATTAGATACAAGAGACCTTGGAAATATCGACGTTCACATTACCGATTATGTCTAGAGTAACTGATTTATTACTATAAAAAAAACTTTCGTGGAGTACCCGACAAAGAATACATAATATAATATACTTCAACTGTTTTCTGTAAGTTCTCGACTTGGCAGGACACGAGAAGAAGAAGAACAAGATATAACATAGGAGCATAAAATTCATGTGTTGTAATATGCAGACCAAAGGAATTATCCCTTAAAGCGCGAACTATGCATAATTTTGAGGGAATGAATTAAATATTATGTTGCCGAAATTATAAACTGTTTATACTTTTTAAATGGCATATAAAATTGTTTATTCTTTAATAATTAACACATTTGAGTTTGGTAACAAAATTTTGAGAATTGTCTTTTAATATAAAAAATTTGTTTCCCTGAAGATACCTACAAGCAAAGGCGAAAACGTTTGATTACAATATCTAACATAGCGGAAATAAAACAGCGTATTAAACAACTTTTTTTATCTAGAGTAGGTATAAACAAAATATCTCTTGAATTATTTTAAAAAAAGATTTGGTTTGAAAACAATATCAAAACTTAAGTCACTGTAAAACAATACTTAAATAAATAAAGTAAATAAAAAGTTGTCGGTGGCCTGGAGGTAGAGACTCGAGCTCATGTACATGAGGTTTTGGGTTCGATCCCAGGTGCCGGCAGACTCTCCTTTCACGACACAAGCTTTAAGCTTACTGTGAAAGGTATTTATAAGGCTATATTTGGGCTTACATATAACAAAAAACCTAGATATATCTTTTTTATATAAAAAAGTAATTAGTTAGCAATAGTTTTTTTTTCCTAAAAATCACGTTTTTATTTTCGGTTAAAAGGTATGAAGTTTTACAACATCAAAACCGTTAAAATACTTTAAAAACAATTATATTTCGTAAAACAAAGAATGACTGTTTGAAAAAGTACTTTTACTGTCTAAATATAATATCCCTCTTTCTCTGGTACATAGTTAAAACAAAGCAAAATAAATCAAGTAGAAGAACGTTTTTACTAGAAGAAAATAATAATAATAATAATTTAATGCGTTGTAATACCAACAATACACAATATATCAAGTTAATGGTGTAACCAAACCATTAGGTTACATAACTCATCACTATACCTACAGTGTGCAGAACATGTATGGATGGTATTACGCAACAATGTGTCAATCTCTTACTCTTGTCTGTCCGCTCCATCACTGTAATTAGTGGAATAACTACACGCAAAAGAAAACCTTTCCATGTCAATAAAAATAAGACATTCGAGCTGGGTGGCATAGGCACCTCTTTCATGAACATTTATTTTATTTATTTATTTTTATTTTATTGTAACTTTTAATTTATTGTAAGTCATACAGTTTATCTTACAATATAATACAATAACAACAAATATTTATAATACGTAAACCAATCAAGACTCTACACAGTAAGTAAAAAACATCAAGCAAAATTACAGTGTAAGTACAAACATCATATGAAATTACGGCAACAAAAACATGTAGGTACACAAATGGCAAATTGATAAATTACAAATTCTAAAAAAAAAAAGGTACAAGAAGAATAAATGAAAATTGGGTGTATATATATATGTCGAATCAATCACATTGGTAAAAACATAGGCATTAATAAAAATAAATTTATTGGAACATCTTACTCTTTATATTCTATGGGGAACCCGATATAGAATTGGTCTCCCACTCTTTTTCGTAAGTTTTCGAGTGTCATGTAAAAAGCAGGTGTTCTAAACAATAATGACGTATTATTAATTTAAAAATTAAATAAACTTTGTATTTTCCACTAAAATAACTTTAATCAGTTAAAACGTTTTCGGAACTACTTGTTCCATCATCAGTAACAATACTATAGTTACCTACTGATGATGGAACAAAGTTTCTTTTATTTTTAAATTAATAATAAATATGGAATTCCACATTGTTAATCACGAAACATTCGAATAAAAAATAACGACGTTTTATATCTTAAATTTAGAAATGAGGTTTGCCACATAAATGATTATTTTATGCAGAAAAAAAATACATAAACAATGCAGATAGTCTGCTGGCTACCTTCTTGACGAATATGCCGTGATGGTTAAAAATTTTCTCAGTTTGACGTTGGTGTGGCTTGACACGTTGTTCCAAAACACTGCCCATACGCACTGTAGAATCCTACTCTACGTTCACCCCTGCAGGGATGCTGGTATACCACAAGAGAAGAGAAATATAAATAAAATATATTTATGTAATTAACACGTGCGAAAATTAATTTATTATTATGATTTATTACTTAAATATTGGATTTTAAATTAAAAATTCTGTACACAAAATAATAAATTAACTCCTTGGATTCACATCTTTAATACGACGAACATGTTACTCCTTATGAAAAACTAACAATTTTATTTATTTATTTATTTAATCAACAGAACACTATAGAAAGCAAAAATAAATTTATCTTACATGTAGGATATTATGCCGTGATGGTGCAGTATGTTTATTTTTTTATTTTTTATTTAATCTATTTTATTTATTCATTCTTTGTTTTACATTGATTACAAACAATTTCAATGTCAAACTACAACTGAATTTCTTGATTTAACTCAAGTGTCATAATATTTTCTAAATCACTCGCAAACGAGTTTACGAAGGCCTTGAGAACAATAAAAAATCATTTTTCTATTTGTCACACACCTACCTTAATTATAAAGTTTCTTTTTACATATTTTGCTTAACGATGAGAGCAGTAGTATTCGAAAGCCGGCACGCAAAATAATTGTGTCACCAGTGAAGCTTCTATTGATTATTTTGTATTCTTAATTTTTTGTTTTATCAAAAATATTATATTTTTATTTTTTTGCAATATTATTGTCAATGATGCAAAGTTGACTCTGATCACTCGTAAACGAATAAATGAACTATGGACATTCAAATCGCTAATAGTTTTATCATCATGAAAAACCTTTACATGACTTCGATCATTTATTCCTTTATACCATCACGCCACAAGTGGGGAAGAAATGCACAAAAGTGTGAAACCAATCCATAAATGGATTCATGCTACCGAATTTATTTTCATTGAAGCTGTAAGTAGCTGGTTATGTTATGCATGTAAGGCACTATGTATATTATAAGAGTATTGAAAATCTCTTAACAAATTCTCTCTGACGAGATACCGATTATTTTTAGTATCCTGGTACTAAGTATTGTAAATGTACCAAAAGAAAGGTAGTACCATGGAAATAATAGATTAACTAGATTGATTGTAAAAAAATCAATATCGGAAAGTCAGCCTAATAACTTATTTCATTATATGTATACCTATGTAAATTCATATATGTAAACCAATTGAGATCTTAGTTGGAGAGTTTCTTTGTTTAGTATTCGCCCGTTTCACACAATTACTACATGAAAAAAAAAATTCTTAAATTTTTTTTACCATCCCAAATGATTAATTTAAAAAATGACATCAAACGAATCACGAATAATTTACTTACAACAAATACTTGTTTATTTTACAACCATTAATAAAAAATAAACTTACAATACAAACCATTAATTTCGCAAAACTATTTTTAGAATTGAATAAAATAATAAATTAAAAAAAAACAGCATATATTGCCCGCAAACTATCAAAAATCAATTGTTGCAGCTAATAAATCAGGTGTGTGATGCATCATGTCCGCAAAATTAAAAATGAATACAAATGAGTATTTAAGACTCATGTTATGCTTAGCAATGACATTTTGTCAGACACGACTTCTTTCTGTAATCACATCAAATTCCGCTATGAACTCTCTAGTTACTTATTACTTCCATGGATACTAAAAAAGTACAAAATATTAGTATGAGTTAGTACTCCGTATCTTGATGTGTTTATGATAGCATGAAAGTGTTAAATCCCTCCTTCTATCCAACCTAAGTTATTCCCTCATTTCTTATTCATTCCAAAACCTCTCCACTCTATTCTTTCTCAAGTACCAGTAGCTCACTCTCTTCTCCTCACAACTCTTCTCTTCGCTACATTCTTTCACAAACATACACATCTTCGGTTTTCACAACTCACTCAATAAGCAAGTCAGTCATTGGACTCTGTTTCATATAAAACTATCGAGAAAAAATGATAATTATTATTGAGTTTATGGCAACACGTTCTTTATAGGACGCTTTGGGCCAAATTCAATGGAGAGATATTTTGTAACAAAATGACAACAAGGAAAAAAATAAAGATACATTGTTTTGAAATTTTCTTTAAGTACCTACTGAAAATTACTAATTAAATGTGGAAAGACTTAAAATTACTTTTGCACGTGACTGGACAATAAAGACACTCAAACAGGTGTGACAATGTGGACTACTCAGTACCACAATCACGAAAGCTGGTCTCATTCTTTGTTGAAAATGTTGGCCATATTGTGCGACAGATTGTAAGAAAATTTCACCATGTTAGACTTTTTCAATAGATAATATACCTATATCTATATTTTCTAGAAACTTTTACTTTACTAAAGCGCTTTTAATGTTTTCTTTCTACTACTACAGCTCGTGTTTATTTTGGAATTTCATGCATAGTCGATCAGCATACATACAAGCAGTACTTTTAAATAATCATTATTTGTTATTTCTGACAAATCGTATAAGAATAATAAAATATAACGACGTATTTCATCAAAAATGATGATGGAAAATTCGAAAAAATATATTGTGTGAAACGAAAATCATCAAGTTTTATGTGTATGTCATGTGATTTTTTCTGTTTTTTTTTTATGGCACAGAGAAAATTACTTGCATGCTCATTACATTCTGAAAGCCTTCTAGCTATTCTGCTTATGGTAGATTCATGATGGTATGAAAATATAAAAATAGTTCAACATATTCCACTTATTTATATTGTGTCTTCAATCTTCTCTGTCTAACCCATACGAATGAATGCCATGTATAAAGTGGAAGATCCACGCAAAATCACAATACTTAAAGTTGTTTTCTTTTAAAACAGAGAGGGAAAATTACTTTATATCAATTTCTGAAATTATGTAAATTAAATATCACCCCGTGGAGACCCTGGTAATGAATTTTTTCTGTAATTCAATTTATAAATTAAAACAAGTGTTAAATATAATCGATTCTTTTATTCAAAACACACTGTAAGTAAAAATATAATAATTTAAAATATAGGGAGTAGTAAATCTTTTGGCAATAGTCAAATTTCATATTCACTGTATGTGAATGGAATTATGAACTAAAAGATTTTCTTTATCTCCAAGAGAGCTACAAACACCTATAAAAGGTGACTCCTATACAAGCTTCCCGCTTTCTTCTGTAAATTCATGAACGTCCTGTAAAAGGCAAATGTTAACCTAACATTTATGCAAATGTTTTATTCATTTCTTTATCGAATTCTACGACATATCTGAACACCGACACAGTGAATAACGTTTGAGCCTTATTTATAAATCCAACCTAACGTTAAGAACGATTAAAATCTACAATTTAGTGGTGAGGCATAAATGCCAGCCATCTTAAATGTCTTATTTTTACTCGCATTTTTATTACAAGCAGATTGTTAGTCCGCTGGCTACCCCGTTAGTGAAAAATTTCTTGATGGTATGAATCAATGATTGAAATGAATTAATTAAAATAACTTAAATTATTCTCACACTCATAGAAACGTTTCATCGGAATGAGACATTTTACTAACGAACTTGTTTTTTGAAAAAAAAACGACTAAGAGAGAATAAAAGCCAGGTAAAATGCAAATACAGAAATAATTAAGCTTCTAATTTAATTATTCCAAAAAAATAATTTGCTTCAGTACTATTTAATATGTAAGACACATTTTTGCAATTAAACATTTTTGAGTAATTATAAAATTAAGCTAAGCACATTTTAATGCCTTTTACGTGTTCAGAAAATATTTCATGCTAAAAACTTTAATCTTCATTATCTTAATTTAGGTAGGTAAAACGTGAAACAGTTTAGTGTTAAATTTATATTATAATTCCAAAATGTTCATATCCATGCAGAGTCTTCAAAGGAGAATAGGTCAACCACTCTTTTCTGTAAGTTTTTCAGTATTCTGAATATGTAGAATAGAATAGAAATATTTTTATTGTGCATAAATACAAAATATCAACATACATTTTTTCTTTACATGGCTACAATTAAGTTATAGATGTATGTGCTCTTCCGGGTTTACCGCGTCTTGTCGATCTTCTTCCTCCTTCTTTACTTTTGAAAATGACTCAGTCAGTAGAGTCGAAACGTAAAGAAGGAGGAAGAAGATCGACAAGACGCGGTAAACCCGGAAGAGCACATACATCTATAATAATGAAGACCGCGAAAGCCTGCAACAACTTATTACAATTAAGTTGCAGCAACCTCACTAGGTTACCCTGTATGGAGGCGTGCTGCGAATAAAAATAATAAACAATATACAATTAACAAACTATCATTATATCCAACAACAAAAAAATCACAATGAACAAATAAATAATTAATAAATTAATTAATTAAAAATTAATTAAATTACATTAGTATTTTTGAAATATCACGTAAATCGAAAAGCTGATCATGAGAGGAACCAGACCACGTCGAAGGTGATCCCAGAATAACATTTTACTACCCAACTTGTGGGGTGTGGTTTGATACTGAAAATGATTATTCTTGCATAATGGTTTTTACCTAATGTATTATTTTAAATTATTGATTTTTTTTATGAAATTTTTCTCTTCTTTTTATATTAATTAATTATCTGTTTGCCTATTTTAACATATTTACACTGACTACCTGCTTATTATGTTTTATTACATAATTTCTATTTTTTATTAATTTCTTCTTATTAACCTGTCTTAAATTCATAATTCATTGTTTTTTTATCTCTGTTTGTAATGATTAAGTATTTGTTTGTGTTGTTAAATATTTTATACTTAATAATTACTTTTAACTGGTAATAATTACTTTTAACATACCAAATAGACGAAAGAGACACACCTCGACTTTCTTTTTAAGTAAAAAAAGTACTAATGCTGCTCAGAACTCGCCACTACATCGATGCGTTACCACATATGTATAACAATTTTAGAAGGTGAGGTCCGTGGACATATTCTGTATGTCCAGGAGCCTTTTTAGGAGCCACATTAGACAGGAATGAAATATTTGTTTATTTTTTCTTTTCTTTTCTTTTTTTGTGTTTGTACTGTACTGGCAATAATAATAATAATAATGAACTCAAAGATGGGCTGGTCAAGTACAAGAAATATGTTTAATGGTTATTATGTTATATTTTGTAAAATTTTATTGTATGTTGCCCATTTTTTTAAATAAATAAATAAAAAAAAAATTTGTATATTTTAATAATCTTAAATCTTATGTTGAATTTCCCAATTTTGATGATTTATTGCTAGTTCTGTCTTTTATCAATTAATTTTTTAACGAATGGTTTATATGTATTATATTTATCATACTGTTTTTTTTATCATACGAGTATACTATCCTTTTTTCATAGTTACTCCTTGTCTTGTTTGAACGTACTGTCTGTCATGCATTTTCTATAATTATATTTTATTCATTTAAAAGGCTCACGCCGTATATTGTAATAAATAAATGAATAATATTTAAATCGATTTCGTTACTCTCAATCGATGATTCAAGATTATTCTACTCTTCGGGCCACCTCTGTGGGAAAAAAGAGTATCTGGAAAAGCGTATGTGTAAAAAGGAATCGAAGACTCCTAAGATCTCCAGATCCCGGGTTCTCTTAATGATAAATGGAGATTACCATTAGGCAACGAACGACCTGAAACTTAAGATTCATATAATATTTTTCCCTAATAACGACCTTGATACAATATAAAAGTTCACATTCAAAATATAATGTTGTACCTACTTAATATCGTACATTTAGTTGGGAATAAGGTAAGTATGAGTTAAGTGTATGTAGGTATGATGATTATATGGAAATATGTTGAGTCAGGTAACAATGTGACAGTTCCATCAACACACTCAGAGTGACAAGTGGAAATTACCACGGTACATACATACGTCTGCACGTCATAATATGAAATAATAATATAAAGCCTTTTGTATTATTATAATAAAGCCTTCCAAATACGTATGAATTTTCTCAAAATAAGTGACCTTCATAGAATATTCTCCATAGAGATTGAAATGTCTATAATACTTAGATTGTCGGTAAAATTATGATATTTTTCTTCGAAATGTTATATAGAATATTTTGCTAGACTTATGTAATAGGTTATGTTGCTAGATCTAAAATGGACAAAAGGATAATGGAGTGGAGACCTCGTGAAGATAAAAGGAGTAGAGGAAGACCTCCCACAAGGTGGTCAGATGACATTAGAAGAATCGCTGGTGACTAGTTTCAGAAAGCTCAGGACAGAGATGCCTGGAGACATTTGGGGAAGGCTTATGTTCAGCAGTCATGGACAAAAATAGCTGCATAAGCTAGTAAGTAATATAGAACAATGAACAAAAATCAAATCTAACATAAGCAACATATAAATATTTTGTTATCATTGAGTGGTTTGGGATAAAAAGTAGACAAATCCATTTTTTAAATCAAGTTTGCAGAAATATGCTTTATATTGAGTTTTATAAAACTGTATTTAAGAAAGTAGTCGAACACTGGATTTTGTGTGCAAAATAGTCGAACACTGTGAATTTTGTGTGCAAAATGGTGAGAAAAATTTATGCTAGTACTCGTACGGATATCAGCCTAAATCTTATTAAATTATAGAAAATTGACTATTTTTTATTGTTAACTGAGTTTGGGCAAAACGCGCAGATAACAAAACTCTTTCACGACACAAATTTTTAGATACTTCTTTAAAAAAAATCAGACATCTGGATTGGAGAACCGTGATTACACAATGTTACGTACAGATATTGAACAGAATCCAGACAGAGAAGGAGCTGTTCCAGCTATAACAAGATAGGACGTTCATGTATCATTTAAAATGAATTGTTTGATAGTTATGATATCAGAGTATTCATGCAAATCGTGACTCAAATAACCAAGTTCGATCTGAAATCATGAAGATTATTTCTTACTTATATTTTCAACAAAACAAGATGAAGAAAAATCAAACGATACTAAACACTTCTCAGTTAATTATTTTTCAATTTTTAGTATTTTTTTTCGAATGAATTGACGGAAACTTCCGTTTTATTTATAATATTCCAGGTATTTTATAGAAGACACTCCCCACAGCAGTTGTGTTGCGCCACTTTTAACACTTTTTTACAATACAATAATTACTCACTTCCTGTAAACGTTGGTAAATGATTGCGCAATAATCTCATTCACCACCAGCCCTCACTTATCAGCATAGTTTGAACACATTTAGTAATAAAGTCAGCTAAAAAGTGTTGACTAATGGTTCGATCAAACAACTGGTATTAGATCGAGTAATGTTATCAAAAAAGGTGTCTGATATAAAATAATGCATAATTAATATGCAACAACAAACATAGATTTGCTTAGGTTGGCTAACTAAACTCTAAATGCGAAAAAAAACTGGTGAATGTGATTTATTTCTAACTAACAAAACTGCATTACATAAAATAGGTATTTCGCGCTCAATATTTTCATTCAATCGGTTTCTTTAATTATTTTTCTTTACCCTTTGAGGATTCATTTTTGTATCATGGCCCTTCATTGATCTCTTACACACCCTTTTTATCGCTTCACTTCACTATTTGTCTTATATCTTAGGTATTTATGGTGTCCACACATTTTTTGAGATAACTGCTCTAAAACATTCTACGTATTTATGTCTTTTATAAAGCTGCCAGCTAATTTTTTTTATACAAAATGTAAGTTTCGTAGAAGGGCTATGTGTCACAGTAGAAATTTGAAATAAATCTATTATTGATGATTATTTTATTTATGTCTAAATCACTCGCAAACGAGTGGATATTCTTGAGAAGAATAAAATAGAATTTTATTTATAGATTTTCAAACTTCGATATAAAATTTATTCAGTTCAACATAATATCAAGTACCTATAATGTATTCTGCTGTGTGTGATGGGTCAATGTGAAGTGATATATTAATATTAAAAATAATAATAAAGCATTTGAAATCTAGCAAAACTTCTTGATACTTAACTCATTTAAACCGTACTTCAACACTAATTTACTTCAGTCGCAGCAGGGAAGTAAATGACGATGTAATATTATTACTTTGGCATTGCAAGCAGTTTGTACAATTAAAGGTGTTAATAGTAATTGTTAACACTTACAGTTACAGTGTAATATTGTAGGCAGTAAGTAATAAGGAGGAGATTATTACAGTATTATGTAGCAGCACTGTGATGATTTGTAGTGATAAAATAAAAAAAAATTAAGATATTTTAAAAATGTATCAAACCAACAAGACTGTTTGTTTTGTTTGGATATTTATACGTTCCCTTATTAGACATCGTATTGGACTAATAATTCCTTAAGCATTAGGGGGTACATAATATATTTTGATCTGTAGATTTGAAACACATTCATTTTTTTTATTGTAAAGGTTCATTGCTTTTACAGGTATATAAAATGACCGATGAGTAGAAGAGAGATCATTTCCGAAACAAGATAATATTCTTTTTGGAACATAATATTATATTCTTTGAAAATTTGTATTGCATAACTACTCTATTAAGTCAATGGTTGAATAAGTTGATTTCAAGCAATTTTGACTTTAAAATTGTGACAGAAAATATCAAAGATAAGCTGACTAACCCGAACAAAATGCTAATATCTCTCTCACGATTTATAATCTATAGTAGAAAGAAACACTTTTTTCAATCTTACTTTTTATGGAATCTTACTAAGTGTGCACCGACACAATTAAAAAGTTATTAATAAAACACGATGTAGTAATATGAATTTCTATCAAGAACCGTCGGTCAATAAATTAAAATAAAATAAATAAAAATAAAATAAAATAATCTTTATTGTAAATTTTTTAAGTTGTACAAATGGCGGGTTTATTGCCTGCAGGCAATTTCTGACAACTAACCAGTTTTTACTTTAAATTAAACAATTAATGAGGTTATTATTTAGTTTAAATAATATACAGTATATTATAAACAGCGAGATTTGAACCCCAAAATTTCAACTTCCACAAATTCCCCACGATTTCCGAAAGTCCTCTAAATAAAATAAGTTTTAGTTGAATTTCAATTATACCTCTACAAAATACTTAAAAACGTTGTATATAGCAATGTCCCTAAGCAACATAACTTTATACTATATAGCATTTGAATATAGAACAATAGGTAGCGAGAAGTTAGGTCAAGTAGATAATATGTAGCTATATTCAGGTGATAGGTCACGAATAGTTGAGCACAATGCAATTATATTAATACGAAGATGGTAAAAACGAGGTCAATTTGTCACAACCAACGCTCTAATTGCAATTAATTCATGAACTTCGTTGCGAAAATTCTGTACAAAATAATTCATTTAGTCTTAAGTCATAACGACGTTACCATTTTTTTTAAAAAAAGATAAAAAAGGTTTTGTTATAAACCCAAATACAACCTTATACATCTTTCACAGTAAGCTACTTAAAACTTGTGTCGTGAAAGGAGAGTTTGCCGTCACCTGGGATCAAACCACGGACCCCTTGTTCACGAGGCCGAGACTCTACCTCCAGGATACCGACAAAGTTTTATACTATACCTACTATACTTTCCCATCATGGCATATTTCAAAAGTGGGATAACCAGCAGGTCGGTCGGTGGATGGCGCTGGTAGTAGCTGCCTGAAACCTCTGACGTCTCATTTTTCAAAATTAAATATTATTATCTTATAATTGTTCAAATTAACAAAATTTTAATACATTTTTTTAGTTTCAATAGTTTTATAAAGTAAAATTTTTGGGTGTAATTATTTTTAAAATAGTTAAAAATTTCAAATTTAAAAATGTGAATATTAGTGAATAATATTTGTGATAATTAATAATACCTTCAATTGGAACTCACATAAAATTCTCGCATTTTAATCAAATTTGTGACAATCACAATTGTGTTTTCAAAATTTTATAATAGTTACATAAAAATTATAGGCGCCCTTGAGACGGTCTAGGGACTGTTAAACGGCGTCAAAACAAAATCATCCATAATCATCATCATCATCATCACCAGCTACATGTAATAAGCGTGTAGGTCAACACAAAATTGATGGCAAACCTTATCGTTGAATTTAAGATGTAGAATATCTTTATTTTGTCAAACACCCGTCTTTTACAGGACACTCAAAATCTAACATAAAAGTGTAGGATACCAATTCTTTGCCGGATTCGACATTCCTTTTTTAATTTTTTTTTCGGATGTATATGTTAATAATTATGACGTCTTCATCAAGTGAGGTAGCCAGCTACCTACTGCATCTAATTATCACTTAAACTGTTCTTTTATAATCATAAAATAACAAGATATTCATAATGGATGGCGCATTTCTTCACAGAATTGAAGATGTTGAATGGTTTATAATGCCCTATATTTTACAAATACTTTTATATTTCAGTACACTCCAAAAATACAGAAAAGGGTGAAAGAGAGAGATATTGTAAATTTTACCTTACTTTCCCTGAAGAGTTCCCGTTACAGAATTAGTCTCACCTTCTATTCTGTAAGATGTCGAGTGTCACGTAAAAAAGATGTCTTCGGAAAACAACGCGTTTATTATCATATTTAATTCAGCGACGAGGTATGTCACTTATCTTGAATTATTTGACATCTCATTAATTATGACATGTTTTTGTCATATGCCAGAGACTCTGTAGAAAATTTTGTAGACTGAACTTTTAATTTATATACCAAAATGTATCTCAGTATCCGTTCCCTAGCCCCCCCCTCCCCTCCTCTAATCCATAATCCCTACCTCATGTTGGGTGTGTGTCAAATATTATTTTAAATTTTCTTTTTTTTCTTTTGTTGTGTATTAATGTTTTATATGTTTTTTTTTAAGTAAATTAGTTTTTACTAGGTTTATGTCAATGTGTCGTGGTTAGATGGAAGAAATCACTTTATAGTGATAATCTCGCCACTGCACATCGTCCTAGTTTTTAAATTTTTTATATTATTATGTTAACACTGTAATGTAATGATGATGTGCAAGAAGAATAAATAAATAAATAAATAAATAAATAAATAAAAATATACGCCTTTTACAAAAATAATAATCAAATATAAAAATTGCATTTTCTTTATGTACTTATTAACAATATAATATATAAATAGTAATAAATCACAATAATAAATTTTGTATAGTTACAATTTAATAAGTACCTAGTAACATATTTACATCAACTCATTTTAAACAATTCAATCATCGGTAATTCATTTCTAGGTATCCATATGTTTCATTCGCACTTTTAAAATAAGATTAAATTTATACTCAGCAGGTAAATAAATCAACTACAAGAGAACAATAAAACTTAGTCATGGATTACAAACTGCCTTAAATAAACCCGAATTACACATATTTTTATTCATTAATAAATTAAGTAAAATATAGTACATATACAATACAATTTCTATTAGATTAAATTTCTACAATTGTCAGCAATCGTACTTAGTATTATATTCCTATAGTGTGCTACCTACATACTGTCAACTCGCTTCATAGTTGGAGATAGAGATGAAATCAATATCCGATATAATTTTACTATTCTACAGAGTACCGCAAATCAGCTCAGTATCTGATCAAATACCGAATCTCAGTAATTTTTCACTTTATTCCGAACACAATAATAAAAAATCGACTAAAAAACGATTTTTCTACAAAGGAAATATACACAATAAGAAAATTGTACGATAAATACCTATATTTTGAATAGTAATTAACTTCATTGAAATTCATATTAACAGAGAAAAGAACGTTTTCACTAGCTCACTAATCGTAAAATACGTCATCTTGCTCTATACAAGATTGAACATCCGGCTATGTGGTTTAGAATAATATGTTCACATGACCAATTTGTTATGCGCCGTTTACTCACAATACTACATAAAGGGCGCTATACTATAACTATTTCATCTTAAATTCCTAATACATACGTGATGTATCTTTTTCATTTTAAAACGTTCTCTGTTAGGCTCTTCTTGCAAGTAAAACACTCACCGGATATTTGCCTAATCGATTCAGAATTTTTATTTTATTTATCAAAATAATGATACAATCAGTTGAGACAAAAAAATACAAGTGTACATAATAATATGTTGAAATATCTTTATTTCTCAGATATTTCAGGAGTCCAAGGACTGCTATTTATCCGTTTGGTTGAATTTTTTTAATATTTTGGACTCCCTCTAGTCTAATACAATTATGCCAGTGTTGGCATCTCCGATCCTACCACGTCAGTGGGCGGGGGACCCGGCTGACGTAGCAGATCCCATCTTGAGACGCATTCGTGGATGTGTGGGTCTCAAGTAATAATAATAATAACTAGACAACTTATTTATGATGCGCCGTTTTGTGGAAAAACCACGGCAAGGGCCCATTTAAGAATCATAACACCTCCCGAACAATAGGGTCTTTAACCTCGTCTTGAACACCTCCACACTCTCCAGAGTTCGCAAATCAAAGGGAATTTTGTTCCACAGCAACGGACCAGCCACACAGAAGGCACGGTCAATATAGTTGGCCAGACCCCCTCTACGCGGTACCACAAGTCTATTGACAGAGTCTGTGTTTGCAGACCTTAGTGATTTTCGCTTGTCCTTTGCCTCCTCAGAAATGCAGTACTCCTAAATGTACACTGGTACCATGCCATGTAGTGCCTTGAACACAGTCAAAATGATTTTAAACTCTACTCTTTCTCTAACTTCGAGCCAGTGAAGATCTTTTAGAAGAGGAATTATGTGACAGGTTTTGTTACAAATTACAAAATAAGTAATAAGTAAACTAGCAAAGTGTCCATTCTTACCCATTATTGTCCGGGTTTGTTGGAAGACATTGCATTTTAGGGATAAACTCGCTCTCTGTACATTGAATTGTTTAACTGATATTTATATGACACTGTATTATTTTGTAAGATTGTAACCAACGTACAGTAAAGAATAAAATACATAAAATTAATGATTGAAGCAGTTATCTAAAAGAAATTTATAAGGTACAAAAAGAAGAAAAATCACAATATACACTAATTAAGTAGAAAAAAAATGAATATCGTATTCGAACAAATGATACTTCGTTTCAAGCGAAAACCTTGCTTGATATTCGGTTAATCGATTAAAGATATGTTCGAATATTTAGTATCCGACCAAATGACTTTCCGTCTCACCTCTAGTTCCAGTATAGAAATCCTATAATAAAGATTAGCAGAACGAGTCTGCAATCCACCGTAATCCAATTCCCCAGTTGGCATCGCTACGGCTAATCCATAAATCCAATAAAAAGGTGGTTTTTAACGCTTATATCCAGAGGTACTGGCAGAAATTATTATTATCATTGAAAACATATTTTTTGCAAAATGTCCCATGGGTAGTATAATATTTACCAGCATAAATGTGATATTTTAAATGGTTAAGCAATTACTTAAAGTACCTAACGTGTTTACTAATAATAATTAATTTGCAGTGATTTCTGAATAATCGATTTATTATCTAAAAGGGAATTGACGTGCACATGATTTTACGGTATTTAAATGTAAGAGAAGTGATATCAATTTAATATCACTCATATTCACTTTTTTTTTTAAAAAAAAAGATATATCTGGGTTTTGTTAGAAACCCAAATACAACCTTATACACCTTTCACAGTAAGCTAAGTAAGTAAGCTTGTGTCGTGAAAGGGGAGTTTGCCGGCACCTGGCATCGAACCACGGACCCCTTATTCACGAGGCCGAGACTCTACCTCCAGGCTACCGACGAACTTACTTGTGTATCGTCGTGTTAGTGCCCATAATACAAGATTCAAAATTTATCAAAATTTGAGACTAGCTCGGTCTGTTTGAATTGTCTATACAGTATACATGTTATGTTATTTGAATATTTATCAATTAAGATTACAACCTTAAGAAGAAAAATGTGGACTAGTTCGATCTAAAAAAGAGGCGATGATATTATTTTTGTCGTTGGTCTAAGTCAAGTACGAATATCTAAAAAGACAGACAAGTGGAGAAATATAGAACAGGACTCTATCATGCAGTTGAGATGTGGCTAAGAAAGGGGAAAAAGGATGGGAATACTCAATAGTACCATAAGTATTTCTAAAGGTTCCTATATATTCTAGAGAATATAGACAGTCGTAGATTTTCCCCATCAAAACTTTTAACAGTTCACAATTGAATAATAACCATATCAACACTGGAAACTGGCATAAAACTGTTCATAGTAGAAGTCACTTTTTTTTCCTATGTTTCCAAGAAAAACAGCAAAGGGCGAAAGAAAAAGTTAAAAAGGACACTTTAAACAGATACGAAATAGTTAAAAACATGTCTTAAATTTGTTTAACAAATTTGTATTTGTGCTCGCCGTTTAATTTCGTCTTTACAAAACGCTGTCGAAACTTTCAGGAAGAAAGTTTTAAAACAAGAATAAAACATCAAAGTTTCGAAAACACAAACTGCGTACTATGTACACTCAATAATGGCTGTTGAAAAATGTTACATTACTTGAGGCGTTCTTTCAATATTATCATAACGGACGGTTAGCCCCATAAAAATCTGTTACAATCCTCCCCCATTTCCTATCCCTCCAAACTCCACCATCTCAACTACTACTACTACTATTACAAATACCTACTTATACAACCCTAAAGACAAACGAACGATAAACTTTTAGAAATCACAACTTACTTTTTACAAACTAGAAATATCCAACTTTATCATGATAATATTGCTAATGTGCACTCTTAGACGATTCAATATGCAAAATAATTTAAAATTATCTTTTAATTTAGTCTTTAAATGCTCGAAAACAAGGCTGGTAATTATAAAAGTGCTAAGTATCAAAAATTTCAAAAATGAGTTTTTACTCCCAATTGGTGTCAAACATTAAGGCTAATAAAGCGTGCAAAGTTGCAATGTGATTGAACAACATAGTGTACTTCAAACTTCGTCCAATAGAAATCACTTTTGCTACATTCCCCTTACTTACTTTCTTCACATTTTTTTCTTGGTTTTATGCTCAATCAATTCTATCATCTCTTCCTATCACAAAGACGTTCATTGCAGAGACGAGAGCAAAACAGTTATCTGTATTTTGATTTACTTTATTCAATACGAAATTTAATGGTAACCATTGTCAATTTTTTCCCAAATATAATCTTTCCCAAAATATTATTGGCAGCAGCAAGGTTTAGAAACTAAACGACAAATGTGTTCCATAACTCTATGAAATATTAAATGGCTATAAAAACTGTGTATGAATGTACTTGTTCCATATTTTATTGTACATATATACGAAGTAACGAGAAAAGCGCAGAGGGAATGTGACATGTTTTATGGATGTTCGCTGTTTTAGGTTGAATTCGATTAAACCTTCAAATATTACGTTTTCGAAATGTTTATTGTTAATAAAAGCTAACCTACAGATGTAGCTAATTCGTCGTCGAGCCTCTCTATAGAGTAAAATTCTAACTATTATTTACTCATTGTTTTACTCTTTTTCAGGGTTTCTGGCATCCTGGACAATCCTCTTTCACAATACACAGATTCTATTACAACAAGAATGTTAGGAATGGCGTTAAAAGTTAGAAAATACATTTGTAGCTAAAGGCAAATTGTGTGGTGAAAATGCGTGTAATATAGATTAAATTATATTTTTTGAGTACAATGGCCCACTTTTTTTGACAACTTACTACGTATTCCCAACCCGAGTTAAATTTAAATCACTACAGGGTGTTAATTATTTATTAGTCGCTACAAATTGAGATCCGTTACTACGTCGAATTAATTAGTACAAAATTAACATAAAACGTGATCAATAAAAGTCGACAGGTTGATTATCTATCCATTCTGACATCCTGGAGAAGAAAGGCGGCTTGTTAAAGTATGATTCCGCGCCTCGCCGCAGATGGCGAATGATGACGCAACAGAGCACAGCGTTCAATAACGTCAAAACTACTGAAAGCAATATATTAATGACATAATGAATTCGTATGGGACAATTTTCGAACAACACCATATTATGTTAGACACTTGAATTTGTGTAATAATGCTATGACTATTGACGATAGCAATTTACTGAATTATTAACTAGTGTGAGATCATGGCTGACCAACGCAGAGAATATTACTGCGAAACTTCAAGAAACTTGTATTGTTGGTCGGAAATACTCACTTACAAATTCTCAGTGCAATATATAATGTACTGACATGATTTTTTTTTATTTTAAATTATGTTTTAGTCTCCTGATCGAAGACATATGTAAATATATGTAGCTAAAAATATATTCCCATAAGATGGTTTTGATTAACCAGCTCCACATGCTGCACACGTGATGCAGTCAAACTTTATCTTGAAGTTGTAAACTACCGTTTGCCGTGTAGTACGGAATCACGCCTTAAAGTAGTAGTCATTTTACCTATGTAGAATCTAGAAATATATTTTTATATAAGAAAATCTCTCTCAAGGATTAATTTTCTCTCCAATTCACGTGTAATTAAAGATAGGAAGGTGCTTCACAATTCACCACCCCTATCTACCAACAAACCGCAATATTCAAGGGTGCGAAGAAAAATCCAAGGAAATACTCAACCTCCTCTCCCCGTTCATCCCCAATATAACCCCGTTAAGGATAAGAAATGGTTGTATTAATGATCCTGAAACAATAATTACCTTCAGTATAACCTACCTTCTAAGGCTGAAAAAGTCTACAACCTACTTCTAACTAACTAATTTCAGAAGAGGGGTGAATAACTGACGGATATTTTTCCTGAGAAAGAAATATAAAAGTAAATGTATTTTAGAAATCATTATTGCCAAAATTCGTTATTATTATAAAGTATAATAATAATTCTAAACATCGTAACTGTTCAAAATATACGCTTTTAGAGTTTTATTATAGAAGAATAATTATAACCTAAATTACGCGCAAAAAAGTGGATGGCCTTGAGAAGAATAGAAGAGATTATATGATAATAAATAAAAAATAATTTTTCATTTATTCGCTACAAATAATTAAAAAATCTAACAATAAACACACTCTAACCATTCTCGTAGTAAACATTTAACTTGCGTCCTGAAGGTGAACTAGAATTTAATTTATCATTGTCCAGGTCTCCATTTATAGTAGATTAAATGGAGCCAATCTTTACTAATCCTCTTTCTCAGTACACCCTTTCCATAAGAACTACAAATTGGAGCAATGCGAAGAGTAAATCTTCTAACGCAAAAACTTAACATATGAATAAATAGGAAAGACTGATTTCTGCCCTTTGCTCCCAGAAAAGATCTTTATGGCAATACGATTAAAATAGCTCCTAGATTTACCGCTAAGTCTATGGTAAATAATAAGCTTCCCAGTCTTTATTGTAAATTTTCTGGTATCCTGTAAAAGGGAGATGATCGTATAACCTCACCATAAAACAATCAATAGCAATGAACTATGCAACTCATCCTAAATTGAAAATTTGCATATTACCTACATGCAGTTAGTAAAATAATAGCCCCACTTGTGAGATATGCCGTAATGGTAAATTAGTAGAATTATTTGATCCACTGCACTCTAAATGAAGCCATTTTAATAGCCACGACTTGCACTACACGTGTAGACGTCAACTTTGCTTCTACATTCGTTGCATTGTAATAGATTAACTTTTTACTTGTTTCGATACAGAATTGTGGTATTTTATTATTTGTTCAAACATAATTAATATAATAATTTGTAGAACATTTTGTTATCTAAAATTTATTTATTTAATATACGGCTAATGCCCTTTACAAAGTAAAGAAAAAATAATAATACATTTCACATTGACGCATGAGCTACACAAAAATAAAATTAATAGTATACGGTTTCTTGCAACAAAACAATACGCAGCATAATTACAACAAATAAAAAAATTAAGCAACAAAAAAATACGCAGCATAATAACAACAAATAAAAAATATAAATAAGTGGAATAATTATGCACTAGGCATACAGTACAGTATGGCAAAAGCACTTTATTTTAGATAGAATGCCTAAAAAACATTAAAAAAATAAATAGCTGTATATATATAATAATTGAGTATAAAATTTAATTGGTTGTTAATCTCCGATTTTTTTCATCCTAAGTATTGGCTATTCAGCAAGAATATTATTATCGAGCCTACCAAACCTTTGGACAGGACGGCAAAGAGATATTTCATTCGTAAATTATATCAGTTCATGGTTTCACATTAATATTATCTTTAGGAAAGTCTAATGAAGATTAATTGTTTAATTCAAATAAACATAAGTACAAAAAGATAGATAATAGCAAAAGCTATTAGTAATATTATTTATAACTGTTATTTTTTTTATTTATGTGTTTCCAAATTATAATAAATTTATGCAATCAAATTGTTCCAGCAAAGGGCTTTGAAGTTTACAATTTTTTTATTGTTTTAGAGAGACTAGGATGACTGATGATTTGCTCAGCGACGTTTAATGGAGAATTCATCTCAAGGGCGCGGGTAGCTCTAATGGAAGAGCGGTGTCTTCAGTTTACTCTTGAATGTTAATGTCTTTATTTGCGTTATCTGTAGTTTTATTGTCACTTTTACCCGCTATGTGTAGACTAGCACCGATATATTCTACAAAAATTATCTATTTATTTATTTATTTAAAATCATATACGGCGTGAATCTTTTACATGTTAACAAAAAGTATGACGGATAGCAACAACAACAACAACAACAAAAACAATCATAAACAACCACACAGGTACAATGCAAATTGATAAGTCAAGATCAAAATTATAAAAATTTGTAAAAAAAGGTCTATATTATAATGAGTCAAATTATAGTGTATCAAAATTAGCTAGTAATTATATAATACATTGTTAAAGGCAGTCAAAGAAATAAAATATTTAATGTCAAAAAAATATTATAATTTTATACATATAATTCAGGTAATTATTTAATTCTGTAATTTTTGTGACTGTGTACGATTGTTTTGTGTTGTTTTCAGTCATACTTATTTGTTCAACGTGTAAAAGACTTTTATCGTGTATAAAATAAAAGGTATAAAATTTGCCATCCATTCTGAGTATCCATTTTTTGTGGCACAACTGTATATTCATAACAAGCAGTTAGTCCACAGGTAATCCCACTTGTGGGCAATGCAGTGATAGACATATATTCTATACGTTTTATGTTAATTTTAATAAATATTTATATATCGAAAACAATGAACCTAATGCAATGATTTATATTAGTTGTGTTATTAGTAAAAGTTCAAAGCAAGACATTGTATGTACATCTGAAATCGTTATTAAAAATTCGTAATAATTTTCTTTTTTTCTAATTCCCTTATCTGAGAAGGGAAGACGTAGAATTTTAAATTTATCTTTTATAAGACATTAAATATTAACGACTTAATTTAAGGGGAGGATATGGTTGTGATATTCAAGCATTTACAATATACACTGCAAAGTAGTGATGTCAAAAACCGGTAATTTTTTTATACCCAGTGCCAAAATGTATCCGAACATAATACCCGTTACCAAATAACAGGTATTTTACCAGTGCATTTGTGGAATGAGAATCTACACAACGGGTAATACCAAAAATCCATTTAATATTAATATCTATCTATAATGCCTCAGAACAGACTCAAGTCTAGAGAGACAGTAGATTCCATTTGCCATAGTTATTATAATAGTATGTATATTTAGATATACCTACGTGATATAACTCATTAGTTGATTTTTATAGTATTTTTTTCTTATAAAAGATGTATCTGGGTTTTTTTATCAACCCAAATACAACCTTATACACTTTTTACAGTGAGCTAAAAGTTTGTATCGTGAAAGGGGATTTTTTGCTATATTTCTGGAAAATAAATATATTAATAAAATTCTAGGAATTAGACGAAATGCCAAAAAATCGAATCCTATCCTCCGTTACCAGATTATTATATCTTTTTACTTTTGTGCGGCATTCATCACCCGTTGTAACAACCCACTCAACTTAGTTTTCAAATATCAATTTTTATCGAACCTACCTACCGGTTTCAAATAAAAACGGTTACTTAATAACGGGTAGACACCGGATCGTCATCTCTACTATAGAGCATTACGATAATCTATACCGTCCCGCTTAGCGGACGAATTGTAAGAAAATTTAAAAGAATATGCATATAATATAAAACTCCTTACATTATACAAACGTTTATTATAGTCTTATTATTTCAATTATTCATTCATTCATTAGTAAAATCTTCTCATTATTATTTCAATCTTTTAAAGAAGTCTGAATATGAAATGAATGGTACAACATTACTGCCAACAATATGCCAAAATATAATATGGTGATGTTAGAATTAAATATCTCAAGAGGAATTCGAACCCAAGCTTTTCGACCAATTTAGTTATATGACTAATTTAAATAAATTGTTTGTTAATATTCCACACACTTTTTAATTTGCGTTATTTAATCTAATACATCTACTTTTTTTTTAACATCATCATCACTATCCTCTTTATTTAGTTATATGACTTATTTAAATAAATTGTTTGTTAATATTCCACACACTTTTTAATTTGCGTTATTTAATCTAATACATCTACTATTTTTTTAACATCATCATCACTATCCTCTTTATTTAGTTATATGACTAATTTAAATAAATTGTTTGTTAATATTCCACACACTTTTTAATTTGCGTTATTTAATCTAATACATCTACTATTTTTTTAACATCATCATCACTATCCTCTTTATTTAGTTATATGACTAATTTAAATAAATTGTTTATTAATATTCCACACACTTTTTAATTTGCGTTATTTAATCTAATACATCTACTATTTTTTTAACATCATCATCACTATCCTCTTTATTTAGTTATATGACTAATTTAAATAAATTGTTTGTTAATATTCCACACACTTTTAAATTTGCGTTATTTAATCTAATACATCTACTATTTTTTTTAACATCATCATCACTATCCTCTTTATCACGTGTCAAAGATTACAGCAAATACACTACCTATACAGCTGTCTGAAACTGAAGCTTTTAAGTCTCCATAACTACTGAAAAATCCGTCAAAAGGGTGGAAAGCTTTAGGGAGATATGTACCTCGAATAGAGACTTTTAAAGCCGGCATTTATTTTTTTAGTCATTATTTTTTTTTTTTATTTAAAAAGATATATCTGGGTTTTTGTTATAAACCCAAATACAACCTTATACACCTTTCATAGTAAGCTACTAAAAGCTTGTGTCGTGAAAGAGAATTTGCCGGCACCTGAGCCCGTAGACAATTTGTACTTGGCGATCGCCTACAAACGAATTTTCGTCAATAACTGCAACAATAACGCATAATTATACGGTACGTGTAGGTAGATTGTCGAAAAGTTCGCCAGTAGACGATCGCTAAGTACAAATTGTCTACGGGCTCAGGTATCGAACCACGGACCCCACGTTCGCGAGGCCGAGACTCTACCTCCAGACTACCGAAGAACTACCTCCAGACCAGGGATGTTGCGAATATTCGCATCCGCATCCGCAAATGCGGAGCTTCCGCATGTATTTGGACATCTGCATCCGCAATAATCAATGCGGATGCGGATGTAAGACAAGTTGCAACAAGAAAGAAATTGGGCGAGGCCGGCGAAAGGCGCGTGCCGGTCGCACTTGAAATTAACCAATGGGAACGAAAAAATTGGTGAGAAGATCCGACGCGTTTGTAGGCAGTGTTCTTAGTGAACAATTATTTTGTAGCGCGGGTCTAATTTATGAACCTTAGCGTAACCGGCTTGAATCAGAGAAGGCGACAATTTTTCTTTTTATTGCGTATAATGCTCCTATTTTAGACTTCATTTACTAATTGTAATTAGTAAAAATGTAAATAATTACAATATCATTATTTTAATTCTTAATTCATATACTTTTTTTCTATAACATCTTAAACATCCGCATCCGCATTCGCATCCGCATCCGCGGATGTGAGTTTACAAAAATCCGCATCCGCATTCACATCCGTGGATGTGTAAAATTCGACATCCGCAACATCCCTTCTCCAGACTACCGAAGAACTCGATTATTATATGTATGTAGTTGCTTTTTATTATTTTTCAGTCCTTTTAAGACTATTGTTAGGCATTTGGCTCCTCGTTGGCATTCCACGTATCTCTCTTCAACTAGACCAGTAACAATACTCGTGTTTTTTCCAACATCTGACCATCATATTGAATTTTGAAATACCTATATCAGTCATACTACATGATAATCATTTATTCAAGACTTTTTGAAGTCATTCATAGACTAATGATGGAAACACGGATATTCTGTTTAATGGTCCGAGATTTGATTCTTGCTCCCAATCTTTTCAGCATATTTAGAATGAAAATGTTATATATAATGAGTTACAATCAATTGGATTGGTCTGCAACGAGTTTTGACTTATTTCTCCACTCCATCCCTATCAGCCAGTCTCTTCAACTCCATATATGAGACACAGCTCATGTCCCTCTTCAGTTGGTCCATAAAGGCGTCTCTCGGTCGACCTCTGTCATTTGTGCCTTCGGTCCTGCCCTCTGCGATTGCGATGAGCAGTCCTGGGTGCCTGATGTTGTGGCCAATCCAATTAGATCGTTGTTGGCAGATTCTTTTGAAGAGTTGCCTTTTTTCGCCAACCCTGGTTAACACTTCTTCGTTTTCGACGTGTTCCGACCAATGAATCTTCAGCATGCGTCTATAGCACCACATTTCAAATGCCGCTAACCGTCCGCTTTCCCTCTTACTGATGGTCCACGTCTCTCACCCATATAGCAGAATGCTCCACACAAAGGCTTTAGTGAGATTCTTCCTTACGCTTAGATCAATATTAGGGGATTCTAATATTTTGGATTTTTTGTTAAAGGCAATTCGTGCCTGGTTTATTCTGCTCACAATTTCTGATTTGGAGCGTCCGTCCTGGTTTATTCTGCTGCCCAAGTACATGAATTCTCTTACTTGTTTGATGCTCACTCCATTTATGGCAATGTTCGCAGTCGCTTCCTCCCTTCCAACGACCATACATTTTGTTTTATCTTTATTTATTTTCATGTTGTACTTTGACAACAGTATACTTTCCATTTTTCCTAAGGCTTCGTTCAGCTCCATCTCGGAGTCTGCGAGCAGTGCTATGTCGTCAGCATATCTAATCATGTCAACCTTTTTCCCATTTATTTTTACTCCTGTCCAATTCTTCATTTCTTCTCTGAGTTCATCAATAGCTTGCTGTATATAGCAGTTAAAGAGTGCTGGCGACATTGAGCATCCCTGTCTTACACCTTGTTCTATGAAAATATTAATTCTATTTTTTTTTTTTTAAAATACGACAGAAATCCTGATAGAAATGTGTAGTAGTAATCATAAAAATATTAAATTTTGAAGGACAGAAAAATATTTACTTCTACGGGCCCTTATATCAAAGTAAGTACCTACATTAAAAACTACACCTACAAAAGCAATAAAAATGTCACGAGATAAAAGTTTTTATACAAGAATAACAGATGTGAGATTTCGCCCTATCAAATGCGCATCGTCAGAGAAACGATAGCTTAAGCTTGTCGCCAGTGTTCTTTGAAGCATATCACATCAAAGTGGAACATTTGACTGGCGTTTTCAACAACCTTTCGCTTGGTTTTTTCAAATTAGAATACATAGGAAATATGAGACTGCATGTTTTGTGCAATGACATCCACTTGGAAGGTTAAAATCTGCCTCCGTTTACTCAAGTGCTGAGAATACTTGAAAAATAAATGCACATGTAATTGATAATATGAACATATGACCATGAAAAACTCTCTCAAAAATACCATGATAAAAACTTTTAGGATATAGTTTTTGGAAAATAAAAATACACGAACCGGACTATTTAAATTCGTTATTTTCTCTGAATTTCAAGTCTTACAAAGGTTTATTAAAAGCACGTTTTAGTTTTAACTTTTCTTGTGAGAAATAAAACATCATAACTACATACATATATCTAGTCTTATGATATTATTTAAAATAGATATTCAATAATATACACGTAAAGGATGACTGGCATAATTATTGTACGCAGTTAGTCAGCTGGCTGCCCCACTTATTTGATGTCGTGATGATATGAACGAATAAAATGAAAAGTATATAGTATATATATTATATTTGTACATTTCTCAAATAATTTCCTGAAATAGGTATAAAAAAAGTTAAATTTTAAATCAACAAATCAAAATATACACTTCAATGCCCATAGATTGTCATCAAAGTTGAAATAATATCACCACAAACCATTGACAAGAAATGTTTTGAATAATATTTAAGTTTAACAAACAAAGCTCAAATGAAAGCTATGGATTATCAAACAGGTAACTGATAATATTACGTTTACCAACAGTCCTTAACCACTCTATCCAAGCTTTATTGCATCAGCAGCTACCTAGGTAGTCATCTACTTCAAACCCACTTCAAACAGTAACATTCCCCAGGTGTTGAAATCTGATGGACATCGCTACCTATCCAGATATATAAGTATGTATACATACTTTCAACTATCTTCTACCTGCCCATCTTAAAGATCCTTTTCACAATTTCTATAACAGACATCAGATATTTGCTTTTTATTTTCTTCGCAACTATAACAAAACCTTTAATAAATTTTGTTATAAAAATAAAATCAAAAACACTGTTTACTTTCACTTGTTATTTATTTTAAATATTTTAGCAAAGATCTTTCGTTATATTAACATCATCAGTGCTCACTTACAACTAAACACAAAACAAAATCTGCTGGTATACATAAGCATTATACATTTGTATGGGGATTTCCCATTTCTAAGAAATAATAATTATGTGGTTGGTTTACAAGGTGGATCGGAATATACAAAAGGATAGATAAGAGGTGAGGACAATGGAGGGATCTGTTTATTTATAACAGTACAACTATTATTTATCACATGCCTATTAATTTCAATATTTTCTAAGATATTTAAATTATATCCTTTGGATGATTTATGTAGAATATCAATGTTATCCAGATCTATTGAGTGTCCCGTATCACGACAATGGTCAGCCATTTCTGAGTTTATTGAAATATTTTTTACAGCCTTTTTGTGTTCCTCAATCCTTTGTCTGATTTTTCTTCCTGTTTGTCCAATATATGATGTGGCACAATTCTTACAGTTTAACTTGTATACTCCCGAGTAATCCAATTTGTTGATTGTCCTTTTTTTACGATTAAAAATTAGTTTGCCTATATTATTTTTAGTATAGTATGCTGGTTTGAAATCTGCTTTCTTGCATTTTGTACTACATTCATCCGTAGCATTACCCACATACAGTAATTTTCTCCAGTGCTTGATATCTGTGTCTGTTGTTTTTGGATATATAAATTTATGTATTAACTGTTGTTTGATTTTTTTATTTAATAGTGAATGTATTAACATGCTATTGTATCCATTATTGTTTGCAATGTCAATTATAGTGTTCAATTCTTTATTGTAATTATCTTGATTAAGTGGTATGGATAACAGTCGGTGAATCATCGAATGGAATGCCGCCATCTTATGCGTTATTGGATGGTTTGATTTTGAATGAATTATTGTGTCAGTGTATGTAGATTTACGGTATATTTGAAACTCGTATTTATTATCAGTTCTTAATATAGTCAGATCTAGGAAGTTTATTGCGTTATTTTCTTCTAGTTCCATGGTAAATTTAATGTTTTTATTCATACTATTTAAAAAAGTGAAAAATGTATCCAGCTGTCTTCTCGTTCCACTGAATGTGCAAAAAATGTCATCCACGTATCTTGCGTAATTATTAATGAGTTTTAGTAGTGGATGTCCTGACTCAAAGAGGTTTTCTTCAAAATGGTTCATGTAGATGTCCGCTAGTAGAGGTGATAATGGATTACCCATAGGAAGACCATTTATTTGCTGGTATATGCAGTCGTTGAAACAGAGATAATTTTGATTAATGCATTCGTTGAGAGTATCATTTATACCTTGAATTATTTTAGGGTCGGTGCAGTTCTTGGTCAAAATATCATTAACGATTTTCATTGTCTCATTTACAGGAATGTTTGTAAACAAACTCTTTACATCGAAAGACACCATTATGCAGTTTTTAAGGGGTACACTATTTTTTAACTTATTACTGAATTCGATCGAATTTTTAATGGAATATTTAGGTTTAAAATTTGTGGTATTTAGAAATAACGTATTAATATATTTGGATAGATGTGATGCTGGAGCTTGTGTGTATGAACAAACTGGTCTAATCGGATTACCTTCTTTGTGTATCTTGACTAATCCATATAATTGTGGAGGCATTGGGTTCATAACCGATAGTTTATATTTTTGAATATTATCAAAAATATATCCATGTTTATTAACAACACTTTTTACATTTCGTTGATATTTTTCCGTCGGATCCTTTTCAATTTTCTTGAAGACATTGGTATCCATCAGCAATTCATCCATTTTATTTATGTAATCACTATCATTTAAAATTACAATTGAGTTTCCCTTATCGGCGCGGGTAACTGTCAGACTATTATTTTTAGTGAATTTGCTAAACTCTTTTAATATCACATTTTCATTTTCTTTTAATTTTGGTGTGTTTAAATTTTTTCGAATGATTTTAGTACACTGATATTTTTTGTCACTATCTTTTTTGTTATCTAACGCGATCTCCAGATCTATTGCCAGCTGTCTTAAATTATTGTTATTAACTGAATTTAAATTATATTTATAACCTTTATCCAAAATTTTCACATATTTATTATCAATGTTCTCTGTACTAAGATTTATAACTCTATTGTGAAAAGTTGTTTTCTTTTGTTGATTATTCGAAATGTCGTTTTTATTTTGACTTTTGTTTACATTTACAGAAATTAAATGACGCAATTTCTTATCTAACACTTTTTTCTTATTGAATGCAATTTTACAAACATTTTCGTACACTTTATCTTCAATCAGATCCCATTCTACTCGGTGTAATTCACTAGTCAAACACGAATGTAAAAGTTTAACAAATATTTGTATATTATTTTGAATCACAAAACACTTTTTAATTTCACTTTTTATCCACATTAATTTAGCTTTTCTAGTTAAATCAATTGCTGTAGGTGATTTATTATTACATTTAATACTGCCCGTGTAGTTAGGAAAGACATTATTTTTAATACACTTTTGGTTAAAATATATCTTTAAACCCAACAGTCTTTGTTTTGTCTTGAGCTGCAAGTATTTTACTACCTTTTGGCCTGTACTGGCTGTAATTAAACTATTAATTTTTTCGGTAGTCACTTGGTGAAAGTTCATTTTTAATAAATTTTGTTATAAAAATAAAATCAAAAACACTGTTTACTTTCACTTGTTATTTATTTTAAATATTTTAGCAAAGATCTTTCGTTATATTAACATCATCAGTGCTCACTTACAACTAAACACAAAACAAAATCTGCTGGTATACATAAGCATTATACATTTGTATGGGGATTTCCCATTTCTAAGAAATAATAATTATGTGGTTGGTTTACAAGGTGGATCGGAATATACAAAAGGATAGATAAGAGGTGAGGACAATGGAGGGATCTGTTTATTTATAACAGTACAACTATTATTTATCACATGCCTATTAATTTCAATATTTTCTAAGATATTTAAATTATATCCTTTGGATGATTTATGTAGAATATCAATGTTATCCAGATCTATTGAGTGTCCCGTATCACGACAATGGTCAGCCATTTCTGAGTTTATTGAAATATTTTTTACAGCCTTTTTGTGTTCCTCAATCCTTTGTCTGATTTTTCTTCCTGTTTGTCCAATATATGATGTGGCACAATTCTTACAGTTTAACTTGTATACTCCCGAGTAATCCAATTTGTTGATTGTCCTTTTTTTACGATTAAAAATTAGTTTGCCTATATTATTTTTAGTATAGTATGCTGGTTTGAAATCTGCTTTCTTGCATTTTGTACTACATTCATCCGTAGCATTACCCACATACAGTAATTTTCTCCAGTGCTTGATATCTGTGTCTGTTGTTTTTGGATATATAAATTTATGTATTAACTGTTGTTTGATTTTTTTATTTAATAGTGAATGTATTAACATGCTATTGTATCCATTATTGTTTGCAATGTCAATTATAGTGTTCAATTCTTTATTGTAATTATCTTGATTAAGTGGTATGGATAACAGTCGGTGAATCATCGAATGGAATGCCGCCATCTTATGCGTTATTGGATGGTTTGATTTTGAATGAATTATTGTGTCAGTGTATGTAGATTTACGGTATATTTGAAACTCGTATTTATTATCAGTTCTTAATATAGTCAGATCTAGGAAGTTTATTGCGTTATTTTCTTCTAGTTCCATGGTAAATTTAATGTTTTTATTCATACTATTTAAAAAAGTGAAAAATGTATCCAGCTGTCTTCTCGTTCCACTGAATGTGCAAAAAATGTCATCCACGTATCTTGCGTAATTATTAATGAGTTTTAGTAGTGGATGTCCTGACTCAAAGAGGTTTTCTTCAAAATGGTTCATGTAGATGTCCGCTAGTAGAGGTGATAATGGATTACCCATAGGAAGACCATTTATTTGCTGGTATATGCAGTCGTTGAAACAGAGATAATTTTGATTAATGCATTCGTTGAGAGTATCATTTATACCTTGAATTATTTTAGGGTCGGTGCAGTTCTTGGTCAAAATATCATTAACGATTTTCATTGTCTCATTTACAGGAATGTTTGTAAACAAACTCTTTACATCGAAAGACACCATTATGCAGTTTTTAAGGGGTACACTATTTTTTAACTTATTACTGAATTCGATCGAATTTTTAATGGAATATTTAGGTTTAAAATTTGTGGTATTTAGAAATAACGTATTAATATATTTGGATAGATGTGATGCTGGAGCTTGTGTGTATGAACAAACTGGTCTAATCGGATTACCTTCTTTGTGTATCTTGACTAATCCATATAATTGTGGAGGCATTGGGTTCATAACCGATAGTTTATATTTTTGAATATTATCAAAAATATATCCATGTTTATTAACAACACTTTTTACATTTCGTTGATATTTTTCCGTCGGATCCTTTTCAATTTTCTTGAAGACATTGGTATCCATCAGCAATTCATCCATTTTATTTATGTAATCACTATCATTTAAAATTACAATTGAGTTTCCCTTATCGGCGCGGGTAACTGTCAGACTATTATTTTTAGTGAATTTGCTAAACTCTTTTAATATCACATTTTCATTTTCTTTTCATAATTTTTTAATACATTCACTATTAAATAAAAAAATCAAACAACAGTTAATACATAAATTTATATATCCAAAAACAACAGACACAGATATCAAGCACTGGAGAAAATTACTGTATGTGGGTAATGCTACGGATGAATGTAGTACAAAATGCAAGAAAGCAGATTTCAAACCAGCATACTATACTAAAAATAATATAGGCAAACTAATTTTTAATCGTAAAAAAAAGACAATCAACAAATTGGATTACTCGGGAGTATACAAGTTAAATTGTAAGAATTGTGCCACATCATATATTGGACAAACAGGAAGAAAAATCAGACAAAGGATTGAGGAACACAAAAAGGCTGTAAAAAATATTTCAATAAACTCAGAAATGGCTGACCATTGTCGTGATACGGGACACTCAATAGATCTGGATAACATTGATATTCTACATAAATCATCCAAAGGATATAATTTAAATATCTTAGAAAATATTGAAATTAATAGGCATGTGATAAATAATAGTTGTACTGTTATAAATAAACAGATCCCTCCATTGTCCTCACCTCTTATCTATCCTTTTGTATATTCCGATCCACCTTGTAAACCAACCACATAATTATTATTTCTTAGAAATGGGAAATCCCCATACAAATGTATAATGCTTATGTATACCAGCAGATTTTGTTTTGTGTTTAGTTGTAAGTGAGCACTGATGATGTTAATATAACGAAAGATCTTTGCTAAAATATTTAAAATAAATAACAAGTGAAAGTAAACAGTGTTTTTGATTTTATTTTTATAACAAAATTTATTAAAAATGAACTTTCACCAAGTGACTACCGAAAAAATTAATAGTTTGTACTTATGTAGTACTTAAATATCTTCCTAAAAGGGTATTTCATCATCATCATCGCCCTCAACGCTCCTCTCGGGAGCACAGGGCAGAAACCAGCCTCCTCCATTCAGAGTGTCTCTGTGCCAATTGCGTCACCTCTTTCCACGACATTCCTTGCGCTCTGATATAGTTGTCTGTACGGTGTATTGTGAAAGAGGGACGCCCGGGCCGACGGATCCCCTGCGGACGGAAGAACAGTGTTCTTTTTGACCAACCATCATTAGGCATTCTCAAAACATGTCCCAGCCAGGACCATCGTCTCTCCTGTATT